>JBCEWE010000669.1:0-106310 GCA_039877035.1 Silurus lanzhouensis
GTCGTGGCTGAGTGTTTAAGGCGATGGACTTAAAATCAATTGGGGGCCCCTGCGCAGGTTCGAATCCTGCTGACCGAGATTCACTTTCTTGTTACATTTCCTATGAATTACCCAGATAAAGTTAGTTTACAGGTTGTTGTGTTAATAGGGCTTTCAGTTTAAGTAGGGGGGTAATACAAAGTTCTGTGTAGTCGTGGCCGAGTGGTTTAAGGCGATGGACTTGCAATCCATTTGGGTCCAGCTGCGTAGGTTCGAAACCTGCTGACTACAATTCACTTTCTGTTTACATTTCCTATGGATAACCCAGATCCAGTTAGTTTACAGGGTCTTGTGTTAATAGGGCTTCCAGTTTAAGTAGGGGATGATAAATAATTGTGTCGTAGTTGTGCCGAGTGGTTAAGGCAATTGATTTGAACTCCATTGGGGTTGCCCTGCGCAGTTCGAATCCTGCTGACTGCGATTCACTTTCTGTTCACATTTCCAATGAATTACCCAGATAAAGTTATTTTACAGGTTGTTGTGTTAATAGGGCTTCCAGTTTAAGTAGGGAATGATAGAGACTTGTGTTGTAGTCGTGGCCGAGTGGGTAAGGCGATGGACTAGAAATCCATTGGATTTGAATCCCCGGATTTGAATCCCCGCACAGATTCAAATCCTGCCGACTACGATTTGTTTTCTGTTAACATTTCGTGTTAATTTTAAAGATATGGTTCTTTGCGTTTTCTTTGTTAATAAGAGTTCCAGTTTAAGTAGGGATGATAGAGACTTGTGTAGTAGTCGTGGCCGAATGGTTAAGGCGATGGCCTAGAAATCCGTTGGGTCCCCCTGCGCAGGTTCGAATCCTGCTGACTATGATTCATTTTCTGTTTACATTTCTTATGAATTACCCCGATCCAGTTATTTTACAGGTCGTTGTGTTAAAAGGGCTTCCAGTTTAAGCAGGGGATGATAGAGACTTGTGTTGTAGTCGTGGCCGAGTGGTTAAGGTGATGGACTAGAAATCACTGGGGTCTCTCCGCACAGGTTTGAATTTTGCCGACTACGATTTGTTTTCTGTTCACATTTCGTGTTAATTATAAAGATGTGTTTTACTTGTGTTTTCTTGTGTTAATAGGGTTCCAGTTGAAATAGGGGTGACTGTTAACTGTGCAGTAGTTGTGCCGAGTGGTTAAGGCGATGGACTTGAAATCCATTGGGGTCCCCCTGTGCAGGTTCGAATCCTGCTGACCAAGATTTACTTTCTGTTTACATTTCCTATGAATTACCCAGATAAAGTTAGTCTACAGCTTGTTGTGTTAATAGGGCTTCCAGTTTAAGTAGGGATGATAGAGCCTTGTGTAGTAGTCGCAGCCGAGTGGTTAAGGCGAGGCCTAGATTCCATTGGGGTCTCTCCGCGCAGGTTTGAATCCTGCAATTTGTTTTCCGTTCACATTACATGTTAATTATACAAATATAATTCTTTTGCATTTTCTTGTGTTAATAGGGGTTCCAGTTTAAATAGGGACGATAGATACTTGTGTAGTAGTCGTGGCCGATGGTTAAGGCGATAGACTAGAAATCCATTGGGTCTCCCTGCGCAGGTTGGAGTCCTGCCGACTACGATTTGTTTTCTGTTCACATTTCGTTGTTAATTATACAGATAGTTCTTTTTCATTTTCCTGTGTTCATAGGCTTCCAATTTAAGTAGGGATGATAGAGCTTGTGTAATAGTTGTGCCGAGTGGTTAAGGTGATGGACTTGAAATCCATTGGGTCTCCCTGCGCAGGTTCGAATCCTGCTGACTACGATTCACTTTCTGTTTTCTATTTCTTATTAACTCTCTTCTCTAACTTTACCATCCACTTCACTGACCATTACACTCACATCATTGACCATCACACTCACATCAGTGACCATCACACTCCATCACTATCTTTACACATCACTGATTATCATTATTATGTGAGCTGATAGACACAGTTCTGTGTGATGGAGAATGAATGAAAACCCAGTCAAAGATTCAGCACAATAAATAAGATGATCTGTACTGAATGATTTATGGATGGTTTATTTTAACCCTCTACTGCACAGCGTTGCCCTCAGGCAACAAAACAAATTCTTAAGCCCTAAATCTAGTGGATTCTCTTTACATTTTTGCAATCAACTAGATCAGGGGTCACCAACCTTTTTGACACCGACTAATGTGAAGGGCTACCATTTGATACACAATTCTGAAATAACAAATTTGCTTAATTTACCTTTAATTATATGTTATTATTAATAATGAATGATAATTATCTATATCAGGGTCAAACTCAATTGCACATGGGGCCAAACTCAAAGCACACTTTAGGTGGCGGGCCGAACAGGATTAACATTTTTTGAACACACTAAAACAATGTTTTTTTACATAAATATGAATAAATACAGACAGAATATTATTCCAAGTAAATAAATTTAAACTTAAAATAATAGCTCTCCATAAAAATATCTCCTGTCAAATTATACAAGTTAGAAATATGAACATGCTGCGAAAACCCTCAACAAATCAATAAAAATTGTGCTTTTAAGTAATGTTAAAATCACAACAAATCAAAACAATCAGATTTCTTTGCTCTTATGCCATTTTATAAAAAAATAATCTTAAACTTTAAATAACTTAAAAATGTTTAGCTCTCCATAAAAATATCTCCATTCAAACACCAGACGTCTCACAGCTTCATCATACATCTCTTCAGAAACTCTCCCTCAGTAAATAACCTGCTGATGTGACTCTGATTTCTTCTCTGCTTTCACACCAGCTTCACTTTGTGATTTTGCTCTGGTGAAAAACGTCTGCTGAAATGTCAGATTCTTCTTTAACTCTTCTACTTTCTGTATCTTCTGCTCTGCATTCAGGTTTTTCAGATTCTCTGAAATTCAGATGTTTTGTCTCGTAGTGCGTCTTAGATTCAGTTCTTCAATTACAGCCACATTCGCTCCACATATAAGACACACGTGTTTACCGGCAGTGTGAGTAAACATCTACTCAGAATCACATCGGTTTGAAAGGCTGTTTTCAGAATACACTTTTCTCTTCCCACTGTGAGGCGCTGTTTCGCAATAACTTTACTATAGAGTTAAATACATCAACAGAAGCTCGACTTGATTGACGCTGGAATGTTCCCAGGTGGTCTAGCGTTCGGTAAGGGAGCTGAAGCGCTGCATTATGGATCTGTAGTTGTGTTATCAGAGCTACATATCGCCGTGACATTAATAACAATAATAATAGCTTTTTATAAAATCATCTTGCGGGCCAGATATAATTGTACGTCGGTTGGATTTGTCCCGCGGGCCTGAGTTTAACACCCCTGATCTATGTGAAGACACTGATCATCTTAATGATTTCTCACAATAATTATCAACAATGATTTAACAAGGTAGGAAACAGCTATTTTTAGAAAAGGCCCGCAGCGACTCATTGGTCCTTGCGTCCGACCTGGTGCCCCGGGTACCATGTTGGTGACCCCTGCTTTATGGTGTTAATTTTGACCAACCAATAGCTCTGACAATAGTCATCTTTGTTTTCAATAACCCAAAAGATATTCCCATGATCCTCCCATGCAAATATCATTGGTTCAAACATAATTTAACTGTGACGTTATGTGACGTGTCACTGAAACTTGAATTGTGAATACATAGGGTGTTTTACTCTGGACAGGCAACACAGAAGATGATGCGGGTTACAGAATAATTCACAAGTCACTGTTATATAAACAATAAAACATTTCATTTAAATTACCGGAAAATGTCGAATAATAAAATATAATAGATGCAAACACACAAAAGGTACAAATAATATTTCTAAATGATGTATATATTAGTGAAAGAGGCACAGGGTTTATTTGTATTTTTGTTATTAATTTTAAATCTGATTAAACATTTTAGGAGATTATTTTCTTTATGTGGTTTGATCTATAGGTGGTGGTGAGGTTCTGTGTGTGTGTGTGTGTGTGTGTGTGTGTGTGTGTGTGTGTGTGTGTGTGTGTGTGTGTATGTGTGTGTGCGTGTCTGTCTGTCTGAGCTTTAGCCTGTGCATCTTCCGGATCTGAAGTTCCAGGTGCCACCCAGTAAACTCCATGCAGTGGGTCCAGTAGAATGGGGAGTAATACAAACAGAGACACAGGGGTTTTTTTTTATGTTTGTTGTTGTTATTGTTTTAAAATCTGATTAAAAAATGTGAGAAATTATTTTGTGTTATTTCATCTTTAGGCGATGGTGAAGGTTTGGAGGTGGTTGAAACATACACCTCATATAAAGAATCTAAAAAACAACAAGAAATACGTCACACATTTTAACAGCAGGAACAAGAAGCACCAAGTGTTCAGAATGCAGCCACATCATTATTCACATATCAGATCACTGTATTTTCATGTGAAACAATCATGTAACATCTGTAACTTACACAAAAGCAGCATTTCACACGAAAGAATCAAACGTACAAATTCACACGTGATAAAATGATACACGATTACATGTTCATTAGCTACATGAGATCTAACACACTCGTTCACACACTCGTTCACAGTGAGGTTCTGTAACAGCATGTGCTTTTGAGGAGATACTTACAGTACATGTGTCTGGACTCTAAAGTCTGTTCCCAATGATCCTGACAGGAACAACAATAACTACAAAGGAAGATAAGGAACATACTGTGTGATCTCTAACACGTTCATTTACACACTCGTTCACACACTCATTCACACACTCGCTCACACACTCATTCACACACTCGCTCACACACTCGTTCACAGTGGTTCTGTAACAGCATCCGCTTCAAAGAGAAACTTACTTCAGTTTGGATTCTGCGGAGGTCCAATAATATTATTGTGCCTGATGTCACCAACATCAATTCTGTTTATTCTGGGAGCATCTCCCATTTCATTTGTCCTTCTGGGTATCCTGAGAGAGAGAGAGAGAGAGAGAGAGAGAGAGAGAGAGAGAGAGAGAGAGATGGTAAGGAACTTAGATTTGCTAGATAATACACATGTACTCAACACACACTTACAAAGCTTTCGCTCAGCAGCTCTCAGTGTCTCTCTGTTTTCAGTTTCATCAATATGTCTGGTAATTGTGTAATCTGAGAGGAACTTTAGCTATTTCTTTAACTGCGTCAGGGCCGAGCATCTTGTTGACAGCGGCTTTGCAGGCGGGGGCATTAATGTCTCTGCCACAGTGTGGGGCTTTTTTTGATTAGGCTACGAGTTGAGCTACTAGGTAGGTCACTTTGAGATCTCTCTCATTCACCTTTGGGTTTTTGAGATATTGGTGTGTGTGTGTGTGTGTGTGTGTCATGTATGTCGGTAGAAGCATGGGTATATTGGAGAAGGCAAAGGAGGAAAAAGAAAGGCTAAGGAGAAGGTTTATGGATGTGGTGAGAGAAGACATGCAGGTGGTTGGTTAGAAAGATGATCCACTGTGGTGACCACTAATAGGAGCAGCTGAAAGAAGAAGAGGAAAGGAAGAAGAAGACAGACAGTCTTGCATATTGTTCTTTGTAAAAGAATGGCTTCCTTCTTGCCCCCTACCCACAGCCCAGACTTGTACAGAATACAGGATACGGTAGTCACATGTAAGGTGTGAGCAGCACCTGCCAGAGATTCCTGTAGTTCCTTCAGTGTTGCTGTTGGCCTGTTGGTAGCTTCATAATTAGTTTCTCCTCATCCTCCTATCACATATATATATATATATTAGTGATGTGAAATTGATTTCACATGATTTCTTATTTTTTTGCATGTTTGTCACACTTTAATGTTTCAGATCATCAAACTAATTTAAATATTAGTAAACGATACACACATGAACACAACATGCAGTTTTTACATATATATATATTTTTTTATTATTGAGGGAAAACAAAACCCAAAACAACATGGCCCTGTGTGAAATACTTTAATTTCTCTCCCACACCCAGGCCTGATTACTGCCACACCTGTTAGCAATCAAGAAATCTCTTAAATAGGAGCTGCCTGACAAAGTGAAGTCAAAGATTAATTAATTAATGGGATAAAAAACAAACTTATAATGAGATGTTTTGTTAATTATAACTGTATAAAAGCTTATTGAGGGTATTTATGTATAAAAATGTACTTCACACAAATAAACGATGATTAATTTAGACATTTAAAGTTTAAATGCTTGTTGACGAGTTCATGTGGATTTCATCTTGAACACATTCACTCATGCTGGATTTCTTCTTTCTGTAAAAAACACTAAACTAAACAATCATTTTATGAATTGAATGAATGAAGCAATTTGTGTAAATCAATATTTGTATTTTACATATGGCAAGTTGACAAACACACTTAAAAATCGATATAAAATATAATACAACATTGTTTTGACAATTTTAGTTTTAAATACAGTGATTTGTTCAGGTCATCTTTAAACAGATTACAATGCCAAAATAAACACTCCTGAAAGAAATAGCTTTACCCTGGATTTCAGTGGTTTCAGTTCACAGGAGGACCAATGACTTTACTGGTAGGCTCCTGTTTTGTTACAAGTAGTGTTACACGCACTGTCTTTCTTTAAAGCCTGTGTTCAGTTGTTTAGTTTCAGTGTAGTTTATTATTATTTTTTATTTCAGTGGGTGTGGCTTATACATGTGTGCGCTTTATAGTCCAGAAATTACAGCAGTTTATGCTTTTGTTACTTCTAGATTAGACTACTGTAACGCTTTACTGTCTGGGTGTGTGAATAAGTCCATAAATAAGCTTCAGTTAGTCCAGAATGCAGCAGCAAGAGTCCTCACTAGATCTAGAAAATATGATCACATCACCCCTGTTTTAATCATCTACACTGCTCTCAATTACATCTCACACTGATTATAAAATACTACTACTGACGTATAAAGCACTTAACGGTCTCGCACCGCAGTATCTGAGTGAACTCCTGTACCAGTATGATCCTCTACGCCTACTTAGATCAAAGGTGCTGGCTTTCTGTTGGTTTCTCAAATAATAAAGACTCCAGCAGAGGGCAGATCTTTCTCTTATAAAGCCCCACAGTTATGGAACAGCCTTCCAATCAGTGTTCGGACTCAGACACAGTCTCAGTGTTCAAGTGGAGGTTGAAAGCTTATTTATTTAGTCAAGTCTTTGATCAGTAGATTTATTTTCAGGTAAAGACGCAGATCTGGAGGATCATGGATATAGAGTGTTTGGTGAACTGGGATATTTGTATGCTGTCGTCCCCTCACATTCACACGTTCACTCAGGTTTGTTGACGGTGGTGTGGTGGGTTTTATATCAATAAAGATAGATATATTTGTGTACTTTATTATATGTATAACATGTGCTCACATGCTGAATCTAAACCTGCCCAGAGCTTTGCAGATATTTTGCTCTCCACTGCTGCCATTTCCTGTTCTTAATGAATTATTGAAGAAGGTGTGTATTAGGTGATTGAGCTGTTGTTTGGCCTTTAGATTTGCCTTCCATTTATTTCTCTCAGATTCCAAAGTTTCCTCAAGTAGAGCAACACGTTCCTCCAGTCGCTCTTTGTCTCTCATCAAATGATCTCTCTCATCCTTTGCAGTCTTCTTCTCTTCCTCACAGTGAATCAGGGAATCCTGGAGATCTCTGGTGGTTTGAAGCTGTGAGGTGATCATCTCCTCAATGTCTAATTTGGTCTTCTTTTTTTCTTTCCTGAATTTATATTGCTCAAATTTTAAAGTTTCCTCCAGCTGAGCAACATGTTCCTCCAGTCGCTCTCGTCTCTCATTAAATTATTTCTCTCATGCTTTGCAATCTTCTTCTCTTCTTCACAGTAAATCAGGGAGTTCTGGAGATCTCTAGTGGTTTGGAGCTGTGAGGTGATCATCTCCTCCATGTCTAGTTTGGCCTTCTCTTTTTCTTTCTCAAATTTATTTTGTTTAAATTCCAAAGTAGCCTCCAGCTGAGCAACACGTTCCTCCAGTCGCTCTCGGTCTCTCATTAAATTTTCTCTTTCATGCTTTGCAATCTTCTTCTCTTCTTCACAGTGGTTCAGGGAATCCTGCAGCTCTCTGGTGGTTTGGCGCTGTAAGGGATCATCTCATCCATGCCTGGTTTGGACTTCTCCATTTCTTTCTCAAATTTATTTTGTACAAATTCCAAAGTCTCCTCCAGCTGAGCAACACGTTCCTCCAGTCGCTTTCTGTCTCTCATTAAATTAATTTTCTCTTCCTCACAATGATTCAGGGAATCCTGCAGATCCCTGGTGGTTTGGACCTGTCTGATGATCATCTCCTCCATGTCTAGTTTGGCCTTCTCTTTTTCTTTCTCAAATTTATTTTGTATAAATTTTGAAGTGGCCTCCAGCTGAGCAACACGTTCCTTCAGTCGCTCTCGGTCTCTCATTAAATAAATTTTCTCTTCCTCACAATGATTCAGGGAATCCTGCAGCTCTATGATGGTTTGAAAGTGTATGGTGGTCATCTCCTCCATGTCTAGTTTGATCATCTCTTTTTCCTTTTCAAATTTATTTTGTTCAGAATTTAAAGTGGCCTCCAGCTGAGCAAGACGTTGCTCCAGTCGCTCTCTGTCGCTCCTCAATTGATCGCTCTCATGATCTGCACACTTCTTTTCCTCAGGGTGATTCAGGAAATCCTGGAGAGCCCTGGTGGTCTTAAACTGTAAGTTATTACTCGTCTTCATGACTCGCTTTTCCTTCTTTCTTTTCTTCTCCCAAAAATTTCTCTCATATTTAAGAACGGCCTGCAGCTGAGTGACTTGTTCCGCCAGTTGTCTTCGTTCTCTAATCAAAATCTCTCTCTCATTCTTTGCAGTTTTCTGCTCTTCTTTACAGTAAATCAGGGAATCCTGAAGCTCCGTGATGGTCTGGAGCTGTAACTTGTTCCTCTCCTCCATGTCAAGTTTTGCCTTCTTTCCCTTCACTCTTTTTAATGTGGCCTCAAGCTGAGCAACACGTTCCTGCAGTTGTTTCTGTTCTCTTGCCCAGCTTTCTCTCTCACTTTCTACAATTTTCTCTTGTTCCTCATGGAGTTTCAGTGAAGACAGAAGCTTAGTGATGTTCTGGAGGTGTGTGGCGTTTCTCTCATTTATCTCCTGTTTCCGGTCCTTTCGCTCAGAGGCCAAAGTAGCCTCCAGCTCTTGTACCATCTGTACCAGAATGTCTTTCTCTTCTGTCTCTGGTGTTCTCTTCTCCTTTATCAGATTAAGAAATGAATCCAACTCTGCTGCTACTTTCTCTATGTGTTTCAGTGCATCCTTCTTTTCAGCAGCCTGTTTAGATTTCTTTTCTCTTATGCTTTGAAAAATCTCTTCCAGTTCCGTTCTTAACTTTGTCTCGTTACTCACAGTAACTGATCAGAGAAATGAGAAATACTGAATGACTTACACAGACTTGTCCTACTGTGACGTCACACATTGAAGCCCCGCCCCTTTTCTGCGACGTCCCATCTGTGCTCTCCTGCGCATGTGCTGAATGTTGCAGAATCATAAATGACCAGTAGGTGGCAGTGTGATGTGTATTAGAGCTCACTGTCACAGCAGGTCATTAGAAGTAGTGGAGCTCTAATGACGTAATTAATAGCGAGGACAAGACACAGCAGTTTGGGATTCTTGTATTGACTTTATTGATTAATTGATTTGGAGTATGATTGTGTTTCTGATCAAAGTAAGTTCATGTGTATGGAGTAAAAACAACCTGTACATTTCTCACTTCCAGACAGTATTATGAGATGTTCATCTGCTGGAAGTTCATGTTTAATGCTGCATGTTTTATAGGATTTATGAGCTGGAATAAATGTTTCTATATTGCTTTTGTTTTAAACGACTGGTGCATTTAAGCTACTTTTTTCCCTCAACTGAAAGAAGGCAGAAGTTGGAAAACATTTATTTTAATGGAGTTTAATTTGGGATTATTATAAAACCTGTATGTGAGTATTTTAGGCAAAATGCTGTTTATTGTATTTATTGTAAAACTTTATGCTTCAGATGAGTTTTATAAAAAACATTTTTACTTATAAAAAAATAAAACGTCATTCGGAGTGAAACCAATTGTTTATTAAATGCATTATTCACTAAATAAACATCACTGAAAACTGGATGATTTGTTTTTATTGAATGTAAAAATGTTAATTTGAGGATAATTGAACTTAATGAATGGAATAGTTTTGGATTAAATGAAGACTTTACTGAACTAAACAGCACTGAATTCTCCTTTAAATGAACTGAAGTTTACTGAACTAAATACTGTTACTTATATGAAAATAAACCCGGTTTCTTGAACCCTGTTCGGTTTCAGCCCCACTTTTGGGCCTCACAGCTGAAAATGACCTTCATGACTTTCAATGGTAAAAGTTCCTGACAACAGTGTGCTACATACACAATTTACATCTCTTTTAAAAGAACACACTTTGGGCTTTACATAATCCAAAGATGCTGAAGTTCCTTAGGAAATGTGTACGTCATAAAACATTTATATATAAATACATGAATTTGGTCCTGAAGCAATCCAGAATAGTGACGGGTTAAAAGTCACATGTGTAATGAGTTTATATTTCAACTTTGAAGAAAATATTAAAAATGAGATTCCTATAAACATTATTCTGAGACTGTGTGTAGTCCTTTACTCCCTCCGTCTGTTTGAGGAAAAGCAGCCTGATAACCAAATGTACCGAAGGGTTTTACAAACTATTGTCGTCATTATAAAAACCACTTCATTGCTGATCAATTATCAAATAATAAAAAGAATCTTAGAAATCATACAAGTGATTTATTTGAGCACGAAAAATTCTATAAAAGAATAATAATTGAGTGGAATAATTAAATAACACAGTTCGCATAAGACTGGTATTTAAACATTAGAAAAACAGTAGAAGAATAAAGTAATGAAAATGAAAGTAGTGGCCAGTGCTGCTGATGCCAAACAGAGAAGCAGTTATACTTTGACTGAAATCACAGCGTGAGCATGTGACGCAATAACAAGTGTTGACGTCCTTGTGACGTCACAGTGCGCCGCTTTCGGCCACGTGCTTAAAAGCCGGAACACTCAGCAGCAGCCCGCAGAATAAACACAACCTATAGAGCAGTACATTTCTCTATTACGCAACCAGCCGCGATCCATTTCAGAAGAAACACACTAGTGTTCCTCTACAAGTGTAAGTTACTCTACAAGTTCATGTTCACAAACCTGATCTTTAGTTACACTTCTTTCATTAATGATCACGGGTTCATTGCTAGTCACGTGTTAGGCACGTGTTCACACAGAACTTCCGGGAAGCATGCTCTAGCTAGCATAGAAGGATCTAGACGCAGAAGGATCCTCCAGTGAGTAAACACGTCCCATTAGTATTCATAAAGACCAACCTGGCAAAAACCCAACATCGCTCAGGAGCTGAGCTGCGTGCGCCACGCACCCAAACCACGCCCCCTCCATAACACCTCACCCCAAACCACGCCCCCTCCATAACAACCTCTAAAATGTGTACACTTACCGTCTTTATTTTTCTGATACAGTTACCTTTTGGATAATTGCAAAAAAAAAGGAGAAAATACGCTGTAGAAACACTGATCGTTCAGATATTGTTATGAGAGAATGAAAATACTTTATTAAAAGATTTGTAATTAAAGCTGTTTTCTATTTCTCCAGATTCAGCAAACTCTCTAGAAGTAAAGACTAGGAAAGGCCTACAGAAATGGAGAACGCGAGCATAAGCCAGTCGAAGCTTCAGGCCACGAAGACTCTGAAGATGCAGAATACCAAAACTCACAAGTACTTTTTTTTTTTGTTCAAATTTGACCCCAAAGCTTAGTTGAATTCTTTATTCTGATTGTCTCGAAACTTTTATTTGAAAACACATCATTTGGATAGTAACATGTACACAGAGACCTGCATGATGGAAGAAGTAGCACAGTGGTTTAGATGTTGGAATTATGATCAAAAGTTCATAAGTTTAAATCTCATCTCCACTAAGCTGCCATCAAGGGCCCACATTTAATATGTAACATGTCATATAATCATATAATATATAATGTTTTATCTGAATGTTTATTTTCCACAGAAATGTCAGTGTTGAAAAACAGCTTCTGGCACTTCAAGGTGTGTAACGTTTTGATATTTCTGCCTTCAGTGTGTAAGAAAGTACAAGTTGATTATCACTGCATGATTAAGTTGTATTCAATGAGCATATAATGTGATAATGTGATCTGAGCACCTTTTCATTTCATTTAGTAAATTATTTTACAGAAGTGAACACCAGACAAAATCTGGAAATCCGAGTCCTGAAGTACACAATCAGTAGCTTCGAGAAAAGCATCTGCTTAATCGAGGTACTTTCTTTTGATTACAAACATAGACGTCATTGAACTGAAGTGAGAATTGTGACTAAATAAAACTAAATGTTATTTTTGTTTTTAAACCTCAACAGGAAAAACTCTTCAAACAGGGAAATGAGTTGAACAAAGGTAACACTGAAATCTCTTTGAGTTTCTGTAGATGTTGATGTAGAAGGTATTTGCTTTGACTGTAATAAATTGTTTGTCATTGCAGAGAAAAAGTGCTCCTCCACGCAGACTGAGAACGAGCAGGAAGCTGACAAAGGTATTTAGATGTGACATGTTATAAACTATTTTCTAGAGGAGATACAGATTTATATACAGTGGAACCTGGTTATGTTGAGGGCCTAGGGGACGGCAAAAAGGGTCGAGATAACCGATGATGGAGATAAACAAAAACCAATATGGCGGCGCACAACAATATGATGTGCGTTAATAAATGAGAATGTGCATGCACGTGTTTTTGAAGGTTTTTTTACACAACAGCGTTGCGTGATTTGTTTGATGAAGGCATGCTATAAAATTTGCCCCCTATTGTGCTCGAGATATTAGGGTTTTGCAACATAAAAATAATCGACATAACCAATTAAAAAATGCTTAGAAAAAGCGAGAATTTGGCGGTTCCACTTCAAAAATGTCAACTTAATAGGGTTGGTGAGTTCACCGAGGTCGAGATAAGTGGGTTCCACTGTACACATGTGCTAAACCTATTTGTACATTTCCCTCAAATGATCAGATGATCAGATTGAAAGTTATATTCATAAGGCAGAAATCAAACACACAGCTTTGTTTTATTGTTTATTTTATTGTACATGTTTTGTTTAATATTCATACAGACCCGAACCCCAGAGCAAAGAGAACTGGATCAGACATGTCACCACCCAGGAAAGCTCAAAAGCCTCGACTTGATGCTGCTTCACCTGATCCTACAAACACAACACACACAACACAATCTCTCATCTCCAGTGTGTTAGAAACACTACAAAAGTCCTGTTCTGATGTTTTACCTACAGACAGGATTCATGCACTTCTCACAGGAACAAGTGAACTTCCTGTTCTGAGAGATGAAGAGAAACACGTCATTTCTGAGTTTTGTGTAAACGAGGTCAGTTCTTATCTTCTGTTTTATTTAGTGTGCATGTGATTTTAACACTTTATTCTTTAGCTGTGGATTTGAGATTAAAATGTTTTAAAGTCGATCCATAATTCACTGGTCCTGGCAAATTCTGACTCTAGGTTTTGGTTTATACAATATCTAGTCCAGTTGCATATATCAAATAATAATTTTCTTCCGTCTTATTCAGTCCTTAGCAGAGACGTTTCTGTCTGAGATTTTGGAGAAGATCAAGCTGGAGAGAGGGATTATGGGACATGATCTCCTGCAGTCTCTCTGTAGGGTTTATGTAGGCGTGTGTCAACAGAGAGGAGACTCTCACAGAGCACATGGTCTCGCCTACAGACTCCTTAAAGAAGGTGAGATTATACTGATATTTCATTACTTATCTACTAAAAATGATCTAGACACTTATACAGAGAAGTCAATTGTGTGATCTAACAAATCTTTAATGTGATCTAACAACAAACAAAAACGAATCTACACTTGGGAATTTGATCCCACTCTTCTTTGCAAAAAAAAGTTCCTTCAAATTGTAAGGTGCTCTCCTGTGTACAGCTCGAATTGAGGTCTGGGCTCTGGCTGGAACATTCCAGAACTTTGATTCTCCTTTCCTGAAACCACGTCTTTGTTTAATTTGATGTGTGCTTTGGGGCATTGTCATGTTGAAATTGAAATTCCTCAGCTTTCTTTCAGCGTTTTGACCAGCAGCCCCAAAGCATTATGGTAAACCCACTATGCTTCACTGTCAGTATGGTGTTTTCCCACATGGCTTTGGTTACTGACTGAATCACTGGCTTGCATATTTATATTATTTATGTTGTTATTTCCATTTTATATAAAAAAAACCCCTGCAATTTCATACAAGTTTGTTGATTTTATCTATCCAATGTATTTCTTTTTATACAGTGTATTTACGTCCTGTTGTTTTGTTGCTTTGCAGACTTTCTTGAAGCCCCCAAAGTGATTATGGTCATGATCACAGCATGGCCGAGTATTTTGTCCCATGAAAGTTCTTTATGCCGATCGATTCACGTAGTGAGCAACCGGAAAGCAAAGGGAAAGATATTTTACTTGCTCAGCAACTATCTGCGCTGGGATGAGGTAAGTTGTTGATCTTTAGTGTTCCTCTCAGTGTCAATGTTTATTACTGTCAGGCCAGAACTGTCATTAAGCATCTTTTTTTTTATCTAGTGGGACAAATTCTTTGTACATTTATGTTGAACTATGCTGTCAGTTAAACAGTGTTTTATTGCACTGGGTATTAAATAATAATGCATTTTTTTGCCAGGAGCCTCCAGGAAACATCTACAATATGATCACCAGCACCCTGAAGTCTTTTCTGGAGGACAGCAGTCTGAGGTTCCTGGAGATCAGCTGGTATGGTTATGATCTCTGCCCTGCTACCTGGAACTACATCTTCAGCCTGGATCTTCTGTGTGCACAAATGGGCTGGACTTGGACCATTACCAATATTATACGGTACTGAATGCAAAACATCTTCAACATATTTCATTCTCAGATTTTAAATACTTGAATCCAAATGATCAGAAATTACCGATTTTTTCTCTATAACATCAGCGCTGAGAGGATTTCGGTCGCAAAGTTGATATTTACGCACCATTTTTATATCTTATCTTTAACACAATAAGATCTTAGAGGGAAAAATTGGGTAATTGTTGATATGGTGATGTTTCTGTGAGGAAATTTCTATTTTGCATTTATAAATGAAGTTTCCAGGATCAGTGTTCAGACAGTCAGAGAGAATTCTGTAACTTTAGCTGTAAGTATTTCACCATGAGAGGGTCTTTTTTAGGAAGTGGTAGCTTAGTGGTGAAGGCTCTGGATTACTGATGGGAAGGCCGGGGGTTCAAGCCCCAGGATCACCAAGTTCCACTTTTAGGCCCTTGAGCAAGACCCCTAACTCTCTGTATTCCAGGGGTGCTGTAGTCATGGCTGACCCAGTGCTCTGCCCCGGCTTTCTCAATGGTGTAAAGTACATTATAAAGCATCATTACCTTTAGGAACTAGTTCTTATTCATGACTTTTTCCATTAAGGGTCAAAGTTCTAGTGGTTGTTTGAAACGTTGCAAGTTCCCATTCTTGTATAAACTAATAACTGATCATAAAACCACAATGGCTGCTCCATAATCACCACAAAGACCCTCAACACATCCATTTCTCCCCTTTTTATTTACTAGGAAGGATCTTTGGCTGATCCTGAACACTTGGCTAAGGCAAGCAAGAACAGAGCAAACACCGTTCCGAGACGTCTGTGTAGCAGCAGTTTTCAGGCTACTTGGTAAGTTTACTGTAAATCCTGTTTCAGAGCAACATCTCACATTATTCCTGGATTCTTCAGCTTTTCACTCGTGGTCTTTGTTCTTTTCAAACAGGGCGACTTGGTCAACTAGGACTTAAGGAGAACCTGCCAATGTCATTTCAAATTCTGGCAAAAAGCATTAATCAGTTTGTAACACAACAACTCTCAAAAGGTATTTTTAAAGCATCAATTAAAGATGTATTTATCAATCTTTATCTTTATTCTCAGATTTTTAGTTTTGTGCTTCAGCAGATCCTAATTGTGTATTGGATGTTGTGTGCAGGTATGCCATGGGAAGTGCAGCTCTCAGTCATCTATGCCATTCATGATCTGGCACCCAGCAACCCTGAAGCAGCTCTGAAAACTTTGGAATCATGGAGGAAAAACAGCACACAGCGCGTTCCCCCAGCCGTCATCAAATGCATTACACAAATCAGCTTCCTTTGTCGTCAGACCGAGTCACAAAGATCATAATCGTGATTTCTCTCTAAATCTTTGTACATTCTGAAGACCCCCACAACAGCACAGAGATCCTGGATTCTGTACCAGTCTTTGACATCCACAGCTTCGAGGATCTGTTTAAGCAACTTGAAGAGATGGAAAATGATTCAGGAATAGAGAAAGAGGGTGAAATTTGAACGTTTCATCTACTTTAGTGTGCATGTTGTTTCACCATCTTAAATTTATAATAAATTCTAATTTAAAGTTTTATTTAAAGAAATTAAGATTTTGAATTTCAATCACGTCTAATGTCTCTTCATCACAGACAGCATTCAATCACTGCCTCTCAATCACCGCCTGCCTCTTTTTTTTTTCTTCTTCAAAGTTTTACATTGTTCTGATATCAGATGCCCCAAGAATTTTACCTGTTGTACAAACTGCAGTTTAGACACAGAAGCTTTGTGTATGTGAGGATCCTCTATAATTATTTGGAGAAAGAGTCTGGTGTCATTATGCCATGGCTTGGGAAGTCGGGATGTTGTTAATAAATGTGAACTGATTTAATGTCATACAGTGTGTCTGTGTTCTACATTACAGTGGGGTCTGAGGTTCGGTTCCCAGCGTGTTGTTTCCTTACATTCTTTTATCCAGGGCCCAAAATCTTTCCACTGATCTCTCACACATTTAGAAAGTGATCTATGCAGAGCTGAACATCTCACTATGAATGGTGAACAACCTCATGACGTGACGTGCACTGTGACGCACCTGGCAGGAAGTGGAATGCAGCTCTTTACAGCTCGTGCTAACTAAGCTTTGTTTACAAGAAATAAAAAAGAAAAGAAAAAGTGGACAGTAAAAAATTTTTTTAATTTAAGATTGCATGAAGCACAGATGAGGAAAATATTATTTTATTCTTTAATATTCTGATTTAAAGTCTATTCTAAAAGTTTTAAATACTGTAATAATGTCTGGGTTTCCAGAGATCCGAGATTGTGTAACATCTAATTTTTTGAGTCACCCTGATACGTTTTAACAATATTTGACTCTTTAGTTGTGTATAATTTGGGGATTTGTGTTATTTGTAATTCGAAATTTGGTAATGTTTGTTTATAACTTGGTTTATTTAAAAAAGCAACATTTGATGTAAAATCCCCTTTAAAAATGTAGTACAGTGTAATTCATCGTGATACCGCTAGAAGGAGCTAGAGTTTAGTAGAACATTACTGCCATCTAGTGGACATCGAACACTTTTTAAAATGAAGTGGAAGATTAAACAGTACTGTATGATAAAGAAGTGTTTAAATAAAGACATTTATGTGCAGGAAGACCAGATGTAATTATTCTTACTGTTTGTGTTTCATTTATAATGTGACCCAGACAGCAGCTATATTTTATAGTTTCACTGGAAACAATTTAAAATAAGGCTACTGTTTAGATACAAGCCGTGTAACAGACACTGTCTTTCATTAAAGCCTGTGTAAAGTTCATTTACGGCTTATAGACAGGTGCGGCTTATTTATGTTCAAAATAAACATCTTGGTCAAATTCAGTGGGTGCGGCTTATTATTTATTTTATATATATATATATATATTTGGGTGCACTTAATAGTCTGGAAATTACGGTAGGTTTTTACTAAACTTTTTCTACTTTAAAACAAAGAAAATCATTGACACTTTTCTTTCACGTGAACAAGCTTTTTTCTTAAAGAATTAACTTCAATTAAAGTCCACAGCAGTGTTTCTCTGCCCAGGTCCAGCGCACCTACAACGCGGCCCGCCCAGGTATCGTTCACTCCAGCACTGGTGCACCACGGACCCTGGATGCTGCAGCAGCGGAAGACACGAGCCAAGCCCCGGTCGAGGAGGTCTCCCCCGCCACCATCACCGGCCTTCGAGAGATGGAACGCCATACCGTGATTCTTGGAGATTCCATCGTCCGGCATGTCCGCGCTACCGGAGCCAAAGGTAAGGTGCACACTCGCTGTTTTCCTGGTGCTCGTGTTCTCGATGTCGCTGTGCAGGTACCCGCGATCCTGTCATTCTGATTAAAATCAGTCCGATTGAAAGATTTGGCGGTGGACTTATTATTACAGTGCTCCAGTACATGTGGTGCCTCCTCAGCAGTACTCAGTCCCTCCCACAGGATTCAATACATGCTACACTGTACTGCCTAGACCTACTACCCCAACAACTGGTAAGTTCATCATGCCTTTCCAGTCATCCTTACAAAAAGCCTGGTTTTCTTGTAGGATGTTATGATCCTCACAGCTTACATGCTGCTCTTTAATTGAAACTGATACTGTTCTTATTAGTGTCGGCTGCAGGGATGTTCTACTATAATGATCAGACCGTGTACAACCAGACATGGAGTCCCAATGGTACCTCCACCGCAGCAACATCCATCTACCAGGAGGAAGAGGAAAACGGTGCGTGTGCTTACTCTTTGTATCAGTACTGGTTCATTTACTGAGTAATGAACCTATTTATCTCTGATCATGTGCTATTTATTTCCCATTAAGATTGTTGTCCGAGATCCTAACCAGGACAACAAGGACATCACGGAGGAGATCATTTTAGAAGCTGGCAGGAGTCGGAAGCCCACTCTGCCAGTGGGAAATGTCTTTTCCGTCCCTATGCCTCTGCAGGTAACAGTCACACACACATTCATAGAGGAAGCAGATTCTTCTGGCTAATAGCTCACCAGCCTTCCTCCTTATATTTACCTGTATTACCATTTCCCTTTTCCACTATTTACTCATGTGAGCCCGGTCCTGCACAAGCCGTCACACCAAAGCCAGGTGCCAACACTGGAGTATTTCTTTAAATAACTATAAATAAAGATATAAATGCTGTCGGTCACTTCGGTGAATGTGGGAAACCTACATTTACACTACAAATTCACAGTAATCCTGGTGTTTTATTATTAATTGGGTGTGTTTGTGTGTTAGGATAAGCCAGAGCTCGCTTTCCAGCAGTCTGACTTTGACCTTGAGCCAGTCTCAACCACAGTCGAGAATTCCAGTGTGTCTCCTGTGATTGTGGAGCATCTGGCTTCAGCAGAAACACCAGCAGATGAGATCGAAGCGCAGGAAGCCGAGCCGCTGAACAACGAACCCGAGCCCAGCTCTGAGGAGGAAAGCAACGATGGGGTCCTTTCACCTGTCGAAGAGCCCAACAACACCACCATGCACAGTGAGACCTACTTCTTCTGACTCGCACACTTCATCATGTTTTTCACTACTTTTCATGTCTGCTTTTGCTCGTTCCTTCCACAGAGCCAGAGATGGAGAATAAGAGGATACAATATAGTAGAGACTTTCTTTTGAGCATCCAGTTCATGCCAGATCATTAGTAATATATAATTTATATCAGTAATATCTCAAATATTTTGCCTTCTTTAACGTTTTTTGCAGGCCTTCACCCTGCAAGTTCCATTGATGAGCCCAACTTCTCCATGGGGTACGGGATCATGTGTAAATCTCTGGCTACGGTAAGTAAAACATCACATCTCCTTCTTTATGTTTTAGTGCATTTAAGCCTATTTGTGATTCTAACTGTGGAATTTTCTTCTTATTTCTCTTTTTAGTTAAACGTGCCCATGGTTTAAAAAACCCAAAAGCAATGTGAATTATCCAAAGTGGATAATCTGTTATCAGGCTTGAACCCGTCCTTCTGTAAAATTTCTATGGTATCTTCATGTGTAATATTTGTATTTTTTAATAGCACAGATTTTTTGTTTTCATGATGATTGACTTTTCCAGGCCAGTAATCGTGAGAGGCTTCAGGACGAGCTGGAGGAGGCAAAAAACAAAGCTTACAGAAAAACCAAGGGTAACGTCAAGTTCATCGGGGAGCTGTTTAAGTTGCGGATGTTGGCCGAGTCCATAATTCATAACTGCGTGGTAAAACTGCTGAAACAAAATGACGAGGAAAGTCTCGAGTGCCTCTCTATTCTCCTCACGACCACCGGCAAAGAGATGGACTTTAAGAAGGCCAAGGTAAACAACCAAAGGCGCCATTGTAGCATTTTCATTGTTCAGGATTGTTCTAATTACCATCCTGCAAAGTTGTACACTATTATACCTTTAATGTAGCATATTGAATATGCATTATGTCTCTACCTTTTGATTTAGGCCTCGCAGTAAATCAATTCATCATTCATCTTTCTGATCATTGTACATTTCCAATGCCAGCTTGAAAAGAATTTTAGATTGTATACATGGTAAAAAATGATCACATATTCCCATGTTTTGCATTTCCAGTATTAATAATAAATCTGCTGTGTTTCTGGACAGTGTGCAATTTTATATTACGCTATAAAACATCAGATACCAAAATAATTTGTATTTTTTTATGACGTTTTTTATTGAATAGAGCAGTGTTGTGCTGTGTCATTGGCAGCGTATTCACTAGGATTTTGCAGTAGTGATATTAAAGTTTGTGTGTGGTTTAGTAAGCTTTTGCTGCTGCTTATGTAATTTTCAGCTTTGTGAAAGTTTCATGTAGCCAAGTTAAAGCCTGTAATCTTTAACTGACCGCATGTTAAGAGAGCACTTGCTTATACCGTATTTTTCGGACTATAGGCCGCTACTTTTTTCCCCACGCTTTGAACCCCGCAGCTTAAACAATGAAGCGGCTAATATATGGATTTTTCCTGGGTTTTTCCCGGTTTCACAAACTTCAAGCCAAAAAACTGAACCCCATAACATAAGACCAATGAAATTTCCAAACGTGAAAATTTTATTCAGTGTATTTTTCTTGGAGATGAGACGACTTGAGCTAATGAAAACGCCGGTGTGTGTTAGTGTGTTAGTGTTAGTGTGTGTGTGTGTGTGTGTGTGTGTGTGTGTGTGTGTGTGTGTGTGTGTGTGTGTGTGGAGGGGGGTAGAGGCGATAAGCGGAGGCGGAGGGAAAACTCGTTTTTTACTATCACTCCTGTAGGCACTAGGTATCCCTAAACTTTAAAATTTTAACTTTTTCTTCTTTGCTTATCTTAATTTTTGTCACAATCTTCGCTTTCTGGCTTCGCTTCGCCATCTAGCAGCAGCGTCTCGAGCTCGTATCTCAATTTTTTGCTCGCGTAACAAAGCAAAAAAATCAACCGAGTGACCGCTTGTACCTCGGAAAACTCGTACATTAATGCACTCGCAGGTCAAGTTGAAAGGAAGGAGGAAGACAGTGAACAATGACTTTCTTGGTAGTCTACTGTTTAGATACAAGCCGTTGTAGCGCGTTGAGTCTGGGTGAAGGGAGAGCTCACTAACTCCAGTTACAACAGAAATCATATAAGCACAGACAGGTTTCCAAAACTCCTGCTTTTTTATTTTTCTTAGCAACAGCGTTACAGGTTAGTCAAAGAAACTTAGAAATGAGCATCAGAAAATAAAAAGGACATAATCCTCGGTCTCCACACACACAGTAATCCCGGAAGAATGCAGTGCCGGTCTTTTCCCAAAATACCGATATGCTCCTAAAGGAAGCGCAACATATTTCACCCGTTACACCGTGTGTAAGGTGTCTTTCGTTAAAGCCTGTGTAAAGTACATTAGTGTAGACAGGTGCGGCTTATTTACTTTAAAAATAAAAATATTTGTAAAATTCAGGCTTATATAAGGGTGCACTTTATAGTCCGTAAATGACTGTACACTTTTTTGTACCAGGTTTATAAGAAGCATTGTTATTTGAACTGAATTGTGTTTGTGTGTAGTTACCAGCAGATGATAAGATTTATTTGGGACCGAATTTCGGGGGACGACGGTTGAACTAGAAGAACGGCTGCAATGGAGAAACATTTTCCTTTTTCAGCTCTCTCCTGTGTTCATGTTGTGAAAAAATTCAAAGCAAAGTTGTGATTGTAGGTGTTGTTGTTGAAACTTAATTCAGTTTAATGCATGAGGATTTTTAGTCATGACACATCATGTCTCTTGTGTTTCAGTAAAACTCGACGCAGTGCCAGACTCGACTACAAACAAGCCTGCGCTATCAGAGGAGGAAATGGAGAAACGCTCTAAATCCATTATTGAGGAGTTTCTACACATAAATGATTACAAAGTAATGATCTCATGCAGTGTCTTATGATCACATTTAGTTGAATACACATCAGTTATTATCTTGTTACTGCGTCACATAATCGTGGTGGGTTCATGTGAAGGAGGCCTTGCATTGCGTGGAGGAACTGGACCAGGGCAGGATGCTGTACGTTTTTGTTCGGGTGGGTGTGGAGACCACGCTGGAGTGAACCCAGATCACACGTGAACATGTGGGTCATCTGTTCCATCAGCTGCTGCAGGCTGGGATCCTCTCCACATCTCAGTTTTTTAAAGGGTGAGTGACATTCCTGCACCACACAGCTCCGTCTCCCACTGGCGCCAGAGACACCACTGTCTGCGTCATGAGAGGTCCACAGCTTGATGACATATTTACACCCAATGGGGTTATTGTTAGCATTATTATGAATACGCTTGCGTTTACATTTGGTCATTTTTAGAGAATTTATAAGAGATTCAGAATCATATAATAAGACTTTTGTCTGTTTTTTTTTTTTCTATTATTTTTTCCCCCATTTTCTTACCGATCCTTGTTTACACAGGTTCTCAGAAACGCTCGAGATAGCAGATGATATGCCGATTGACATTCCTTATGTATGGCAGTACATAGCGGAGCTCTGTACTGTGAATTTAGCAAACCACTACTTCCTGTGGCAAGAGCCGGCATATTATTTGCAGAAATATTGCAGCTTCTCTGCAAACACATGGTGAGCTGTAAGATCTTCTATAGAATAGGACTGAAAAAAGGAAAGTTGAAAAAGGTTCTTATTTGTTCAAGTCATTGCTGTGTTTTTCTTCACTTTAGAGCCAGAAGGAAGTGGGGGCCTTATGGAGGGACTTTAAACTGAGCTGGGCTGATTTTCTTCCTGTATGGGAACAACTTCATTACTGAGCAGGTGAGCTGTTGGCTGCACACTAGATTTAGACTCCACTGGAAGATCTGCACCAAACAGGATCCAGTGGGCAGTAGATTTTCTTTTTACAATTTCATTTGTTGGAATAAGAACATTGTCAGTGAGCTCAAATGGAAGCTCCTCTGATCAGAAAAGAGAAAAGTGTTTGTGTTTGTGGTGTAAAAAGCAGTGTGTTGGTTGGGTAGACTTGATGCAGTTTGATTTCTAAACCAGTACAAATGTTGCCTTTAATGACACAAAGAGCCACAACCAGTTCTTACTTTTTGCTTCATTTTCTTTTTTTGGCAGAAGCTGCAATTCACTCTTTCGGATTGTTCATGCTCATGCTCATGCCAGCGAATAGATTCTTCAAGTTGCTATGAGCGGTGGAGAAACAGTCAGAGGAGTATTGACAGTTTTAAATAAAAAAATAAAAATCAAGAAGATTTGAATAATTGATCTTGTGAGCTTTGATGAAACAAAAGCTCAGTTCAGACTCTAATTCATGATTATTTCTATTTTTTCATTTTAAAGACCATTAACATTATATATATATATATATATATATATATATATATATATATATATATATATATATATATATATATATATATTGCAAATGTTTTAACTGTAAAAGATGATTAAAAGGCTTCCTAACAATCAGATTAGTTCGGTTAAGGACAGTTAGGTTTATTGTGGGAAATGAGTCGGGGTTCTAGAGATGATTGGCCTCGGTTAAAGTCCGATTTTTAAGGTTAGTATTTATGGAAACGTGGAATCCTGCATTCAGAAGACTGCTGCGATAATGATCCAAAGCAACACCTTTGAATGGAAATGAAGGTAGTAAACAGGGTGTAAGTGATTCTTCACTGCAAAAAAGAAAAGATGCTGCTCAGCATGCACGCTGTGCTGTTAACTGATCTGCAGCTTTCCAGTGTCCCAGGTGAGATACTTCTTCACCTTGGCTGCTATTTCAGGTCATTTCTTGGTTCAGGCCTGTGTTTTTCTCCTTGGTGAGTCTCCCATTTACATGATGGATGATGAGAGCAAGTGTGAACTGCTACAGGAGACAAGGCAGCGCTTTCTACTGTTAGATCTGGATACAAAAACTTGCAGCATTTTCTTGGTTTGCAGGAGAAAATCTGTTTTGTTTTTTTCTTAATAAAAGTTTATCAGATTAACTGGATAAATAACATGAATAAATGCAGCCAATGAACATGCAAACTGTGGAAACACTTCATATAAACAGAATGTAGAATCACTGAAAGCATTTTAAATGGGATTCATTTGTCTGTTTTGTGTACATTCAGGATTCCATTTTTCTAGATTGAAATTTTGTATTAAAATAATATTTTGCAGTGTGTTTGTGCTTTAAGTGCTTTGGGACCCATGTGTCCAGCTGGTCATGTGATCAGAGTGATGCGTACAGAATACAGTATATAAAAATGACCTCCAAAGACGTCCTCATAAAATTCAGGTAGAATCAAATCTGCCCCTCTCGAGTGATGGCAAGAGAGTAAACATGAATACCCTTCTACCGTTCCCCAAATCATCCCCCCACTCCATCACGTGTAAGTAGCACACACTTGCAGTAGGAGAGATTCTGTATACCAGATATTTAAATGATCATGGTACAAAGTGTTCTGATAATTTAACAATCAGTGTTATAAATCACTCTATATTGCTCCTTTATCTGCTGACACTTCAACATTAGAGGCCTTTTTCAAAATGTATGTATTCCTACAATAAGTGTAGGTACAGCATTACAATTGGATGAGTTTATATCTGATACAGAAATAGCCTTAGCAAGTCTGCCTTCTGGTAAAACACCTGGACCAGGATACGAAAATCTTAGCAAAAACTCTGACCTGGCGTCTGGAGAAAGTTCTGCCTTGTGTTATTTCACCTGACCAGACAGTCTTAATCAAGAACAGATACTCTTCTTGTAATATTGGGGGCATGTTGAATGTTATATATAACCCATCTCTATCTTGGAGATGAACGACAGGGTGCTGGGCAGCAGGACTGTGTACTAATGTCCCTCTCAGACCACCCAGGGACGAAGTCACGGCATGAAGGTAGAAACCATTTCGCCTTCAAAACCCTGCCCAGACCCAAGACCCAACGCCAACAAGAACATCCATCCACAGAGTGAGTCAAACCCGTCCGATTAGTTTTGTGTTAAGTGCAGTTAAAGATTTAAAACAGAAAAGAACTATTAATGTTAGCAATATTTACCTTCTGATTAGATGCTAACATGAGATGATTAAAATATAATAATATTATATAATATGAGATGATTATTGATGATTTATGTCCTACAAAACTTTACTAAACACACACATTATGTAAAGTAACACATTTCTGTTTTTCTCTTTCAGGTCATCGTGCTGTCAGTCTGCTCCACTGAATTCATCATTTTATTTATTTATTTTCTTTCTTTCTCTTTTTTTACAGAAATTGTTTTATTACTGTAAATAAATATGTAAATAACTAACAGTAATGAAGGTGTTTCATTATTGATCATTCATAAAATCCCTTTTAATACATGAGAACTTTCATTAGAACTGAAAGAGACGCCGCTGTGAAAAGAGAACAGTAATAACAGAGTTGTGTTCGTGAAAACCCTGGAAACAGATCATGTAAATACACGACTCTGACGCAATTTATTTAATGGATGAATAAAATTGATCTGAAATAAATTCAAATATTTAGGCTGTAATACTGCACTGTATTGTATTTATATTTATTGTTATTTTAAATGTATTGATAGATTTTATTTTGAAACATGAACTTACTTTGATCAGAAACACAATCCTACTCCAAATCAATTAATCAATAAAGTCAATAAAAGAATCCCGAACTGCTGTGTGTCTTGTCCTCGCTATTAATGACGTCATTAGAGCTCCACTACTTCTAATTACCTGCTGTGACAGTGAGCTCCACTACACATCACACTGCCACCTACAGGTCATTTATGATTCTGCAACATTCAGCACATGCGCAGGAGCGCACAGATGTGACGTTGCAGAAGAAGGGTGGGGCTTCACTGTGTGACGTCACAGTAGGACAAGTCTGTATAAGTCAGACCACTCAGTATTTCTCTGATCAGTTACTGTGAGTAACGAGACAAAGTTAAGAATGGAACTGGAAGAGATTTTTCAAAGCATAAGAGAAAAGAAATCTAAACAGGCTGCTGAAAAGAAGGAGGCACTGAAACGCATAGAGAAAGTAGCAGCAGAGTTGGATTCATTTCTTAATCTGATAAAGGAGAAGAGAACACCAGAGACAGAAGAGAAAGACATTCTGGTACAGATGGTACAAGAGCTGGAGGCTACTTTGGCCTCTGAGCGAAAGGACCGGGAACAGGAGATAAATGAGAGAAACGCCACACACCTCCAGAACATCACTAAGCTTCTGTCTTCACTGAAACTCCATGAGGAACAAGAGAAAATTGTAGAAAGTGAGAGAGAAAGCTGGGCAAGAGAACAAAAACAACTGCAGGAACGTGTTGCTCAGCTCGAGGCCACATTAAAAAGAGAGAAAGGAAAGAAGGCAAAACTAGACATGGAGGAGAGGAACAAGTTACAGCTCCAGACCATCACGGGATTCCCTGATTTACTGTAAAGAAGAGCAGAAAACTGCAAAGAATGAGAGAGAGATTTTGATGAGAGAACGAAGACAACTGGCGGAACAAGTCGCTCAGCTGGAGGCCGTTCTTAAATATGAGAGAAATTATTGGGAGAAGAAAAGAAAGAAGGAAAAGCGAGTCATGAAGACGAGTAATAACTTACAGCTCGAGACCACCAGGACCCTCCAGGATTCCCTGAATCACTCTGAGGAAACGAAGTGTGCAGATCATGAGAGCGATCATTTGAGGAGAGACAGAGAGCGACTGGAGCAACGTGTTGCTCAGCTGGAGGCCACTTTGAATTTTGAACAAAATAAATTTGAAAAGGAAAAAGAGATGATCAAACTAGACATGGAGGAGATGACCACCAGACACTTTCAAACCATCATAGAGCTGCAGGATTCCCTGAATCATTGTGAGGAAGAGAAAAAAAAAATTATGAGAGACCGAGAGCGACTGGAGGAACGTGTTGCTCAGCTGGAGGCCACTTTGGAATTTGTACAAAATAAATTTGAGAAAGAAACAGAGAAGTCCAAACCAGGCATGGAGGAGATGATCACCTCACGGCTCCAAACCACCAGAGATCTCAGGATTCCCTGATTTACTGTGAAGAAGAGAAGAAGACTGCAAAGGATGAGAGAGATCATTTGATGAGAGACAGAGAGCGACTGGAGGAACATTTAGCTCAGCTGGAGGAAACTTTCAAATTTGAGCAATATAAATTCAGGAAAGAAAAAAAGAAGACCAAATTAGACACTGAGGAGATGATCACCTCACAGCTCCAAACCACCAGGGATCTCCAGGATTCCCTGATTCACTGTGAAGAAGAAAAGAAGACTGCAAAGGATGAGAGAGATCATTTGATGAGGGACAGAGAGCGACTGGAGGAACGTGTTGCTCAGCTGGAGGAAACTTTGGAATCTGAGAGAAATAAATGGAAGGAAAAACTAAAGGCCAAACAACAGCTCAATCACTTAATACACACCTTCTTCAATAATTCATTAAGAACAGGAAATGGCAGCAGTGGAGAGCAAAATATCTGCAAAGCTCTTGGCAGGTTTAAATTTAGAATGTGAGCACATGTTATACATATAATAAAGTACAAAAATATATCTTTATTGATATAAAACCCACCACACCACCGTCAACAAACCTGAGTGAACGTGTGAATGTGAGGGGACGACAGCATACAAATATCCCAGTTCACCAAACACTCTATATCCATGATCCCTCCAGATCTGCCTTTACCTAAGAAAAAAAATCTAGTGATAAAAGGTTTGACTAAATGAATAAGTTTTCAACCTCCACTTGAACACTGAGACTGTGTCTGAGTCCCGAACACTGGTTGGAAGGCTGTTCCATAACTGTGGGGCTTTATAAGAGAAAGATCTGCCCCCTGCTGTAGTCTTCATTATTTGAGAAACCAACAGAAAGCCAGCACCTTTTGATCTAAGTAGGCGTAGAGGATCATACTGGTACAGAAGTTCACTCAGATACTGCGGTGCGAGACCGTTAAGTGCGTTATACGTCAGTAGTAGTATTTTATAATCAATGTGAGATGTAATTGAGAGCAGTGTAGATGATTAAAACAGGGGTGATGTGATCATATTTTCTAGATCTAGTGAGGACTCTTGCTGCTGCATTCTGGACTAACTGAAGCTTATTTATGGACTTATTCACACACCCAGACAGTAAAGCGTTACAGTAGTCTAATCTAGAAGTAACAAAAGCATCAACTACTGTAATTTCTGGACTATAAAGCGCACACATGTATAAGCCGCACCCACTGAAATAAAAAATAAATAAATAAAACTACACTGAAACTAAACAACTAAACACAGTTTTTAAGGAAAGACAGTGCGTGTAACACTACTTGTAACAAAACAGGAGCCTACCAGTAAAGTCATTGGTCCTCCTGTGAACTGAAACCACTGAAATCCAGGGTAAAGCAATGTCTTTCGGGAGTGTTTATTTTGGCATCGTAATCTGTTTAAAGATGACCTGAACAAAATCACTGTATTTAAAACAAAAATTGTCAAAACAATGTTGTATTATATTTTATATCGATTTTTTAAGTGTGTTTGTCAACTTGCCATATGTAAAAATACAAATATTGATTTACACAAATTGCTTCATTCATTCAATTCATAAAATGATTGTTTAGTTTAGTGTTTTTTACAGAAAGAAGAAATCCAGCATGAGTGAATGTGTTCAAGATGAAATCCCACATGAACTCGTCAACAAGCATTTAAACTTTAAAATGTCTAAATTAATCATCGTTTATTTGTCTGAAGTACATTTTTATACATAAATACCCTCAATAAGCTTTTTATACAGTTATAATTAACAAAACATCTCATTATAAGTTTGTTTTTTATCCCATTAATTAATTAATCTTTGACTTCACTTTGTCAGGCAGCTCCTATTTAAGAGATTTCTTGATTGCTAACAGGTGTGGCAGTAATCAGGCCTGGGTGTGGGAGAGAAATTAAAGTATTTCACACAGGGCCATGTTGTTTTGGGTTTTGTTTTCCCTCAATAATAAAAATATATATATATATGTAAAAACTGCATGTTGTGTTCATGTGTGTATCGTTTACTAATATTTAAATTAGTTTGATGATCTGAAACATTAAAGTGTGACAAACATGCAAAAAAATAAGAAATCATGTGAAATCAATTTCACATCACTAATATATATATATATATGTGATAGGAGGATGAGGAGAAACTAATTATGAAGCTACCAACAGGTCAACAGCAACACTGAAGGAACTACAGGAATTTTAGGCAGGTGCTGCTCACACCTTACATGTGACTACCGTATACTGTATTCTGTACAAGTCTGGGCTGTGGGGTAGGGGGCAAGAAGGAAGCCATTCTTTTACAAAGAACAATATGCAAGACTGTCTGTCTTTTTCTTCCTTCACTTCTTCTTCTTTCAGCTGCTCCTATTAGTGGTCACCACAGTGGATCATCTTTCTAACCAACCACCTGCATGTCTTCTCTCACCACATCCATAAACCTTCTCCTTAGCCTTTCTTTTTTCCTCCTTAGCCTTCTCCAATATACCCCATGCTTCTACCGACATACATGACACACACACACACACACACACACACACACCAATATCTCAAAAACCCAAAGGTGAATGAGAGAGATCTCAAAGTGACCTACCTAGTAGCTTAACTCGTAGCCTAATCAAAAAAAGCCCCACACTGTGGCAGAGACATTAATGCCCCCCCGCCTGCAAAGCCGCTGTCAACAAGATGCTCGGCCCTGACGCAGTTAAAGAAATATCTAAAGTTCCTCTCAGATTACACAATTACCAGACATATTGATGAAACTGAAAACAGAGATACACTGAGAGCGGCTGAGCGAAAGCTTTGTAAGTGTGTGTTGAGTACATGTGTATTATCTAGCAAATCTAAGTTCCTTACCATCTCTCTCTCTCTCTCTCTCTCTCTCTCTCTCTCTCTCTCTCTCTCTCTCTCTCTCTCTCTCAGGATACCCAGAAGGACAAATGAAATGGGAGATGCTCCCAGAATAAACAGAATTGATGTTGATGCCATCAGGCACAATAATATTATTGGACCTCCGCAGAATCCAAACTGAAGTAAGTTTCTCTTTGAAGCGGATGCTGTTACAGAACCACTGTGAACGAGTGTGTGAACGAGTGTGTGAGCGAGTGTGTGAATGAGTGTGTGAGCGAGTGTGTGAATGAGTGTGTGAGCGAGTGTGTAAATGAACGTGTTAGAGATCACACATTATGTTCCTTATCTTCCTTTGTAGTTATTGTTGTTCCTGTCAGGATCATTGGGAACAGACTTTAGAGTCCAGACACATGTACTGTAAGTATCTCCTCAAAAGCACATGCTGTTACAGAACCTCACTGTGAACGAGTGTGTGAACGAGTGTGTTAGATCTCATGCAGCTAATGAACATGTAATCGTGTGTCATTTAATCACGGGTGAATTTGTACGTTTGATTCTTTCGTGTGAAATGCTGCTTTTGTGTAAGTTACAGATGTTACATGTTTGTTTCACATGAAAATACAGTGATCTGATATGTGAATAATGATGTGGCTGCATTCTGAACACTTGGTGCTTCTTGTTCCTGCTGTTAAAATGTGTGACGTATTTCTTGTTGTTTTTTAGATTCTTTATATGAGGTGTTTGGTTCAACCACCTCCAAACCTTCACCATCGCCTAAAGATGAAATAACACAAAATAATTTCTCACATTTTTTAATTAGATTTTAAAACAATAACAACAACAAACATAAAATAAACCCTGTGTCTCTGTTTGTATTACTTCCCATTCTACTGGACCCACTGCATGGAGTTTACTGGGTGGCACCTGGAACTTCAGATCCTGGAAGATGCACAGGCTAAAACTCAGACAGACACACAGGCACACACACGCACACACACGCACACACACACACACACACCTGCTTTTGCTACTGGGTGGGGACACATGACAAAATGCAGCCTGGTGGGAACCACCCTTTGTGAGTGGTCTACAGACAAGGCAGAAACTGATCCACAGTCAATTTACAGCTGTTATAACGGCCATCACTTGTAAACTTGAGTCTGACCACCAGAAGACTGACCTGACATTTTACTTACTGCTGGGGACCCAGTCAGGTAGAAGACCGTCCTGGGGACCTGTGATGTAATGTTTTGATATGCTAATTAATGACATCACTGTGTGTGTTTAAAAGGTGGGGACCTCACCTCACCTCAATCTGGGGACCTCACCTCAAACTTCTTAAATCAGCATTCAGACATAGGTCAGCAGGTGCTCCCTGCTACCTCTAAACACAACTGTACTGCAAATACATTCAAATTTAAATAAATTGTATTTAAATAAATTATTCTTTGGTAAAGTTCGTTCTGACAACTTTATTTGTCATAGCTTTTGAACAAACAGTGAAACGTGTGTTAATGGACAAATGTGAACAAGGGGTGCAAAACTTCTCCATGAACACCTTTATTTTCTTTTCTCACACTTTCTCTTGAGTGCTGTGATTTGTTTATTTATGTAAGATTTCACGGCTTTCCAGGCTCTTTTCAGGAGCAATACCGGAGCTGACCTGATGCAGTCTAAACACTCTCTAAAGTTTTTTCTCCACTGCATTCACCTCATCTTCAGTCCATTTCCTCTTTTGGTTTTTTGACACACCTAAAAATGTAAATTATTTACCTCAACTTTCAAAGAGAATCTTTCACCTCACTTTAAAAAGCTGAGTGCAGAGTACACCAGCAACCAATACCAAGTAATACCAGACCATTACTACTGAGGCCTAAAATACTTTAGTTTCCTGCAGATGTACTGAATATTAGAGTCCATTCAATGTAGCTGCTGGCTAGGTCGCCATATGTCACTTTCAGGCTATGTGTTTGGTTTAAGTTAGTAAAACAGGCACGATCACCTATTTATGCAAAACATATCAAAAGCAATTTAAATATTTGATGTAGTTTTGATTTTATGAGTTGTAACTCCAAGTTCCCGTTGCCTGTTTAGGGTATAAAAAAGATTATCCACAGTATTGACAATGAATTGTGTTTCATGGTAAACTGGGCTCCCTGTACTGGTCATATTGCGAATTCCGGGGTGACAGACGGGTAAATAACAGCATGAGGAACATATAACTGACTTTTCTTTTTCCATTATCTTAAGACAATGTTCACAATTAATATTAGCAGTTGTTTTTTTCCTGAAAAAAAATTAAGATGAATATAGATTTACTGATCACAAAATCTGAATGTCCAGCACCAATGGCGCCCATGTTGGGTTTAGGTCAGGCTGACTAATTGATCACAGAAAACTTTAAACAAATCATGTGACCAGCATAATCAAGACTGGCCAGGCTATGATAAATGATACAAGGATTTAATGAAAACATCGTTCTTATGCCCCAAACAAGACACTAAAGAGTATGTAACTTGTGGTTCACATTGCCTGTTTTAGGGTTAAAGGTTATGTGGCAGTTGTAGTTGTTTATCAAGTCTAAAGGAAAGTAATTGTAAGGAATCGTATGAAGAGGAATTGGTTAACCTCAGAAATGCATAGAGACAAACATGTTAATGTTTGTTCTTGCGTTTCAGCACGCGTAACACAGAATATATCCGAAATACTGTACATTAAAGTGGTCTCTAATAAGACTTTGAATGTAAAATCGCAATAACTGTAACTAGGCAACTCAGTTCTGAGCGGTGCGGTCCTGACTCTTTACCTGACTTTTAAGGCAACTCCTTCTCCTTTACCGACTTGTCGCCAAATGAAAGTTCTTCTGGAAGATAAAGCAAATGAACACTTCAACATTTTGGGGCATATAAGCAAATGCATCAATAATGATGACTGTTCAAGATCATCCTCAGAGCACAGGTTTGACTTTAACTGTAGTTTTTGAAGGGGAATGACGTCGCTTCTTTGGCTGAGGCATGTCACTCTCCCTCGAAGACTTGCTGCCAAACAAAGATTCGTCTGAAGGACAGAAAATAAAAGGTTTTCATCGTACACCATAACCAAAAGCACGCACTTAAAAAATACATATGAAATACAGGTTGTCCTAGGCAAGATAAGGCCCGACCAATCTATTCTCACATTGTATCGTTTATATAAACAGTCAAAGGCAGAGATAGCGATGGCCATGGTCTGAATTGGGTGGCATATTGACGTGGTCTGAGAAAGACAACTGGTCAGTCAGTCATGAGTCATGACATCCAGGTTTCTTACAACTGATTTTAATTCAGGTTGTCATTCTGTGAGAGGAATTCAGAGACCTGTTTAAAAACTGCTCTTTTCATAGCCTCAGATAAAAATGGGAAAAGTGAAATCAGCCAATATTTTCTCAACTCAGCAGGACTGAGAGAAGGTTTGAGCAGGGGAGTTACCCAAGCCTGTTTGAATGTGGTATGAAATGTTCCAGAAGCCAGTGAAACGTGATTGTTGACACAATAGTTAAAGTTATGGCTTGGATAAGGGTCAGTGTAAATGGAGTACATCAGACATGCAGTATGATGGCCAAAAGTCAGTGAGCGAATGGTGGAAGTGATGCTCACTTGACAGGGAAGGCAGGTTGTTTCCAATTGGTTACTAATGGATTGGTTACTAGAATCCTGCCATTTTCTTTTAGCAGCTCTGAGATCAGTATGCATGTTTGATGGATAGAGGACACAGCCTGTCCAGACATGAGCTTAGTGTAGAGCAGAGAGACTCTATGGCATCATTGACCTCCAGTGAGGAAAATGTGTCGATGTAGAGTTAAGGTGACCAATGAGAAGTGGGTGGGGAACAGGTTGCAGTAGAAATAGTGGTACCAGTTGCGATGTAACAGAGAATGAAATTAAGTGAATGAAACAGTGGTCAGAGATGTGCAGAGGCGTGACCAGTAGGCATTTAGTGGAACAGCTTGAGTGAGAATGAGATCAAGATCCTTACCTGCTTATAGTAAGGCAGAGGACTGCAAACCTGTTTTATCAGGGACAGCCATACACATTTTTATAATACAAATACCAAAATCAATATTTTCTATCATTCTTTATTATTGATAATAAGGAATTCTTTATCCCCAGGAATTCACATCAGATCACAGCTGACCATATTGGTAGAGGAGTGACATCGCTTTTTCGGCTGGGGCATCTCACTCTCTTCATCCTTACTTTCAGACATCACTATCACTAACTACATTCATTTTCTCTGCAGAAAAGCGTGTAGAAAAGCATTTGTTGTCATGCACCATGTAGAGTTTCTTGTAACTGAACTAAATGTCAATATATAATACGTATAAGAGCAAACATTTATTTGCCACGTGTTCTTACCATAAGTCTCAAGGTGAATTTCATCAAGGTTTTTCCCCTTGAATTCTGATACTCTGCCCTGTTCAAGGGCCATCAGCACCTTGCTGATCTTTGCTAACTGTAACGTCCCTTCAGGCAACCAGTAAAACTTTCTATGGACTCTTATATCATGTCCCAGAAAATCTGCTAACTGGTCCATCTCAGTATCTGTCAGATTAAGCACTTTAGATAAAGTTGCGATATGTTTCTGCAGCTTTGTGGATGACAGATTCTTTGGATGTTTGGCTCCACACTGGTGAGCAACCTTTCTGATGCATTCTGTGCCATGGTAGAATGAGTTCTCAGTCATGGGCTTTGCAAAAAAAAAAAAAAAATGTTCATCCAGTACACCACATGTTTGACGATTCTTTACAAGTAGCTCCATGGAGTCCATCATACTTGGGGTCAGGAGTATTGGCACCTTTCTGTCTCGCTTGCCTCTAATTTCGATGCGTTGGAAATGCTGACAGAGCTTCTGCTCAACTTCAGATGAAGCATCAGCGACATCGGAATGTAAAACAGATGTGTTTCAGAGAAGATATGAATTCAACCTCATTTTCGAAACTTCTCCTGCTCTCCTGCGATTGAACAGAATTACTTCACACAGTTATTTGGGCAAGATTTGACCAGTTCTTCTGACTTTTCTCAAGTTTGAGCTTTTCTTGGTACCGATTAGTTTGATTGCTGAGATGCATGTGCATTTTTTTTTAACATCCTCAGTAAAAGGGAGAAGTTCTGGAGAGTTCCATTTCACTTCATGAAGCGTCTTCAAGGCTGAGGCTGACACACATTCATTCCATTTTCCGGCATACATTTGCTTAAACATTTTTACATGTTGGACATCATTTTCCTCTCCTGCTCTCATTGCTTCACATTCTGCAATATCCTACATTTTTTTAAGGTTGTGGCCCAGTTTTAATGCCAAAGATGGAACTGTGAAGACCTCATCTTCATCTCGGAATCCTCAGGTATCTTTAACAGCCTTGATAACATGATAGAAGTTTGCAGGTATAAAAAAGTCTTTAATACTCTGTAGATGTCCCAGTTTCCTAGCACACACCAACAGCCTTCCAGCCTCACGCATTTTAGTTCTGATGTATTCGTGCTTGGTTTTGTCGCTCCCCATTTTGTTGCACAAGTGTTCTCCAAATTTGATGATGCATGTATCACTTTTAACTGCCTGTTTTACTTCATCTTGCTTCATGTCGCTGATCAGTTTCCATAATTTTTTGTTACTCCTTCAGGAACAGGCTGTGCGTAAGCACAGAGTGCTTGAACTCTGGATCTACCTTGTTTTGTGACCTCGCACTTCTTGACCAGGTTGCACCTTTGCATATGCCTCCAAAGTGCTTTTCGTCTGAACGGCCCTTGGCAATTCAAACAGTGCATGTAGTCCTTGACATTCACGTGTTTAGCTGTAGATTGCTGCCGTGGCACCAACACTCCTTTGCCAGCTTTTAGAACATGTGTGTTGTGTGCACGGTTCCCTTTATTCCTCAAAAGATCCAAATTAATCCTCCTTTCTTTAGAAACTTTTGGAAAAGAAAGAGCCTTTGCTACCTCCACCTCATTCTTATGAACTAGAGCCAAGTGTCTTGCCATTTTGCAGAATGGTTTGGAGCAGTAAAAGCAATACTGCTTTTTGTTGAACATTCTTTGGCCTTTTGCAGTCTTTTTCAGTTTCATCACTGAAACCTCTTGACTGCAGTCATTGTCTGAATAAGTCATTGTCTCTTTATCTTCAAGTGGAGAACATTCCTTGTCTTTATTCATGGAAGATGAGGAAGTACCAACATTCCCATCTAATGTCACATTGGGAGATGAGGGACTGGACGAACGCTGTGGAAGGTTCTCTTCAGAACTGCTCTCAGATTCAGGCACGTAATCATCTTCGCTGATGTCAATGCTGCTAACTGTATCATCTGAAGTGGAAATGATTTCCAAGGATTTTTTGGTAAGCAGTAAATAAAAAACATAGCTTTAGTTTAACACCATAATCATTTCTGTATGCAGGGTTGAATGGGAGTTCAGAGTATATCTAAGATTAAAATAAAATAAGCCTATAAAAATGTACAATAAAACACTTTATACCACCTTCACTTTTACAAACATAAAGGCCTTAATTAGTAGTAACTTCTACATTATAAAAAAAAACTGGAAAAGCAAGCAGTATGGAGAGCGGGAGCAGCGCACGCCCATTGTGATTTCAGACTGGCAGCATTTGCGGCGCACAGCTGAACTGTTGCATGTGTACTGCAAATACAGAAGAGTATCGTCCATTCTAGGGCTGAAATGATTACTTGAGATAAAAAAAAAATAATTGAGGCAAAGTCATTTGCTTCAACACCTTGTTTAGTCCATTTAACTACACGCGTCATGTTGCAGGAAGACAATTTTTATGTCAGGGTTAGGGGGTGAAGTAATAAAAAGTAGCATTCCAAAAATTGTAGGGGATCAGAGATAAATCATTAATTTGTTGATTTTAATAAAGACGCAGAACTCATTACATGGTAATACCCAATGAATGAGTGTCATTCTTTGACTTTCATTTTTAGCTCATTTCAAGATCTTCAGGATGCGACACTGCACATTTAAGTTTCTTTTGCGGCGGTTTGCACATCAGCTTAAGAGATAAGAGCAACTCAATGAAGAAACCACTATGAATGGAGTTTGTACATGCATCACCATCTTGTGATGTGTATGCAAAATGTTTAATGGGACTTTATACTTGATATATCCGAAATACACCATTAAAATACTACTTACAAATACACTGTCAGTCCTCTTTAGCTCCGGGACATCACAGGCTCTTGGTGATAGAGAAGAACAGATCAAATCAAGAATTACTGTCTTTGTATCTCTGTCCATTTCCTGGCAAAAGAGATAAATATAAATGAAACACATGTTGTATGCCAGAGCAACAGTTGAATTTAATACCTTTTACTACCCTTTTTATACCTTCAATATATTTTTGAATACCAGCACAACTTCAAGCTGCAACTGTAGTGGCGTAAATGAAATATCTGGAAATGGAATAATATATTGCATCACAATGTAACAAGGTCATTATAACCTAACATCAACACTGGACTCAAAAACTGCCCACAAAGAATAGAAATAAAGACAGAAGAGGAAGGAGACATCTTCATAGATTATTAGTCAGTAAGTCTGATGTGTGAGCAATCTAAAAAAGAAGTGGCCGTGAAGTAAGCATAGGTGTTATTAAAATAAATTAAGCTGATACATTTAAGTAAAGCAGAGGGATTAATCAAAATGTTACAATGGGCCTTTGTCCATACATTAAAAAAAAAAATAGACAGTATTAACTTAAAAAATCATGGAAAGTATTTCCACATGATTACATTTCTTATTTTAAACACAAAACAATCATTTTCAGCCAACTTGTAATACTTAAGTTGGTCCAACTTAATTTTTTAGTCTCCATTATACTTATTTGCAAAGTTTCCTTCCAACTTTATTTGCTTAGCTGGGTTAACACAATTTATTGGTGTTGATTCAACTTAATTTTTTATGTTTAGTTATACTTAATTTATTTGTGATAATCTAACTCAATTGTATTAAGTAATTAACACACCCTTTATTTTCCTCTAGACCCTCTGCTTTACAGATAATCCTTTATTCAGATCAAATAGAAATTTGTAATCCACTTGGGTCTTATTCTTCAAAGAATAAGTTGCTCATGTTCTACTACACTTTGGCAATATTAATCCAAAGTACAGGTCCAAATTAGCTTCAATCCGCCTTCTTGCCATTGCGAAGCAAAACGACCTCTCAGAATGTGGAGTTGACGCAATATTGACGAGATTGCATGAGGACTTGGCAAAGCTTTAGAATGGTGTAAAATGTATCTTGAAAGTGGTGAACATGAAATATTTGGACGGTGGTTTCTATATGTGGAGATACTTTAGCTCAACATGAGTTGTGTGGATTTAAAGAGGAGTGGGCTTTGCATTCAGTAAATGCGCCATTGTGAGTGTTTTTTTAAGATAACTTTGAGCAAAGAACACTGGAAAGACATATTAGACAGTGCAATGACATTGAGAAAGCCAGCACGGAGTTTCTTAGGAACAACCTAAGAACTACATATGGAATAAACCGAAGGAGCAAAGTAATATTTTTTCCTGCCTACAATTTAATCCAGCAAACACCTCAAGATATAATGCACATAGTTCTTGAGGGCATTGCTCCCTTGGAACTTCAGTGCGTGTTAAAACATTTGGTTCATTCGGGACAACTGGACATGGATGCTTTCAATGCTGACATAATTGGTTACCCATACTCTCCACTAGATACTAGAGCTAGGTCTAGTCCTATTGCATACAGTACATTAGCTTCCAATGACAATAAACTGAAGCAGTCCTCAGGTCAAATGCTTGTTTTGCTCAAAAAAATGTTTAACATTTTTCTTACAATTTTTGCTATGTCAGCAGTTTCCTCTGTACAAAAATACACCTTTAACGTCCCTCGTGGCTGTTAACATCCACAAAGATTCAAGTGCTGTAAAAATACATCTGATCAACATTTGTTTCCAAGTGCAGCAGCAATTGTGCACGGGCAAGTGCTGTCTTCTTAAAACTGCTGCTGAGATCATTGAGTTGCCCAACTCCTCTAAAAAGCCTCCTTCTGAAGAGCTTATGTTGATTCCAGGAGGCTCAATGGTGTGAAAATGACAGGCATTATAACCTGAGATGTCCATCATATTAAAAAATAACATTTGTGGCCACCGCTTAGTCTTCCGTCTGCAGCTGTAGGTGGCGACAACCTACAAAGATACAAGAACAAGAAAACAATAAGTACACACTTCATCTATACTTTTTCTAAAACTAACAGCTTCATTCTAAAGCTGCAAATGACAATGAGAATAATCATAGCACCATACTGTACATGCAAACACAAACTGTATCTCCTACATCTCTCTCTAACAAGCACATGAATTCAGTAAAAATGATCTGAAATAAGAGATGGCACATACCTTGTCTAAACTGTCGACACCTCCCTTACAGCGGTTGTAGTAAGTGATAATATCTGCTTTTGCTTTTGGTCCCTCCGTCACAGCTGCCTCACGGTGCCTTGTGCTCAACACAATCACATTCTCCCCGTTTGGGAATGGGACTGACAGCTGTTGTGTTCCTGGTGAAACCAAAGATGGAGGAGGGGACAGGTCTTCCTTTAACCTGCAGCAGCTCTGGTTTCTTTTTCCTGACTGTTCCGACTAGGAAAAGTTTTTTTCGGAGGAGCTCCTGTGCAAGCTTATAACTTGTAAAGAAGTTGTCTGTTGCAGCAGACAGTGACTCCCTGGAGTCCCTCAGTCATCTCCTTTACAACACGCATGCCTTGTCCTACCTCTGCAGCATCCCTGACCTTCCCCAGATATGGTGCACAGCGCCAGGCATACGATGTAGTTTTGATCAGAACTGAGGTTGATGAACAGATTTAAGTGAAAAGAGTGGAAACAATTATTGATCTGATATATTTTTATAGCACTTGAATCTTTGTGGATGTTGCCATCCAGGCCAGGTAAAAATGGGCCCTATTAACGAGGTAGTGCATATTTTTCATTCATTCTTGAACTTCTGGAAATCGTTCAGATTTTGCTTTCACCTGTTTTATGTCTTGAGACTATTGACAAGTTAAAGAACTTATTGAAATGATTCTTAAACATTTTAAGGACCTTTTCCCAAGAATAATATTACACCTAAACAACTTACTTGATTCATGTTCCATCCTAAATTAAACAGTTAGGACCAATGCTCCATCACATGTGCATGAGGTTTCAAAACATTGTTTTTTTAAAAATGGTTTCAAAGTAAATTTAAAAATGTATGCAAGTCCTTTAATTAGGCACAATCAAATGTTTGAATGTTGTCAGAATGTGAGCTATTTTACTCACCCCATGTTTACTATGAATGTGTTTTGGGACCAGTATTAGAAGTAAAAATATGCATATTTAAAGGAAAAGTGAGGGATTACTTTGGGTTGATCAGATAAACTATGCAGTGTCTGTTAAGTGGTTTACTTTCAATGAGGTGAAACCAAAGATAGAAGGGGGACAGGTCTTCCTTTAACCTGCAGCAGCTCTGGTTTATTTTTCCTGACTGTTCCGACTAGGAAAAGTTTTTTTCGGAGGAGCTCCTGTGCAAGCTTATAACTTGTAAAGAAGTTGTCTGTTGCAGCAGACAGTGACTCCCTGGAGTCCCTCAGTCATCTCCTTACAACACGCATGCCTTGTCCCACCTCTGCAGCATCCCTGACCTTCCCCAGATATGGTGCACAGCGCCAGGCATACGATGTAGTTTTGATCAGAACTGAGGTTGATGAACAGATTTAAGTGAAAAGAGTGGAAACAATTATTGATCTGATATATTTTTATATCACTTGAATCTTTGTGGATGTTGCCATCCAGGCCAGGTAAAAATGGGCCCTATTAACGAGGTAGTGCATATTTTTCATTCATTCTTGAACTTCTGGAAATCGTTCAGATTTTGCTTTCACCTGTTTTATGTCTTGAGACTATTGACAAGTTAAAGAACTTATTGAAATGATTCTTAAACATTTTAAGGACCTTTTTCCCAAGAATAATATTACACCTAAACAACATTACTTGATTCATGTTCCATCCTAAATTAAACAGTTAGGACCAATGCTCCATCACATGTGCATGAGATTTAAATCCAAACATTGTTTTAAAAAAGAAAATGGGTTTCAAAAGTAAATTAAAAAATGTATGCAAGTCTTTAATTAGGCACAATCAAATGTTTGAATGTTGTCAGAATGTGAGCTATTTTACTCACCCCATGTTTACTAGTGAATGTGTTTTGGGACCAGTATTAGAAGTAAAAAATTGCCATATTTAAAAGGAAAAGTGAGGGATTACTTTGGAGTTGATCAGATAAACTATGCAGTGTCTGTTAAGTGGTTTACTTTCAATGGTAACAAATACATAATGAAAAAACACTACTTGTGTGTATAGCAAAATCTAGTAGCTACCTGAATGTTCAGTACAACTCCAGGTCAGTCAGCGGCAGAATGTTTTCTGTTTTTTTAAGGAAAAACAGTTATTTGTGTTCTCAAATTGCAGCTGAATGAGTAAACTCGTAATGTACGTAGATTATTCCTGGAGGAGATTTGAAAGTTATTGCTGTCTTATTTGACAGCCACAGAAATAAATCAGTTAGCTGTGATTGTGCTGCATACATTAATTCCACTATTGTATGTGTTCATGATGCAATTCTTTTTCTGCGTTTTCAGTAAAAAATAAATCACAATCGAACAACTTCGATTGTGTAATATAATTTTGTGTTACATGGTTAGGGGTAGGGTAATAAATTAGGGATACAAGATTAGGGTAGGGTTATGAGTAAGGGCAACAGGGTTAGGGGTTGGGTTATAAATTAGAGTTGCAGGGTTAAGGGTGGGGTTATAAATTAGGGTAACAGGGTTAGATGTATGCATATAATTCAGGGTAGGGTCATAATTTAGAATTACAGGGTTAGCAGGTATGGTTACAAATTAGGGTTACAAGGTTAGTGATAAGGTTATAAATTAGGGTTACATGATTAGCAGTAGGGTTATAAATGAGGGTTACAAGGTTTGGGGTAGGGTTATAAATTAGTGTTAAAGAGTTAGAGGGTAGGGTTATAAATAAGGGTTACAGGGTTAGGGATAGGGTTATAAATTATGATTACATGGCTTGGGGTAGAGTTATAAATTAGGCTTACAGACTTGGGTAGGGTTATAAATTATGGTTACAGGGAGGGGGGTAGGGCTTTAAGTTGTTAAGGTTACAGGGTTACGGGGTATTGTCATAAATTAGTGTTACATGGTTAGGAATAGTGCTATAATTTAGGGTTACAGGGTAATAAATAAGGGTTACAGGTTTAGGGGTGGGGTTGGGTCGTAACTTCTACATGGATAAGGTGGGGAAGGGCTATAAGTTAGGGTAACAGGGGTAGGTGTATGGGTAAATAATCATTTCCCAAGTTTGCATTGTAGAATTAAAGAGTTATATTTACATTAAGTTTGTAATCTGGCGTTCCAGTGTAGATTTATTTATTGCTAGAGACTCAAAGTACTTTTGTACGTCGCTCTGGATAAGGGCGTCTGCTAAATGCCGCAAATGTTAATGTATATGCTATAAATAAGGGTAACAAGGTTAGGCTTTAGGGTTGGTGTAGGGTCATAACCCATATATGGATGAGGTTGGGTAGGGGTATACATTAGGTTTACAGGGTTAGGTTAAGGGTTATAAATTAGGGTTGCAAGGGTAGTGGTTGGGTAGGGTCATAACTACATGGATAGGGTGGCATAGGGGTATACATTATGGTTACAGGGTTAGGGGTAGGGTTATGAATAAGGGTTACAGGGTTAGGGTTATGCATTTTTAATGCCCTTCCATCACAGGCAGACAGACATAAACAGCACATGTTTATGACTGCTAGAGTTCTGATAGATACTGTGTCTTAGCAGCAGTTCCCTTTGGGCTTTGGTTTTTATTATTTCTCCATCCATGGGGTTACAGGAAAAATTAGCAAAGTGGGAGTGAGCAATCATATAGAGCAGCTTAAATCCTTATACCCATATGGTCATATTTCTCCTCACCTCTCGACAATAATCGATGATTCTACCGTGGGGCAGAATGAGTTAGAGTACTGCTTTGAAGCTGATTTACATTTTTTTTCATTTCAGGTGCCTTGTTTGACATTAAACAGAATAAATTGTCATTATTTCAAATAATTTTGGTTAAAATTGTAGGCTTGCCAGAAGCAGCCAGCTGCGGGTCGATCAGTCCTCTGCATGTATCTCATGACTAATTGGAATGGGTTTATTTATTTATTAACCAATTTTTAATATGATTTATTCCATGGAAGCGTGTGAATAATCAATGATTTGTATCCTTCCTATAGTTTCTATAATAAAACTGATTAGTAACAAGTGCTTGCTGTAATATCGCTATAAACACGGTGTGCCTCAGGGGTGGATCCTGTGGTAAGTGCTATTATGAATGGGGGGAGGACGAAAAAGAAGAGGAATGATGGAAAAAGGAAGAAGAATGAGGGTTGATGCGGTAAACGGTGCAGCTTCAACGACTGTTGAACTCTATACTTTAGGAAGGGGGTTTTATGGCTGAAACGAGATGTTGAATCTTGAAATTCTCTGTCTATTCTGTGGATTCATGGTTAGGTTCCTACAGGTCAGGATCATATAGTTCAGTAGAAGTGCTTCAAAGAGGATTAATATCAAAACATTATTTTGATGATGATCAGAATTCCCTCACACACACCGTAATTTTTTTTTTTTAATGTACATTGACATTGTATAAAAGCTTTGTAATTTGCACCACGATTGCCACCCACAAGCTACAATGAGAACGTCATGACACAGGAAACCACAAACCACAATTCCCAGGAGTCAATGCCGCCTACAAACATGGCTGCTGTGGACTACATTCCCCAGACCTCAGCTACAGTTCCATGTTCACAGTCACCCAGTTCCTGATTGATTACACCTGCACGCTATTTGGTGGTAGAATTTAAAAGGACTCACAAAGCTTATGCTCATGAAATGTCATCTGAGAGCACACAAGACAAAGCATGAGTATGGAAACTGCTTTAAAGAAAACAGGCCATATGATAAGAGGTTAATCATTGAGCAATGAGGGTACACAGCAGCACCAATGGAGTCAAAAGGGACACCTGTTAAAGTTATGAGAAATGCAAGGGAGAAAGCAGGATAAAGGAAACACTAAAATAGAGGATGTTCACTCACCAATGGTGGGAAAAAACATTGAGGTGAAATGAAGGTGTGGGAAAAGTGAGGCAAAGTTATTAATTCCTGTGGCATATGAACATTAAGCATTAAATTGTACTTATGATCATCTGAATATAAATGAAAATACAGAAGGCTATAATGTGTGATTCTGAGAAAAAACTATGGTTCCTATAAATATTAGAAGTTCTGTGACTAACCGTACATGCAGAACGCCATGGTATCTCATTGAGGAAAGAAACGGGACTTTCGGCCATGAAGCACAGTGGAACAGCAGCACTGCTTAGAGAGATGTTTCAATAAGAATATCTGACAGCTGGTCTACACATTCTCTCAGCACGCAAACATTTTCGATGGCTGTTGCTAAGTTGCTGCTCACAGCATTTTTCGTCTCCAATGGCTGTGACCTCTACCAAGTCCTCACCATTTATCTCATCTTCAGGGTCATTTAAAGCAGAGTTTGTTCTCATCTTGTTCTCCATATAAACAAAATGACTTAAAAAAAAAAACTCTAACCTGTTGTCTGTAGTCTTTCAAACATTGTTCTATACGACAAATTCAGAATGTCCAGTGTGTGGGGCTTTTGTACAGCCTGCATGCTAGTGTACTGAGAACCTTTCCAGACTGTTAGGATCAACCCAGTGCTCAGTGATGCTGATTTAACCTCTTCTCCTTGACCTCCAACAATCTTTGGTCACTGCTATGAAATTGATCCCTGACTTTTTTTTTTTTCCTTTCTTTTCTTTTATAATAGTCTTCATCTTAGTGCCGCCTCTTCCATTTTATGTCACAAAGTGGTCCTCACGTGGTGTTACACTGAAGATCATAAAAAAAAAAAAAAACATTTTAAATGATTGCTGTTCTACCACACTTAAGGGTTGGAGACTCTGACTCACAAACTTCAACACTGCATGATCAACTTTGTTAATATCTTGGTGTCTCCGAGCTTAAGCTGTCTGGAGGTTGAAGGAGCCTCCTTTCTCTCAGTTTCTCTACTCCTTGGTGCTGTTAGAGCATTATATCTCTGCATATGGCTACTATGCTTTCTGTGCAAAGAGGAAACGTTCAAAACCACATATCCAGAGATCAGCCTCCCTCTCTTTGACAAATAAATAAACAGTTATGTGCATTTAGCATGTCAGATGTGAGCTACGGAGTCAAGTTTATTTCTATAGCACTTTTTACAACAGACATTGTCTCAAAGCAGCTTTACAGAAATCAACAGGTGAACGGTTTGCATTTATCCCTGATGAGCAGCCGTGGTGAGTGTCGCAAGGAAAAACTCCCTTTAGATGTTATGAGGAAGAAACCTTGAGAGGAACCCATCCTCATTTGGGTGACCATCAAGGGTCTGATTTATGTATATTTCAACAATACAGAGCACTGGAGAGTGAGAACTAACATGAGCACTGGAGTGTAATGTTCTTTCTACAGTCTTATACAGTCATTATAGTTATAAAACTAGGAGCTACTGAGCATCTCATAAAATAGCTCAACATTTGTGATCATCACAGATCCAGCACCAGCTAACCCCAGGACTGTGTTTATCTAATCTACTACTCAAAGTGCAGTAAACAGCATGTGGGGGAGACTAGCAACACTTTGTATCAGTGTTGTCAGCTTAATTGTCAATGTCAAACATGAGAAAGAAGCCCATACTTTTATTGTCCAGCACTTTATTCAGCATGGTGTTGGGTCTCTGAAGATCATGGGACTACAACATAATAAATGGTGGTCTGATAACATATGGAAACGAACAGAATCAACATGGATAAATAAATTTGAGTTCCATGCACCCATGGAACAGTCTAGAGTTATTTGGGGCTCATGTTCATGACTGGCAAAACACAACGTATGAGTGCTTGGTGACTGGGAGGTAGGCCAGTGCACAACATGGACACTGGGCTTGGCCAGCTCTGCACCACTTATCCCACTAAACCCCAACCCTAATCCTCTAACCCTAACCCCTTGTCGAGGAAAATATTTTAATCAACCTTATCTAGCTGTGTTATAATCAAACTAATATTAATCCAACAAAATAAACCTAATAATTAGCGTAGAACTTATTAGATACAATAGAAGTATTTTGATAAAACCTATTTAGCCTTTATGTTAATCAAACTTATACTTGGTGTAAATAGGTTATAGAAGTAAAACGATGATGATAAGGCATTTGTGTGAGTAGAATAAAGTCTGACTGATGTTATGAGTGTGTTGAATACACAAAGAACAAAGACAGCATTGACGAGATCTGAGCATGTTTATTGAGATAAGAAGACATGAGGGAGTATTCTGGCTCAGTGTCAGGTGAAGGTAAGTAGCAAGATAATCGGACGAAGGGACCGGAGATGGTGAGACAGTTACGAATTCCTACTTGGTTTTCTTCATTTTCATCTGCTGACTTGAGATGGACATCTTTGATGTCAAGCATTTTAAAGCAACAAGGAAGACATAAAACTTTAGAACAACTGGAATGGCTGATAAATGTGAGCTTTTGCTCGCAATCCTGTTACTGCAGCTCGCATGTTTGATTTTAGGTGCCATTGTTTTTTGAGAGAAGTTCTTATGTCTCCTGTTCAACCTATAGGAAAATTGTAGCTTATTTTTTACAGGGTTGAATTTCAGCAGCGTGATTCTCCACATGTTCATTGTTTGTTTTGGATTAAAAAGATATAGATAGATACAAATTCTGATGAAGTTGTTGAGTTTGTTGACATGTACATTGAGTTTCTAGTGAAAATGAGGAATTGCACAATATTATTACATCAGTGCAACTTCACAGTAAACACCATTCACAAACATGTAAAAGAAAAATACAGTTTGTCGGTTTAATTTTCCTAAACCACCAACAAGCAGAACTTTTATTTGCTGAAGAAAAGTGGAAGATGAGTCTGAGAAAGAAGGATCTGGTGAAAGTACATGTGAAAATAACCAAATGAAGGTGGATTATGCTCAGAATATAACATCAGCAGTTAAAACAGCTGTTTCAGAAGAGCAGTTCAAGTCTGTAGAAAGTTTGTTTGAAAGTGTAGGAATGAATCAGGAGTTATTTGAAATGGCATATAGGCGTGTAAATAATACCACGCATATTGTGTTGAAACAGCAATTAAATGAAGCGTGGGTTAATCAGTATAATAAATTAGCTCTTTTATGCTGGAATGCCAATATGGATATTCAGTATGTAACTGATGCTTATGCATGTATTGTTTATATAATTTCCTACATTTCAAAATCTGAAAGGGAAATGGGTTTATTATTAGCGAATGCTGAACAGGAAGCTACAACTCAGGGTAATGTCGATGCCAAACAAGCTTTAAAAAAATGAGGCAGTGTGTACTTGCATAATCGTGAAGTTAGTGCACAAGAGCAGTGTATAGGTTGACAAATATCATTTAAAGGAGTGTTCCAGAAATGTTCAGTTTATTCCCACAGGTGATTCAGTTCGTATGAGTTTACCATTGCAAGTTCTACACAACAAGTTGCAGTCGCAAACTGTAAAAGTGAAGAGAGTGGAGGACAAGTTTGGTTGATCGTTACAAGAATAGACCACGTCAGAGTGTTTTGATGATATGTGCTTAGCCACATTTGAGTATCGATTACATCTAGAGGTCAGTCCCCAATGAAATGACATTAGATAATAATCTTGGTTTCATTGTTAAAAGAACACGTACTCAGCCTGCAGTTGTTCTTATGCACGATTTTCAGTGATAAGAGTCCTGAAAAGTTTTACCAAAGTTTACTGCAATGTTTTCCTTATCGTGCAGATACGGAACTAAAACCAGAGGGATATACTACTTATGAACACTTTTATAAGAAGGGACATTTGTTAGGTAATGGATTAGTAGAATTGGTTCAAATGTAGTCAATAAAAACAAGCATTATTTGAAAAGGATGCAGACGTGTTGGATACGACACACAATACTGTTAATACTGAGGCATCAATGCAACAATTCACAACACATTTAGTATTGGCACAAATGTAAAGTTGCCATACACACCGTTGGGTGAGGACAAATTTAATTCTTTGCGAGCAAAATTCCATGGTGTTCAAATACTAATCATAGAGGAAATATCTATGGTTGATCATAAATTATTGGCATATATACATGGAAGATTACGTGAAATGAAACAGAGTGGAGATTTGTCTGCTTTTGGTGATGTGAGTGTAATTGCTGTTGGACTTTTTCCCACTGCCTCCTGTGAAGGGAAAAGCAGTGTATGTGGACGTACCTGAAATGAGTTTATGGAGATGTTTTAGTGTTGTTGAACTCACACAGGTTGTTGAACAAAAGGACAGTCATTTTGCTGAAATGTTAAACAGGTAAAGGCAAAGAAGCAAAACAACTGCACTAAACAAAGATGATTTAATCATATCAAGTTGTAACAAGGTTGAGGAAGATAATGGATCTTTGCACATTTATGCTACAAATGATCAAGTTTATATGCACAACTTGAAGCAGGTGATAAAAATGTGGCCGGAAATTGAAACGATGGAGGCAGAGGATTATGCACCGAGTAAAAAAACAGGCAAAATAGAATTAATAGCTGGTCATCATGTAAAGGTTCATAACACATGTTTGGCAGAAAAGTAACTTTTAGGCATAGATGCACGTGTTCTGTTAATTATAAACATAGATGTTGATGATGGATTAGTTAATGGTGTTTGTGGTGTAGTTACTCATATCGTACGCTCATCTAAAGAGAAGTTACCTGAAACTGTGTACGTTCAGTTTGATGATCATGTGGGATTGAAAAGACAAAAACAATGTTGATTTAAGGCAGCAAAATTGCTCCATTCTACACCTGTATATGTAGAAGAGGAAAACGTTTGTACGAAAGCTGGTTTTCAGCGTCAGTTTCCTTTAAAACTAGCATGGGCATGCACAGTACATAAAGTTCAGGGTTTAACTGTTGATACTGCTGTCGTTAGTGTAAAGTGTTTGCACCTGGTCAGGCTTATGTAGCTTTGAGCGGGTAAGGAGTTTGTCAGGGTTAATAATTAAAGACTTTAGTGAAAAGGCCATTTTCTGTAATGATCAGATTTGTGAAGCTCTTCAAGAAATGCCATCTTTTATGGCACATGATGAATCATTGGTGACAGTACAGGTTAATTGATCAGCTGCCTTCAATTTCAAATAACATTGTGCTTGTGGGAGACTTTAATAATGATGCATTAAAGTCTAATTCTGTGTGCTCTTTTATAGCAGATAGGGGTTTTATTCAACATGTTAAGGAACCTACAACAGAAAAAGGAACATTAATGACCACGTGTACATAAAACGTATGACAAATTTCTCAGTACACACAGATATTGTGCCAGTGTACTTTAGCACACACGAGGGAATTTTCTGCTCATTTAAACTTTCAATTCAAATGGTCTATGATTCTCTGTTGAAGTATTTGACAGAAGACAAGGACCATAAGAAAACACTTATCTAAATTATCTACTGTTATTTTAATAGTATTACATTTACATTAGCAAAATAATCATGTACATTCTGCTTCAGGTATAAAACCATTAGGAGTTAAAATAATTTCCTACAAAAGGTTTCTTGTTCTTGCATTGCAACAGCAGGATCTTGGCATAGTAAACACATCTGTAACCATTTAGCTTATTCTTGCAATGTGTTCTGCTATAGAACAAAATATTGGATTTTGTAGCGTAACAGAACAGAACAGTTATTGTGAGTACTGTGCATCCCTTATTAACACATGCTGTTGCTAATACAACTTTTTGCTTTCCCTATAATATATCTGAGAACAAAAAGCAAAAATGCACTGGTAATGGTACTCCAGGTCAACCACCTGGATGGGGTTCAAGTCCCTGCAGTGTACTTGCTTGTTATTATTTACGATAATACTAAAATGTGTTATTATAGACTTCACACAAAAGTAAATAAAACACCATATACCTAAGTGTAAAAATGTTGATAAAAGTTTATTTCAGCAAAGAAAATAACATAGCTAGTGTTGTGAGACAGAACATTTGACTGTATTCCTGTAATTCATTCTGTGTTTTTTAAGGATGAAGTTGATACAAATTGCATCATACAGACTGTTGGCACAAGGGAATAGTTTAGTATATCTTCATTGTAAAGTGCTCTGACTGCCTTCCTGTTACAATTTGAGTTTATATTTCAATACAAGGGTCTCATTCGCTAATAATTGCGTACGTGTTTTGTATTTGGGAGGTTATGCTATGCAGGTAGTTGGTTTGAAAGAGGCAGATGTAGAGGACAGGGGGGTGTGGAGACGGATGATCAACAATCAAGGATTACAGGATCAACTGTGGCAACCCCTAATGGGAGAAGCCGAAAGAAGAGGAAGAAGAATTGGAGTTCTCCACTAGCTATCTATTAGTATAAAAAGTCATCCAAAAGTGTCTTTCAGACATAGTTAGAGTTCTATTAAAGTCTAAAAAACTGCCCTCCACAGTGGAAAAGATGCTCAAGGCTGCCTGGTACAATGAAAACTGTGTCTTATTCCATCTTTTGGTCACTCACATGGCCTGTAGAATATTACCAGTCTCTGTGGCTACACACAAAAGCTGAACAAAGGCAAATGTATGTAATTTATCTGTAAGCCCATGTAAAGAACCATAGCATCACCAGCATGGAGACTTTTTTCATATTAAGGATTCTACCTTCCAAATGTGATATTTACATAATATATACATTACATTAGTGACAGTCAAACTAAATAATTACAATTAAAATGAGTGGCACCTTTTATAATCTGCCATTGTAAAATAATTGTTTTCATTAATGCATAAAAAATTATAATCCAGTATTTTTTCTGAATTGTGCATAATGTTTATACTTTTGGCACTTAGTATTTTACTTATATATTATTATATACTTATATAAGCATATTATACTAATACTAAAATGTAAATGCAGGACATTTTTTCTACAAGAGATCGTGATAATTGTTGCTGTGTATTCGGCCTGTTCTCGAGGCAGCATCATGGATAATAACCATAACCATTGTGGCAGCGGCGCGCGCCCGTGTTTTATCCATGATGCTGCATCTAGAACATTCCTCGTGATCACTAATACATTTTCTGTGTTTTCAGCACAATAGAATGCTCTATGCAGCATCATATAAAATAAACAATCATTTATGCAGCTGGCGCGTCCACGCGAGCCGATGCGGTCTCGTCCACGCGCGTCCACGAGAAAATTAATTTGTGATAACGAGAAAACAACTTTAGTTATGATGAGATCACGAGAAAATTAATTCATGATCACGACAAGACAACTCGTTATATCGAGATCAGGAGAAAATGAAAACGAAAAACGGATCATTAATGGCCTTTTAGGACTTCCGTACTTTTAGCTCCTTTCCCCAAAATATTATATCGCGCAGTCTTAATTGAAGGCCGCCCCTTCTCCGCACGTGCGCTGCTGAGTGTGCAGAATTGAGTGAGTGAGGCAGAGGTCTGGACAAGTTCAACAGGAGACTTTACCTACTGCGCGCTCATCTAATACAGCCGAGACTTTCACCTTAAAGGGAAGAGTTCACACCATTTATGCACTTTTTTATAACTCATTATTAGCACGCAGGTGCGGCCTTGGAACGTTTTTATTTATTAATGATTTATAATTTTAACCTCTGACCTCATGCTCAACATAATGAGAATTTTGATATTAATTTGACATGATATTAATTAAGAATTGTTCAGTGCTGTATAACATCGTTTTAAATTCAGTTTTGATGGCCAAATTGTTTTCCAGTGTTAATTGGGTGAAAATAGACAGTTAATCCTCCACTGAAATCAGTTTCATATTTCTGTAGGCCAGGATGTTGCTTATTTGGCCACTGGGAAGTTTAGAGTGGGGGAGGGAAACAGTAGAATGGCTTAGTGTGGGGGAGGGGAACCGCAGTCCACTGGGAAGAAGTTGGTGTAGTTTAGTGTGGGGGAGGGGAACAGTAGAATGGTTTAGTGTGGGGGAGGGGAACAGCAGTCCACTGGGAAGAAGTTGGTGTAGTTTAGTGTGGGGGAGGGGAACAGTAGAATGGCTTAGTGTGGGGGAGGGGAACAGCAGTCACTGGGAAGAAGTTGGTGTAGTTTAGTGTGGGGGAGGGGAACAGCAGTCCACTGGGAAGAAGTTGGTGTAGTTTAGTGTGGGGGAGGGGAACAGCAGTCCACTGGGAAGAAGTTGGTGTAGTTTAGTGTGGGGGAGGGGAACAGTAGAATGGCTTAGTGTGGGGAGGGGAACAGCAGTCCACTGGGAAGTTTAGTGTGGGGGAGGGGAACAGTAAAATGGCTTAGTGTGGGGGAGGGGAACAGCAGTCCACTGGGAAGAAGTTGGTGTAGTTTAGTGTGGGGGAGGGGAACAGCAGGCCACTGGGAAGACGTTGGTGTAGTTTAGTGTGGGGGAGGGGAACAGTAGACGCTGTGCTGCAGTACAGAGACTCATGAAGCTCACTACAGAATTGCAACAGGAAGTTTAAGAACAAATCAGAATCGAAAGAGAAAATAATAAGGAACAGAGTGAACTTGAAATGTATGTGGAGGACTTTTGTGTTTGCTTCTTTGTGAGCAAATATATTAGTTATATTATTAGTTTATTATATGATATATTATTAGTTACAGTTATTAAAATGTTACAAATCATTCCAAACCCACATTATTGTCAGGAATCCACCTGCCATGCCCCTTTGGGGGCTGTCATTGCCTCCGCTTTCTCTAAAGCTCCGGGCTTCATTCATTGAACACACCTGAGACTCATTCACTCACTAATCACCTGCTCCTCTATAAACCCCTCATTCACCCACTGACTTCTCACTCTCTCCACAGCTGCGCTTCCTTTCCGAAGCGCACCCCGAATTACCCCGATCCTCCGGCACTGTTTTGGATCTATGTTCATGCGTTTAGCGCAACATTTAACCCGTGACTGTACGTGAAGTATTTATGTTGGCTCTGCCTTGTTTTGTAAATAAACTTTGTTTTTTCTATACTTCGGCTTCCGCCTCCGTATCCCGCATAACAATTATCACTACCAGAGCGGTAGATGGCTCTGTCACAGGTTTGAATAAGCTGGCTCATCATTGAGCAGATCAGACGATCAAAGAAGACAGCGCTTCCTGCCTGCATTAAGAGAACTTTAGTTGGTTTTCGACATGGAAAACCCAGAAATTCCACCTTCAACTCCTTCACTTTCAACTGATCGTGGCGATGAGGAAGAAGACCACCCGTGGCCCTATTTAGAGTCCATGTTTGCATTTGTCGGAGTGAAAGACAATTCATATAGAATGAAGTGCTTACTCTGCCTCCCGAAAGATTGAATAATTGAAGAAATAATGTGCTTCAAAAATTCACCGTTGAATTGAAGTTTAAGAAGGGAATAAGCTGTGGAGAAAAAAGCACAGGCAGGGAAGGGGGGGGGGGGACTTGTTCTGTTTGTTTACAAAAAGTGAAGCTCTGTGTTTTTAGGTGTTCTAATCACTTTTGTTTTTACATAAGAAATACTTGAATGTGGGCTACTGGCCTTGAGATCTTTTAGTTGCTCTGACAAGTTGAGGATGAAAAGGAAATGTGCAAGTTCCAAAAAATGACTGCTTGATGCACACTAGTTTAAGAAGGGAATCAGCTGTGGAAAAAAAGGCACAATCTGGGTGTTCTTTTCAGAATGTTGTTCCAAACCTGTTTGACACAAAAAAGATATTTAAAATAAACAAAACAATATGATGTCTTTTGACTGCTTTCTTCAATAACTACATAACACAATACTTGTACTTTACTTTCAGTATTGAGTAGTAAATTTTAAAATAAACTACTTGTAATACTTAAGTATAAAAATGTTAAATACTTTAGTACTTCCACTTTAGTATGGTGCTTAAAGACACTTCAACTTCTACTCCAGTCACTTATTTGATAGAGCACTTGTACTTTTACTCAAGTCTGAGTCTCTAGTACTTTATACAGTGGAACCTCGGGTTACGAACGCCCCGGCATACGTATAATTCAGGTTACGAATCGCAGTTCATAAAAAATGTTGCCTCTAGTTACGAGAAATTTTTTAGGATGCGAGCGTTGCGCACGGAAAAATTGCAGGCAGGTTAGTTTTTTACGTATCGCACGTGCTCTCGCTGCGCTCTCGTGCTCGTTGCTCTAACAGTGTGGAATTACTGAACTTCAAATACTGTACGTATTCATTATCACCATGCCGCAACAAAGAAGCCTGATGCAGAAGGTGGAAAGAAGAAAAAGCCATCACTGTAGAAATGAAGAAGGAGATAATCAAGAAACACCGTGATGGCATGCGTGTTGTTGATATAGCAAGCCATTATAACAGGTCAACATCCACTATCTGCACAATACTAAAAATAAGGATAAAATAGTTAATCTAGATACTGCAAGAGGTGTTACGATAATGTTTCGTTGAAGCAACGGCCACGCGCTCTCGAAGAAGTGGAAAGTTGCTTCTCATTTGGATAACCGAGAAGCAGCGAGTAGGTGATAGTGTAAGTGAAGCCATAATCTGTGAAAAGGCGAGGATGTTGTACGGAGACCTAGTGAACGATTTCCAGGTACTTCAAGTGATACTACAGAGTTTAAAGCAAGTCGAGGATGGTTCGAGAAGTTCAAGAGAAGAACTGGTATCCATAGCGCTACACGGCACGGCGAAGCAGCGAGCTCTGACGTAGAGGCAGCGGAGAAGTACGTGATCGAGTTCAGGAAGCTTATGGACTCGGAGCAGTATCTTCCACAACAGGTGTTCAACTGTGATGAGACAGGATTGTTTTGGAAGAAAATGCCAAGGAGGACTTTATCACCCAAAATGAGACAAAGCTGCCTGGACACAAGCCAATGAAAGATCGGCTGACCCTCATGTTTTGCGCTAACGGAGCGGAGACTTGAAAATTAAGCCTCTTCTTGTTTACACAGCCGAGAATCCACGCGCTTTCAAGAGGTGTAAAGTGCAAAAGGACAGGCTGCCTGTTATGTGGAGATCAAACAGAAGGGCATGGGTAAACGAAGAACTCTGTACCGAGTGGATAAATTCTACCTGTGGTCCTCAAATAAAAAAATTTTTAGACAATAATCTGCCACTGAGAGCTGTGCTCGTTATGGATAATGCTCCTGCTCATACCAAGAGACTTCAGGATAACACTTGGAAGATTATCAATTTATTAAAATAGTCTACCTTCCTCCTAACACCACGCCTATACTGCAGCCCATGGATCAACAGGTAATCTCTAATTTTAAGAAGCTGTACACAAAGGGCTCTTTGAACTTTGCTTTAATGTCACGGAGGAGACGCAACTTACTCTGCAGGAGTTTTGGTCTCACCACTTCGATATTGTGGGGTGTCTTAAACTCATTAATACTGCATGGCTGGGTGTTTGAAGAGAACGCTGATCTCGGCATGGAGAAAATTATGGCCGGAGTGTGTTCTTGAACGCGACTTCGAGGGATGCGTGAACGAAAAGGAGCCTGTCGAAGAAATCGTGTCCTAGCAAAATCTCTTGGACTTGAAGTGGACGAAAATGACGTGGAAGAACTCGTTGCGGAACAATAAAGATCTCACTATTGAAGAACTGAAGGAACTGCATCGACAGCAACACCAACAGCTTGAAGATGCATTAGGGGAAGGAGATGATGAAGAGAAAAAGAAACTGACAACGGCAGAAATCAGGGAACACACTGCAATCTGGTTAAGATTGCAGTCATTTGTAGAGGAAAATCACCCGATAAGGTACTTGCACAGAGGGCTATAAACTCTTTTAATGGGCTATGTCTCACTTCAGTGATATTTAAAAAGTCACAATAAGCAACTTTCAATTGAAAGATTCTTTACGAAAGTGGAAAAAAGCCATCGTAGTGAAACAAGCAAAGTGAATCTAAAAAAAGAAAATTAAGTGATGACAATGATTCGGGTGACAGTCTGCCCGACATCATAATGGAAGGAAATTCTCCTTCCAAACAATAACTCTCCCTCTCCCGCTTCTACGGACGTCGTCTCCATCATGCACGCAGCGAGACTTCTTAAAGGTAAGGTACAATTTAAAGATTAATTTTTTATATGTTTACATGTTTTTATATGATACGATTTCAATATAACATGTTAAAGTAAATAATATTAGTGAATATTTGCGTTATTTTTTTTTTATTAACTTTTTGGTTGTCCAGAACGAATTACCGAAGTTTCTATTCATTCTTATGGAAAAATTTGTATCGGGATACGAGCTTTTCAGGTTAAGAGTAAAGTGATGGAACCAATTAAACTCGTAACCCGAGGTTCCACTGTATTTGTTAATGCTGACTGACTGGAATGTGTACATTGGTATTCACTGTTATTGTTTTGGCAGCAGAAGGGAAGAAGACCAGCGTGCTAATTTGAAGATTTTGACTCCAGCCAGGACACAGGCCAAGAAATGGCAAACAAGATGGGCAAGATCTGGTGAGTAATGTTTGGTGAAGTCACATCTGATAATGTAATGTGATGTGGCTGAAAACCACATCTTTGATTGCAGACCTGCAGACCTGCAGACCAGGCCAACACAGCAACAACGACACGTGTAAGTATCACAACAAACCATATAATCATTAGTGTTCACTTTTAGTTTAGTGTGGTGTCAAAGTCAAGAAGCTTTTATTCTCATTTCAATCATATATATATAGCTGATTCTATGTGATTTTTAAATGCATAACCACAGTGTAGGATGACCAGAAGACCAGTTGCAGACCCTTGTGCAGACACAAAGATGCAAGATGATGGTTAAGTTCAAGTTTTTCCTGTATTTCTGGTTTATTTATTTAATGGACATGGTCACCCCACAGCTCTACAGAAATGAAGAATGAAATCCCTGATGAGCACTCGGGGCTACTGTGATGTCTTGGTAATAAAATGGGAGGAAAGGTTATCTGTAGGTCTTTTGCTTGGGAATTGGAACTAGCTGTAAAATGTTTTATTTAAATTTTAAGTACTATTTTAATAAGCAATTAACATTTAAAAAATAATGTATTATTTTCAACAGATGGATGAGGAGCTCAGAGTGGTCCAGTAGATATCATTGTGGCAGATGGAAACACACTGTCTAAAGCTAAGTGTCTCTACATTGTTAGTGTAGTTGCAGTAAACCTCAAGCTAATACTAGATGAAAAGGACTCGGGCTGATGCGTGTTTGTGAGTGTGTATTCCAGAGTTTGGTGAGGAATATGACGTCTGAGTTGATGACACCTACACTGAGTGAAGAACAGCCTCCACTTCTGTCACAGTGGCTTTGATGATAATTCAGTTGGCATGGACTCTGTTGAGTTTGTTTTTATTATTGTCTATGTAATAAGTATCATAACATTTAAAGAAAAGTTAAATAGATTTAGTGAAGAAGATTCATATATTTTGGGCATAAACATGTGCTTCACATTTTAAAATATCTGCAATGTAGAAGAGCTCATTATTATTTACACTGTTGTATGTCACAGATTAGAAGCACACATGGACTAGGACCAGCCTGGATGAGGACGACCCTGGAGGACTAGCGTGGATGATGTCTAAAGAACCTTATGGAAAGAAGGCACATAAAAAAAAAAGGTAATTTGTGAATTAAACAAATTCCAGTTCTTTTCTCTAATTATATTTGGCAATATGCAAATATGCATCATTAAATATGCTACATATGTAGTGATTATTAAATATATAGTGCATGATGTTATCGGAGTAAAAAATAAAAATTTAAGTATGATTTGCATGATAGTAGAAGCTGTAGAAGAGTAGATAGATTTGTATGACACCAGTCAATCATCTCACTACACTGTGTTTGGTTCTGTATGTGAGAAATAAACCTTCAATTTAATTTTGATTGTAAATGTAATTCATTGAATTAATAGTAGTGAATATTATTTGAGTTTTATTTTTACTTGATATTAACTATGAAGAAATCCCCTGGTGGTCTAGTGGTTAAGATGCAGCACTCGCACTGCTGCAACCCAGGTTCGATTACCGGTCAGGGAACCATCCCCAGCACTCTCAGTGCCGGTCCAAGCCCGGATAAATTGGGAAGGGTTGCGTTAGGAAGGGCATCCAGCATAAATACATGTGCCAAATCAAAACGTGCGGAGGATCCGCTGTGGCGACCCCTAACGGGAGAAGCCGAAAGAAAGTTATTAACTATGAAGAAATGACCACTCTTTAAAGATTCATATATTTGGGCATAAACATGTGCTTCACATTTTAAAATATCTGCAATGTAGAAGAGCTCATTATTATTTACACTGTTGTATGTCCACAGATTAGAAGCACACATGGACTAGGACCAGCCCTGGATGAGGACGACCCTGGAGGACTAGCGTGGATGATGTCTAAAGAACCTTATGGAAAAGAAGGCACATAAAAAAAAAAAAAGGTAATTTGTGAATTAAACAAATTCCAGTTCTTTTCTCTAATTATATTTGGCAATATGCAAATATGCATCATTAAATATGCTACATATGTAGTGATTATTAAAGTATATAGTGCATGATGTTATCGGAGTAAAAATAAAAATTTAAAGTATGATTTGCATGATAGTAGAAGCTGTAGAAGAGTAGATAGATTTGTATGACACCAGTCAATCATCTCACTACACTGTGTTTTGGTTCTGTATGTGAGAAATAAACCTTCAATTTTAATTTTGATTGTAAATGTAATTCATTGACATTAATAGTAGTGACATATTATTTGAGTTTTATTTTACTTGATATTAACTATGAGAAATCCCCTGGTGGTCTAGTGGTTAAGATGCAGCACTCGCACTGCTGCAACCCAGGTTCGATTACCGGTCAGGGAACCATCCCCAGCCACTCTCAGTGCCGGTCCAAGCCGGATAAATTGGGAAGGGTTGCGTTAGGAAGGGCATCCAGCATAAATACATGTGCCAAATCAAAACGTGCGGAGGATCCGCTGTGGCGACCCTAACGGGAGAAGCCGAAAGAAAGTATTAACTATGAAGAAATGACCACTCTTTATCTCTGTAACAGTAGCTAGAGTTTATTTACACCTTTAACACACTTCAGGTTCAGCTTTGTGACAGCGCGTGGAAAGAACATCATTATGAAGATGCTGAAGGTACGACTGAAGGAAAAATTCAATTAATTGTTTAGCCAAGTTTCATTTTATATCACATTAGTAATAAAAGTAGGCTAGCTTTGGTCACATGTTAGCTTTTAGCTAGAGTTTCTGCACAAATCATAAGGATTGAACAATTTATAATTGAATAATTATTTGTCTTTATTTAACAGCAACTTTAATTCTGCTTTACCTAATAATCAGTCAATTAAATATAAGCTATAACTAAGCAGCTTGTATTGTACTGGAGCATACTTTAGTACTGTAGTTTACTAGATTAATTTTGGGATTGGTGGCTTAGTGGTTAAGGTGCTGGGGTTACTGATAAAGTTCAGGGTTTTAAGCTAAGCTGCTACTCTTGGGCCCTTGAGCAAGGCCCTTAATCCTTGTTGCTCCAGGGCACTAAATCATGGCTGACACCCTGCGCTCTGACCCCAACTTCCAAACAAGCTGGGATATGTGAAAAAATTTCACTGTGCTGTAATATGTGAAAAATTAGGCTATTCTATAAATAGAAAAAAAAATCCAGCATAATGGTAGCAGTCTAACAGTCTGAGCTGTTAATTAGTAGTATTGCTGTAGGTGTCTGTAGACGTTTCACCTACAGTATATAAAAGTCGGATATCAGAATGTTTCTCTTTGGTGACAAACAATGTAGTTGAGATGGAGAAAAGCAGCCTGTTTCACATTATGTTAAAAATTCTAAACAAAACAAAAACATTTAATGATCTAAGATGTTTTCCTGTTTCACTTGTACTATTTACTGACACAGTATAGAATAATCCCTATTCATATTTAAGCCCTATACAACAAAAAAAGGATTAACTGATACTTGATAAGATAAGTGACGATCATATAATAATGATTAAAAAAATCTGTTATAAAGTGAAAAAACATCTCGGTGTCTTGCAGATAAAAACAGCAACAAGGTCCCGGAGGGCTAAACTAAGTCCGAAAGATGAAGCTGCATATTTCTCATCCATGTTTAAAGATTAAGATGGATTTAAAATAAAATGCATAAATTCATTTAAAAGGTGAGTAACAAGCTCAATAATAATGTATAATTATTGTTTTACCCTTTTTCCTAAATAATTAGCTCTTTGGTAGGTCGAGGAGTCTTCAGCTGTCGCCACTTTCAAAAGAGAGATTTACTTGTTGAATATCGAGGGGATGTCATTACTAAACAAGAATCTGAAAGAAGGCACAGACTCCATCACTCTGCAGTTGAAGTGTTTTTCTTTGAATTTCATTTGAATGGAAAAAGGATGTGGTATGTATATTGCTGTATATTGCTGTGAATAATGTATTTCACATGTACAGTTGTAGGTCACCTAGAGTTATTTTTATGGAGTCGTGGTAAACTTTTGTAAGTAAAGTTGTAAAGTTTTGTAATTATTCAGTGAAACTTTCCTCTTCGTGTGTTGGTCAATGTTCTGCCTTAGTGTTAGCATTGTTGCTGTTTCAGGGTTTATGCCAGATAAGATGCTCTTTAGGGAGACTTGGCAATGATGATGATGTGAAGCCCAACAGCAAAATGAAAACAGAGTGGATGGAAAGCCCCGTCTCTGCTTATCTGCACTAAAGGATATAAGTCCTGGGGAAGAGCTTATTTATAACTACAGAGATTCTGACTGGCCATGGAGAAGCAAGGTATTTAAAGATTCACCTCAATTTTCAAATGTTATTTGACTCCAAATCCTTTCGAAGCAATATTAAGCATGGTGTTGATGTGCATGTTGTAAATGTGTTACATTGTTAAACTCGTATGAACGGACAGTTTATTGTTCAAAAGGTTTTTCATGTATGTGGGGAAGTGTTAGCACTTTATTGTGAATCTGCACAGGTAACTGCTGAGCTGGAACAACCATCAAAAGCTGTAGCCAGCTGTGCAGCAGGAGATGAAACAGAGGGTAAGTGTCTGTGAACTTTGTGTTTGTAATACACAAGGGGATGTTTAAGTTTTAATAACTTTAAACAGTGCCCACATCTCCTGCAGGTTGTTCTGAACCGGTGTGTCAGTGAGCAGGAGGCGGTGCCGTGCCAGAACTGCACTTACACACTTTGCAGTCTTCGTTGATGAGTTTTTGATCTTGTGTGCTTCATCTAGGATGATGTAATCCCAGAAGAACTCATGTCCTCTGAATGAGGCCAGCTGCTGCCAGTTATTAATTAGCATTTGAGATGTGGTGATGACCGCTCCACCCCTATGCTGGATTCGTTCCAGGTTCCGGCTGTGCTCCAATTTGTTTTTGCCACGAGATTTCTTCATACACACAACACGCATACATCACAATACACACACACACAATAAATACACTTGTAATCAGAAATATTCAACCCCTAAACAGTTAAGTGATACATAAAATCATCACAGAAAATGTATGATGTAGTATTTGTGTGTAACAGTATATTTTGTTAAGATCGCCATGTCACAATTATTTAACCCTTATATAATATCGTTGTTTTTAAAGCTTTCTGACAGTTTTATGGCCTGAAGTGGAGCTGAAACATCATTAAGCCTTTGGGAACTCTATAACGATCCTTCATTTGCTTCAGCTGTGATGCATATATAAACCCCCCTCTTAGAGGAGAAAACACAAAACCATTTCATTTGTTTATTACTGGTGGTGCAGGAACAGGCAAAAGTCATTTAATTAAAGCCATAAAATATGAGTATTCACGACTATTGTCTCAGGTTTCTTTAAATCCAGATGATATTTGTGTTGCTTTAACAGCACCAACAGGCATTGCAGCATACAATTTAAAGGCTGCAACAATTCACAACACATTTAGTGTTGGCACAAATGTAAAGTTGCCATACACACCGTTGGGTGAGGACAAATTAAATTCTTTGCGAGCAAAATTCCATGGTCTTCAAATTCTAATCAAAGATGAAATATCTATAGTTGATACGTGAAATGAAACAGAGTGGAGATTTGTCTGCTTTTGGTGATGTGAGTGTAATTGCTGTTGGGGACTTTTTCCCACTGCCTCCTGTGAAGGGAAAACCAGTGTATGTGGACGTACCTGAAATGAGTTTATGGAGATGTTTTAGTGTTGTTGAACTCACACAGGTTGTTAGACAAAAGGACAGTCATTTTGCTGAAATGTTAAACAGGTTAAGGCAAAGAAGCAAAACAACTGCACTAAACATAGATGATTTAATCATATCAAGTTGTGACAAGGTTGAGGAAGATAATGGATCTTTACACATTTATGATACAAATGATCACGTTCATATGCACAACTTGAAGCAGGTGATAAAAACATGGCCGGAAATTGAAACGATGGAGGCAGAGGATTATGCACCGAGTAAAAAAACAGGCAAAATAGAACTAATAGCTGGTCATCATGTAAAGATTCATAACACATGTTTGGCAGAAAAGTTACTTTTAGGTATAGATGCACGTGTTCTGTTAATTAAAAACATAGATGTTGATGATGGATTAGTTAATGGTGTTTGTGGTGTAGTTACTCATATCGTACGTTCATCTAAAGAGAAGTTACCTGAAACTGTGTACGTTCAGTTTGATGATGGTCATGTGGGATTGAAAAGACAAAAACAATGTTTATTTGAGGCAGCAAAATTGCTCCATTCTACACCTGTATATGTAGAAGAGGAAAACGTTTGTACGAAAGCTGGTTTTCAGCGTCAGTTTCCTTTAAAACTAGCATGGGCATGCACAGTACATAAAGTTCAGGGTTTCACTGTTGATACTGCTGTCGTTAGTGTAAAGTGTTTGCACCTGGTCAGGCTTATGTAGCTTTGAGCGGGTAAGGAGTTTGTCAGGGTTAACAATTAAAGACTTTAGTGAAAAGACCATTTTCTGTAATGATCAGATTTGTGAAGCTCTTCAAGAAATGCCATCTTTTATGGCACATGATGAATCATTGGTGACAGTACAAGATAGTTCCTTTTCTGTGTTTATACTGAATGTACAGAGTTTGTGTTGCCATAAAGAGGATTTAAATGTGTCTATTCAACATGTATTGCTGTAACTGAAACATGGCTGCCAGAACACTATCTGCATCTGAAAGTGTACATTTAGAAAACTACAACTTTGTGGGTTTTCCTCGTTGTGTTGCATACACAAGTAAATGTCCTCCTTTCAATGATTTATAACTACAACAACACGGTGGAGTTGGAGTTTATACAACATGTGGAGTGCCAAACACTATTATAACAATTCCAAATCTTAATTTAGAATGCCTGCTGACACATTTTCCTGAAAATGATATTTAGCTTGGTGTTATTTATAGACCACAAACATACCCTTTGTGTAGTTTTAAAGAAAATCTGGGCAGGTTAATTGATCAGCTGCCTTCAATTTCAAATAACATTGTGCTTGTGGGAGACTTTAATAATGATGCATTAAAGTCTAATTCTGTGTGCTCTTTTATGGCAGATAGGGGTTTTATTCAACATGTTAAGGAACCTACAACAGAAAAAGGAACATTAATTGACCATGTGTACATAAAACATATGACAAATTTCTCAGTACACACAGATATTGTGCCAGTGTACTTTAGCACACACAAGGGAATTTTCTGCTCATTTAAACTTTCAATTAAAGTGGTCTCTGATTCTCTGTTGAAATATTTGACAGAAGACAAGGAGCATAAGAAAACACTTATCTAAATTATCTACTGTTATTTAAATTGTATTACATTTACATTAACAAAATAATCATGTAGATTCTGCTTCAGGTTTATAAAACCATGAGGAGTTAAAATAGTTTCCTACAAAAGGTTTCTTGTTCTTGCATTGCAACAGCAGGATCTTGGCATAGTAAACACATCTGTAACCATTTAGCTTATTCTTGCAATGTGTTCTGCTATAGAACAAAATATTGGCTTTTGTAGAGTAACAGAACAGAACAGTTATTGTGAGTACTGTGCATCCCTTATTAACACATGCTGTTGCTAATACAACTCTTTTTGCTTTCCCTATAATATATCTGAGAACAAAAAGCAAAAATGCACTGGTAATGGTACTCCAGGTCAACCACCTGGATGGGGTTCAAGTCCCTGCAGTGTACTTGTTATTATTTACAATAATACTAAAATGTGTTGTTATAGACTTCACACAAAAGTAAATAAAACACCATATAACTAAGTGTAAAAATGTTGATAAAAGTTTTTCAGCAAAGAAAATAACACACCTAGTGTTGTGAGACAGAACATTTGACTGTATTCCTGTAATTCATTCTGTGTTTTTTAAGGATGAAGTTGATACAAATTGCATCATGCAGACTGTTGGCACAAGGGAATATTTTAGTATATCTTCATTGTAAAGTGCTCTGCACTGCCTTCCTGTTACAGTTTGAGTTTATATTTCAATACAATGGGTCTCATTCGCTAATAATTGCGTACGTGTTTTGTATTTGGGAGGTTATGCTATGCAGGTAGTTGGTTTGAAAGAGGCAGATGTAGAGGACAGAGGGTGTGGAGACGGATAATCAACAATCAAGGATTACAGGATCAACTGTGGCAACCCCTAATGGGAGAAGCCGAAAGAAGAGGAAAAGAATTGGAGTTCTCAACTAGATATCTATTAGTATAAAAAGTCGTCCAAAAGTGTCTTTCAGACATCGTTGGAGTTCTATTAAAGTCTGAAAAGCTTCCCCTTCACAGTCAAGTCAAGTCAAGTCAAGTTTATTTGTATGGTGCTTTTCACAACAGACATTATCTCAAAGCAGCTTTACACAAATCAACAGTTAAGGTGAATGGTGTGCATTTATCCCTCATGAGCAGCCGTGGCGACTGTGGCAAGGAAAAACTCCCTTAGATGTTATGAGGAAGAAACCTTGAGAGGAACCAGACTCGAAAGGGGAACCCATCCTCATCTGGGTGACATCAAGAGTTTGATCATAAATCTTTCTACGATACAGAACACTGGACAGTGAGAACTGGAGTATAAGTTTATAAGTGATGTTCTTTCTGCAGTCTTATACAGTCTATATGTTTAGTAGCTCCTAGTTTTATGAGCTCAGCATTTGTGATCACCACAGATCCAGCATCAGCTTCTCCATGCCAGAGCCTTTAAACACTCCAGGAGGTCCAATGTCAAACCCCACACATGTAGCGGGATCCAAATAGCACTGGTACGTCTCTAGATGGTTCGGGATGTTTGTGAGTTCGGCATCTACTTCTTCAAACGTCCGTAATCATCACGAGGTGGGAGGTGACTGGAGCTGGCCAAACCTCAGGGTGTCTCGAGATGGGGAGAGAAAGAGAAGCAGTGGAGAGGAATTAGCGTAGCTGCTGTTCATGATATTAACAGCACAAGTTGATAATGTGCATGTGATCAGATGTTCTGGAGCACAAGGTTATGATATGTGATGTATGTTATGTGTAGGCTTTGCTAAAAAGATATGTTTTTAATCTACACTTAAACTGGGTGAGTGTGTCTGAACCCCAAACACTGTCAGGAAGACTATTCCAGAGTTTACGAGCTAAATGTGAAAAAGCTCTACCACCTTTAGTGGACTTTGCTATTCTAGGAACTACTAGAAGCCCAGAGTTTTGAGATCTTAGGGAGCGTGGCGGATTGTAGCGTGTTAAAAGACTGGATAGATACATGGGAGCCAAACCATTTAGTGCTTTATAAGTGAGAAGTAATAGTTTGTAGTCTATTCGAAACTTAACAGGAAGCCAATGTAGGGACGATAAGATCGGGGTTATGTGATCATATTTTCTTGCCCTTGTAAGAACTCTGACTGCTGCATTCTGGACTAACTGAAGCCTGTTTATTAATGATGCAGGACATCCACCTAGTAACGCATTACAGTAGTCTATTCTGGAGGTCATGAACGCATGGACGAGCTTCTCTGCATCGGATATAGACAACATATTTCTTAACTTAGAAATATTTCTAAGGTGAAAGAAGGCTGTTTTTGTAACTTGGTTGATATGATATTTGAAAGACAAGTTGCTGTCTAAAATAACACCCAGATCTTTTACTGTTAAACTAGTGGTTACAGAACATCCGTTTAAATGCAGGTTGAGATGCTGGAGCGTCTGTATACTAGTTTTTGGGCCAATGAGCAAAATCTCAGTCTTATCAGAATTTAAAAGTAGAAAGTTATGGGTCATCCAATCTCTTATTTCCTTAACACACTCAGTTATTCGGGTTAATTGAGCTGTATCGCCTGGTTTAGATGAGATATATAGCTGAGTATCATCAGCATAACAATGGAAGCTAATTCCATGCCTTCTAATAATATTTCCCAACGGAAGCATGTATATTGTGAAGAGCAGGGGTCCTAGAACTGAACCTTGCGGCACGCCATAATTAACTTGCATTAGCCTGGATAGCTCTCCATTTAAATCTACGAAATGGTAACGATCAGACAGGTAGGATTTAAACCAGCTTAATGCCTGTCCCTGAATGCCGATGTAATTTTGTAAGTGATCTAGGAGGAGATCATGATCTATAGTGTCGAATGCAGCACTAAGATCTAGTAAAACCAACAGCGAGATGAAGCCTTGGTCTGAAGCTAAAAACAGGTCATTAGTGATTTTAACTAGAGCAGTTTCTGTGCTATGATGGGGCCTAAAACCTGACTGAAATTCTTCAAAGATATTGTTCTCTTGCAGGTAGGAACATAACTGGGCAGCGACAATCTTTTCTAAAATCTTAGACATAAATGGGAGATTTGATATGGGTCTGTAATTTGATAACGTGTTTGGATCCAGATTAGGTTTTTTAATGAGGGGCTTAATAACTGCTAACTTGAGGGATTTAGGGACGTGACCTAAAGATAGTGAGGAGTTAATAATATTTAGAAGAGGTTCACCAGCTGTATAAAACACTTCCTTCAGTAGATGAGTTGGAATTGGATCTAACTGACATGTTGTCGATTTAGCTTTGGCAATAACATTATACAGCTCTTCCTGTCCTATACATGTAAAACAGTGGAGTTGTGGAGTTGAAGGTAACACTGTCTCAGGAGATGGTGTCAGAGGTTGAACTGCCACAATTGTTTTTCTTATGTTATCTATTTTTTCATTGAAGAAAATCATAAAGTCCTCACTATTAAACTGTGATGGAACACAATTTTCAGAGCCCTGATTTGTAGTTAGTTTAGCTACAGTTCTGAAAAGGAACCTGGGATTGTTTTTGTTATTTTCTATGAGTTTGCTCAGGTGTTCAGCTATAGCAGCTTTTAGCGCCTATCTGTAGCTGAGCATACTGTCTTTATACGCAATTCTAAATACCTCCAATTTAGTTTTCCTCCATTTTCTCTCCAGATTACGTGCTGTTCTCTTGAGGGCATGTGTATGACTATTATACCAGTGAAAAGGATGCTCAAGGCTGCCTGGTACAATGAAAACTGTGCCTCATTCCATCTTTTGGAATGAGAATCACATGGCCTGTAGGATATTACGAGTCTCTGTGGCTACACACAAAAGCTGAACAAAGGCAATGTATGTCCTTTATAACATAGTAATTTATCTGTAAGCCCATGTAAAGAACCACAGCATCACCAGCATGGAGACTTTTGTCATATTAAGGATCCTACCTTACAAATGTGATATTTACATAATATATACATTACATTAGTGACAGAAAGTAACCAAGTCAAACTAAATAACAATTAAAATGAGTGGCACCTTTAATAATCTGTCATTGTAAAAGGATTGTTTTCATTAATGCATAAATTATAATCCAGTATTTTTTCTGAATTGTTCATAATGGTAATACTTTTGGCACTTAGTATTTTACTTATATATTATTATATACTTATATAAGCATATTATACTTATACTAAAATGTAACTGCAGGACACTTTTACTACAAGAGATCCACAGTGTATTAATACTCGAGTACTTCACTACTGATACACACTTCATTAAAATGTAGGTGCATGGGTACATTTTACTTTTAAGGAATGAATTGTAGTATGTTCATTAATGTGCAGTTAAGTTCACTAATAATATTGTTAATGATAAAATATTGTAGTTTTAATACTGTTAATATCAATTTTAATGAACAATTATTAATATTACTTGAATATTGGAGAATATCACGACTTAATTTTCTTGTGGTTTTTACGTAAACATTGTTTCCTCGTGATAATTTTTGCCATGTATTCGGCATGTTCTCGAGGCAGGATAATGGATAATAACCATAACCATTGTGGCAGCGGCGCGTGCCCGTGTATTATCCATGATGCTGCATCTAGAACATTCCTCGTGTTTAGTAATACATTTGTGTTTTCAGCACAATAGAATGCTCTATGCAGCATCATATAAAATAAACATGATCATTTATGCAGCTGGCGCGTTCACGCGAGCCGGTGCGGTCTCGTCCGCGCGCGTCCACGAGAAAATTAATTCGTGATAACGAGAAAACAACTCGTTATATCGCGATCAGGAGAAACTGAAAACTAGAAAAACGGATCATTCATGACCTTTTAGGACTTCCGTAATTTTAGCTTCTTTCCCCAAAATATTATATCGCGCAGTCTTAATTGAAGGCCCGCCCCTTCTCCGCACGTGTGCTGCTGAGTGTGCAGAATTGAGTGAGTGAAGCAGAGGTCTGGACAAGTTCAACAGGAGACTTTACCTACTGCGTGCTCATCATAATACATCCGATGATATTAATTAAGAATTGTTCAGTGCTGTATAACACTGTTTTAAATTAAGTTTTGATGGCCAAATTGTTTTCCAGTGTTAATTGGGTGAAAAGACAGTTAATCCTACACTGAAATCAGTTTCATATTTCTGTAGGCCAGGATGTTTCTTATTTGGCCACTGGGAAGTTTAGTGTGGGGGAGGGGAACAGTAGAATGGCCTTGTGTGGGGGAGGGGAACAGCAGTCCACTGGGAAGAAGTTGGTGTAGTTTAGTGTGGGGGAGGGGAACCGCAGGCCACTGGGAAGAAGTTGGTGTAGTTTAGTGTGGGGGAGGGGAACAGTAGAATGGCCTTGTGTGGGGGAGGGAACAGCAGTCCACTGGGAAGAAGTTGGTGTAGTTTAGTGTGGGGAGGGGAACCGCAGGCCACTGGGAAGAAGTTGTGTAGTTTAGTGTGGGGGAGGGGAACAGCAGGCCACTGGGAAGAAGTTGGTGTAGTTTAGTGTGGGGGAGGGGAACCGCAGGCCACTGGGAAGAAGTTGGTGTAGTTTAGTGTGGGGGAGGGGAACAGCAGGCCACTGGGAAGAAGTTGGTGTAGTTTAGTGTGGGGGAGGGGAACAGCAGGCCACTGGGAAGAAGTTGGTGTAGTTTAGTGTGGGGAGGGGAACAGTAGAATGGCTCAGTGTGGGGGAGGGGAACAGTAGAATGGTTTAGTGTGGGGGAGGGAACAGCAGTCCACTGAGAAGAAGTTGGTGTAGTTTAGTGTGGGGGAGGGGAACAGTAGACGCTGTGCTGCAGTACAGAGACTCATGAAGCTCACTAAAGAATTGCAACAGGAAGTTTAAGAAACAAATCAGAATGAAAAGAAAATAATAACTGAGTAAACTTGAACTGTATGTGGGGGACTTTTGTGTTTGCTTCTTCATGAGCAAATACAGAATACATCAGGATGTCATATTTAATTTGTTACTCTCTAAACTCATAGGCTTAAACAATAAAAATAATATATAAAATGTTATTGTAAAATAACTTTGTAAATATCTGAATAGTGAAAGTGATTAGTGATGTAGTAACTGTACAGTTTGCTAATTGTAGCCTGTGACTGGAGTTATTTAGTATAAACTAACACATCATTTTTCAATCTTCTCTTTGGTGTTCAGGCAGAGATGGAAGGAAAGTCAGCACAGGTATGTGCTCTCAGTAAATCCCTCAGTAGTCTTTAGTAAGTAATTAAGGAGCAATTTTTCAAATGAAACAACACTGTGATAATACAAATGAATTCATGACCTGGAATCATTATAAGATAAGACTAAGAGAACAGTTGATTATTAGAACCAGTGAGTGTGTTTGGTGTTAGATGACTGCTCATGACTGTTAGATCAGCCACATGGACGTAGGCTACAGTAGAGAAACTGCTACAGGTTGTGTAGATAATGGAAGGTTTAGAAGGTGAACACTTGGCTATTCACTCATATGCATGAATAAAATCTAATTACAGCAGTGACAGAAGTTTCATGTTAGAAAGGCAAGATTTTAATATTATTTGCTTCATTCTGTATCTTTACCATTTCAAGAGTTACTTTTGAAAACATTTACAAAAATATGTTAACATTAACGTAAATGATCCTTATTTCATGTTAAGGGAGTTAACTAATAAACCTTATTTATTGTAAAGTGTTACCAAAAGTCTATGTAGACATTTGGAGAGTGTACAATAACTACACAAGCACAGCTTTTCCCTTCAGTCTGTGGAATACATGTGCTTCACAATATTGGCACTATAAGAGGAGAGAGCCCCCCTCCTTGTATTGAGGAAGATGGCCCAGAGGAACACCTACAGATTTTAGAGGCCAACAGAAACGGAAGACTTTTGAGAGACAGGATCTGTCAAAATTACTTTTATTAATTTTTTTGCACTGGTCTGCCAGGCAGTGTATTTCTTTATTTCCTAAAAAACAATAAAAGTCAAATTGAATAAAATGTTTTTTTATATTGTCTTTTTTCACTCAATCACTCACACTCACTTTTAACATGCAACAGATTAATATTCAGACAAATTCTCACCTTAAGGCGATGCTCCATTAATTCAATTTCAAGTGCTGCTTTTTTAACGAGGAGTCTTTTCTTTTCCATTTGAAGCTGTAGAAGGTCCATCTCCATGTCACTTTTTCTTATTTGTTTTTGAAGATGAACCTTATACAGTTCCTTTGCTGGCAACTAGGAAGGTGGGAAAAATGTAATGAATGAGATTGTTTGGTCAGACAATAAAATTCAAATATGGACACCTGGACACAAATTCTTACCCTGCTTAGATTGTGTGCTGAGGTTGAAGGACCCTCATCTGTGGGCAAATCCCTGGGTATGTACTGTGAAGGGACAATGACAGTTTGTTACTCTAATGCAAAAAGAGGCCATACATTATAATGGTATGCATCATACCTCAGTGGATCTACCAGCATTGTCCACAGCAGATGTGGTCTCTTCATTGTCATCATCATCTTTATCGTACAGGAGAAATATTCAAGTATACATCATCTGGCAAAAAAAAAACCTAAAAGCAACTAAAGGTAGCTGACAACAAATCACTTACAACTGTGACAGACTGTTCTTTCTGGAGGGTCCAATAATACAATACGTCCATCAGTATCTATAAGAACACACAACCCATTCAATTCTCAATATTATCAAAGATGATAATCCATGAAAAGAGTAAGATGTCAGACTAAGATCACAGTAGCCTGTACATCATATGCAGTTAAATAAAATAAGCCTACATTAAAATTAATCTTGTTCAAAAAGCCTTTAAGTGACAGAGATAGTAATTTATTAGGACAAAAAATGAAAACAAATCATAGAGGTAAACTAACATTTCACCATTTTTTTACCATCACTTGTGGTGCATGGTGTGTGTGATGAACTGCCCCCTGGAATGCCAGCAACCACTGGTCGCCCTTTATTAAGGGACAGAGCCAGCTCTTCAGAGGGGGTGAGGGGAGGTGGTGGTGGACCCCCGCCAGTTAGACGGGCTTCAGTCTTCTTTCTATTAGCTACATGACAGAATGAATATACTAAATCCTGTTATAATAATAGTTCAGTAATTGTGTAATGAAATATGACCTTTTTGCAGAATGTTTGTGTTTCATTTTGACTTGGCTTAAAGTTCTTGTGGCTCCAGAAGGATTACACCTTATTAAATAAGAAATATACATTATTATTTTAAACTAAAGAAATAAATGTCAGGAAAAGTTCTGTTCCCAGGACTCTGTTTCCGCGTTGGATTACTCGTTGCCGTGGAGTTGCTTTCAGTTCAGGTTTAGTTTTCCGTTGGACATTCACTTTCGTTTTGGATTACTCGTCTCGAGCGGATATCTTAGTTTGCTTTCCTTCACGGCATGAGTGTTTTGTTTGTTGAACTGTTTTTGTGAATAAAGAACATGATCGAGTTATTTCCGCTTCCGAGTCGTCAGCCTGACAGTATGAAAAGCTGCAAGAATATTTGTTGAGGAATGGAATGTGTCTGCTGACCCTTCACAGTGCAGTTATTCTCATTATTTATCATAGCAATTATTTTGTGGTGGTTGATTTTGGCACACGTGATATGGCTGGGTTGGTTTCTGATATTGGAACGTCTGTGGTTTTCAACACATGTCTTAATGATTTGATGGTTCATATGAAGAATCTAAAGATGTCTTTAGATGCACAGTGGTACAGCGTTAGTAGCATTTCTGTAAAGACATGTCAAAAAGATCACACTGGTGGTAGAGAGTGTCCAGACAGCAATGTTGAAATCAAAGGTGTTCTTGAATTATAGGTATAGGTACTGAAATCGCAGCTGTGTTAGAGGATAGTAGTTCTGTCAGATTTGAAAATAGTGTAAGAGGATCCTTTCATCAGGGGAATGACCAGCTTAAATATGGAGCAATAGGTTTAGTAAGTCTAGCAAAGCATACAGTTGATAATGCATTCTCATGGCAGACCAAAGACCTTGACAGGGTTGTTGTTTTAGGTGACAAGTTGTACACAGCTTTGCGAGATGCTAATAAGATTACACACGAATCCAATCTGTTGGCCGTTCCTGATTTGCCGATGGAGAAAGCTTTTTGTTTGAATATGGTGACTTTGTCAGTGGTGATATAGATGTGGTTGATGGTGAATTTATTGAGAGTGGTGTCTACAGCAGTCTTTTAGCTGGATTGGAAAAAATGTTTGCACAGTATGACTCATGTCTTTTGACATTGTGTAGTAGTACATGTGCAATAATTTCTCACAATGGACAGTATGCACTGTGAAAAGAAGGCTCTTTCAGAAGAGAATTGCAATTATAATAGTGTGAAACATTTGTTTAAACATTTAAGTATAGATCAATCCATTTTTGAACTTGCATATACATCTTTAAATAGAAATACACAAGTTGTGCTGAAAAGAGAGGTCAGTGAGGTTTGGATCAATCAGTATAGCAAGCCACTATTAAAGTGTTGGAATGCAAATTTAGTTATCCAGTATGTTGTAGATGCATATTCTTGTGTAGTCTATATCATTTCTTATATATCAAAGTCAGAAAGAGAAATAGGATTGTTGTTAAACAATGCACAAAGAGAAGCACGTAAAGAGGGAAATGTTAGTGCAAAAGAGGCACTGAAAAATCTTGGCAGTGTTTATTTACATAATAGAGATGTGTGTGCTTTAAGAATCTGTGTACAGGGTAACAAATATGCGTCTGAAAGAGTGTTCGAGGAAAGTTGTGTTTGTGCCAACAGGAGACAATATCATTAAAATGAGTCTTCCTTTAAATGTGTTGAAGCAAAGAGCAACATCAAATAACCTTACAACAAAAGACATGTGGATGACTAGTATTGTAGATCGCTATAAGAACAGACCAGTTAATTTGGACGATATGTGTATGGCAACATTTGCATCAGAATATCGCATTGTAAGTAAAAAATGAAATTTTACTTAAATTACAAAATGAATATGGTTTTATCACAAAAAGAACACGAACGCAACCTGCAGTTGTTCGTTATGTGCGCTTTTCTGAGGAAAAAATCCAGAATGGTTTTATGAAAGTAGTCTGCAGTTGTTTTTACCATACCGTATAGATACAGAACTAAAATCTCTAAACTGTGAGACATTTTAACAATTTTACAGAAATGGTCATGTAACATTTAGTGATGGATCCAGACATTCAGTCAAGTCAGTAGTTGATGTAAATAGAAAGAAATTTGAAATGGAAGCAGATGAATTAGATAATATCCAAGAGACTATAGACAGTAAGGGTGTAATAGAAGATGGCTGGTGTGACCTGTGCCCAGAGCAAGAGTTAGAGCGGTTACTTTGTGTAGAGGAAATAAAAGAAAGAAAACAGCTAGTGGAAGAACAAAATGTAAATATTCCAGACTTAGCATCAGTTAAAGGAAAAGTTGCACACTTGGAAAAGAAAAATAATATAATGTGTAGAAGCGATGGCTTGGCCTTAATTAGATCTTTAAATGATACACAATTATCTTTTTTTTTATCAAATTCGACAATGGTGCTTAGATAAAATAATAGAGAAAACCCCAGATCCATTACATATATTTATTACTGGTGGTGCAGGAACAGGAAAAAGTCATTTAATTAAAGCTATTCAATATGAAGCAATAAGGTTACTATCAACAGTGTGTCGTCATCCTGACAATACTTTATATTTTATAACATATATTTGATTAACTGCTCCTACTGGGATTGCTGCTTATAATTTACATGGAACAACTATTCATCATACATTTAGCATTGGGAAAGACGTCCGTTTACCATACACACCTCTGGGTGAAGAAAAGCTTAATTGTTTGCGTGCTAAATATAGTGATCTGCAGATTTTGATCATAGATGAGATCTCCATGGTTGATCACAATCTATTAGCATATATTCACGGTAGGTTAAGACAGATTAAACAAACTGGTGACTTTTCTCCCTTTGGAAATGTAAGTGTCATTGCAGTTGGAGATTTTTTTCAGTTAATGGACTAATTATATTTCAATACAATGGGTCTCATTCGCTAATAATTGCGTACGTGTTTTGTATTAAGGATCATTACCTTACAAATGTGATATTTTACATAATATATACATTACATTAGTGACAGAAAGTAACCAAGTCAAACAAAATAACAATTAAAATGAGTGGCACCTTTTATAATCTGCCATTGTAAAAGGATTGTTTTCATTAATGCATAAATTATAATCCAGTGCATAATGTTTATACTTTTGGCACTTAGTATTTTACTTATATGTTATTATATACTTATATAAGCATATTATACTTATACTAAAATGTAAATGCAGGACATTTTTACTACAAGAGATCCACAGTGTATTAATACTCGAGTACTTCACTACTGATACACACACTTCATTAAAATGCAGGTGCATGTGTACATTTTACTTTTAAGGAATGAATTGTAGTATGTTCATTAATGTGCAGTTAAGTACACTAATAATATTGTAATTATAAAATATTGTAGTTTTAATACTGTTAATATTAATTTTAATGAACAATTATTAATATTACTTGAATATTGGAGAATATCACAACTTAATTTTTTCATGATTTTTACATAAACATTATTTCCTCGTGATAATTTTTGCTGTGTATTCGGCATGTTCTCGAGGCAGGATCATGGATAATAACCATAACCATTGTGGCAGCGGCGCGTGCCCGTGTATTATCCATGATGCTGCATCTAGAACATTCCTCGTGATCACTAATACATTTTCTGTGTTTTAGGCACATGCTCTATGCAGCATCATAGATAATAAACAGGATCATTTATGCAGCTGGCGCGTCCACGCGAGCCGATGCGGTCTCGTCCACAAGAAAACAACTTTAGTTATGATGAGATCACGAGAAAATTAATTCATGATCATGACAAGACAACTTGTTATATCGCGATCAGGAGAAAATAAAAACGAAAAACGGATCATTCATGGCCTTTTAGGACTTCCGTAATTTTAGCTCCTTTGCCCAAAATATTATATCGCGCAGTCTTAATTGAAGGCCCGCCCCTTCTCCGCACGTGTGCTGCTGAGTGTGCAGAATTGAGTGAGTGGAGCAGAGGTCTGGACAAGTTCAACAGGAGACTTTACCTACTGCGCGCTCATCATAATACAGCCGAGACTTTCACCTTAAAGGGAAGAGTTCACACCATTTATGCACTTTTTTATAACTCATTATTAGCGTGCAGGTGCGGCCTTGGGAACGTTTTTATTTATTAATGATTTATAATTTTAACCTCTGACCTCATCCTCAACATAATGAGAATTTTTATATTAATTTGACATGATATTAATTAAGAATTGTTCAGTGCTGTATAACATCGTTTTAAATTCAGTTTTGATGGCCAAATTGTTTTCCAGTGTTAATTGGGTGAAAATAGACAGTTAATCCTACACTGAAATCAGTTTCATATTTCTGTAGGCCAGGATGTTTCTTATTTGGCCACTGGGAAGTTTAGAGTGGGGGAGGGAAACAGTAGAATGGCTTAGTGTGGAGGAGGGGAACCGCAGTCCACTGGGAAGAAGTTGGTGTAGTTTAGTGTGGGGGAGGGGAACAGTAGAATGGCTTAGTGTGGGGGAGGGGAACAGCAGTCCACTGGGAAGAAGTTGGTGTAGTTTAGTGTGGGGGAGGGGAACAGTAGAATGGCTTAGTGTGGGGGAGGGGAACAGCAGTCCACTGGGAAGAAGTTGGTGTAGTTTAGTGTGGGGGAGGGGAACAGTAGAATGGCTTAGTGTGGGGGAGGGGAACAGCAGTCCACTGGGAAGTTTAGTGTGTGGGAGGGACAGTAAATGGTTAGTGTGGGGAGGGGAAGCAGTATGGGAAGTGGTGGTTTAGTGTGGGGGAGGGGAACAGCAGTCCACTGGGAAGAAGTTGGTGTAGTTTAGTGTGGGGGAGGGGAACAGTAGAATGGTTTAGTGTGGGAGAGGGGAACAGCAGTCCACTGGGAAGAAGTTGGTGTAGTTTAGTGTGGGGGAGGGGAACAGCAGTCCACTGGGAAGAAGTTGGTGTAGTTTAGTGTGGGGGAGGGGAACAGTAGAATGGTTAGTGTGGGGAGGGGAACAGCAGTCCACTGGGAAGAAGTTGGTGTAGTTTAGTGTGGGGAGGGAACAGTAGAATGGCTTAGTGTGGGGGAGGGGAACAGCAGTCCACTGGAAGAAGTTGGTGTAGTTTAGTGTGGGGAGGGGAACAGTAGAATGGCTTAGTGTGGGGGAGGGGAACAGCAGTCACTGGGAAGAAGTTGTGTAGTTAGTGGGGGAGGGGAACAGTAGAATGGCTTAGTGTGGGGGAGGGGAACAGCAGTCCACTGGGAAGTTTAGTGTGTGGGAGGGAACAGTAAAATGGCTTAGTGTGGGGGAGGGGAACAGCAGTCCACTGGGAAGAAGTTGGTGTAGTTTAGTGTGGGGGAGGGGAACAGCAGTTCACTGGGAAGAAGTTGGTGTAGTTTAGTGTGGGGGAGGGGAACAGCAGTTCACTGGGAAGAAGTTGGTGTAGTTTAGTGTGGGGGAGGGGAACAGCAGTCCACTGGGAAGAAGTTGGTGTAGTTTAGTGTGGGGGAGGGGAACAGTAGACGCTGTGCTGCAGTACAGAGACTCATGAAGCTCACTACAGAATTGCAACAGGAAGTTTAAGAAACAAATCAGAAACGAAAAGAGAAAATAATAAGGAACAGAGTGAACTTGAACTGTATGTGGAGGACTTTTGTGTTTGCTTCTTTGTGAGCAAATATATTAGATATATTATTAGTTTATTATATGATATTACAGTTATTAAAATGTTACAAATCATTCCAAACCCACATTATTGTCAGGAATCCACCTGCCATGCCCCCTTTGGGGGCTGTCATTGCCTCCGCTTTCTCTAAAGCTCCGGGCTTCATTCATTGAACACACCTGAGACTCATTCACTCACTAATCACCTGCTCCTCTATAAACCCCTCATTCACCCACACTCCACTGTAGGTTCATGTCAGTCTGTTTCCTCGCATGCATGTATTTCGCGTCGTACCTTTTTGTCTCTGACTTCTCACTCTCTCCACGGCTGCAATTCCTTCCCGAAGCGCACCCCGGATTACCCCGATCCTCCCGGCACTGTTTTGGATCTATGTTCATGCATTTAGCGCGACGTTTAACCCGTGACTGCTCAGCACCACACAAGTATTTATGTTGGCTCTGCCTTGTTTTGTGAATAAACTTTGTTTTTTCTATACTTCGGCTTCCGCCTCCGTATCCCGCATAACAATTATCACCACCAGAGCAGTAGATGGCTCCGTCACAGGTTTGAATAAGCTGGCTCATCATTGAGCAGATCAGACGATCAAAGAAGACAGCGCTGCCTGCCTGCATTGAGAGAACTTTAGTTGGTTTTCGACATGGAAAACACAGAAATTCCTCCTTCACTTTCAACTGATCGTGGCGATGAGGAAGAAGACCACCCGTGGCCCTATTTAGAGTCCATGTTTGCATTTGTCGGAGTGAAAGACTAGAATGAAGTGCTTACTCTGCCTCCTGAAAGATTGAATAATTGAAGAAATAATGTCCTTCAAAAATTCACCGTTGAATTAGAAGTTTAAGAAGGGAATAAGCTGTGGAGAAAAAAGCACAGGCAGGGAAGGGGGGGGGGGGGACTTGTTCTGTTTGTTTACAAAAAGTGAAGCTCTGTGTTTTTAGGTGTTCTAATCACTTTTGTTTTTACATAAGAAATACTTGAATGTGGGCTACTGGCCTTTGAGATCTTTTAGTTGCTCTGACAAGTTGAGGATGAAAAGGAAATGTGCAAGTTCCAAAAAATGGCTGCTTGATGCACACTAGTTTAAGAAGGGAATCAGCTGTGGAGAAAAAAAGGCACAATCTGGGTATTCTTTTCAGAATGTTGTTCCAAACCTGTTTGACTGTTTGACACAAAAAAGATATTTAAAATAAACAAAACAATATGATGTCTTTTGACTGCTTTCTTCAATAACTACATAACACAATACTTGTACTTTTACTTTCAGTATTTGAGTAGTACATTTTAAAATAAACTACTTGTAATACTTAAGTATAAAAATGTTGAATACTTTAGTACTTCCACTTTAGTATGGTGCTTAAAGACACTTCAACTTCTACTCAAGTCACTTATTTGATAGAGCACTTGTACTTTTACTCAAGTCTGAGTCTCTAGTACTTTATACATCTCTGGTTAATAGTGTAACTCAGGATAAGGTAAGTTAAAATAACATACCTTTATTTGTCCAACGGTGGGAACATTTTTGTTTACAGCAGCAAAGAAAAGAAGAAATGTGCAAATATATAAAGTAGAGACAAAAGTATACATCACAGTGTATAAATACAAAAGAAAAAGAAACGGAGACCAATAAGTTGTTATGCTTTTAAAAATATAGCATGGCTTTAAATTTGTGTTATTGTATTACTGTGTTTTTAGGTTGGGTTGGTTTGGGGTTATAGGGTTCATTTAGGGGAGGATTCCCAATGTTGCTCACCTAATTCTAAAAAGACAAAAATATAATAGACACAAATAGCCAATGAAGGATCCTCAGTCTTAGAAGAGTAAAAGCAAAACTTCTTAATTCCATACACGTTCTAATGAGCCAATAAAAGGTGGGTACTTCATCACATCAAAATTATAAAGCACACATGCTGTTTGCTCGCGCTCGTATTTATACCCTGAAGACACCTGGTGTCTCTTTTTTTCTAATTTTTCCCTCTTTGTTTCAATTAGATTGTCTATATATGTTTGACTAGAATACTCTACTTGATTATGCAAGTGCCTAGCTGTAACACCCCTTTAAGATAGTCAGCACCTCGTGGCTTATTTAAATGCCCAGGTGAATTAGACAGAGGGTAACATGGACCAGTATTCTAGATTCGGAGGGAGCAGCAGTGAGAGATTAAATAAACAGACAGACAACAATGATGTGGTTGAATTATAATGAAGATAGTATATTGTAGCAAAGAGAAAATGAATGAAAAGTAACCGATTACTGCTTCTCTTTTAGCAAAAACACAAAATAAATAAAAAAAAAAAAGAATTCTATAAACTCAGATAATTTATTCTTTAATGAATGCAAATTGAATAACCCAAATTAGTTCCTGTCTTTCTTATATATATATATATATATATATATCAAGATTTTTTCTCTTTTTAATCTGTCAATCTAATTTCACCTTGAACCTATTTAATCTCAACTGTTTGAATTTAATTTAGAATCTGAGAAATCCCCCCTAGTTTAAACCACCTCTTTATAATCACAATACCTCTAAATTTGTATAGAACATCTAAAATGGGCAAAAAATAAAATGAACAATTCTTGTAACCAGCAAAGTATAGGACTCAATTTAACAATGTATGGCAAAGAAATGAAAAAACCATGAGAGAGAAAAAAAACCACAATGACACTTAACCTTAAACTCTAATGAGCAATCAAGTGGAATGAACAATTATGCCACAAAATTCAACAGTCAATAAAATAAACAATTGTGATGCATAAATTTGATAAATTTCTTTCCTTTCAAACACCAGTTGTTTTCTTTTTTATTAAAGCAAACAGTTCGTCCTTACCGAAGTGATGTTAGAGGAACAGTTCAGGCCTACCGTTATGCTGACCAGAAAAATATAGTCCACAAACGATTGAGGAAAACAAGCAAAAGGGTTCGATGTCAAGTCAATCTGTCGCCCTGCGCAATTCTTCCTCTTTCCTTTTTTTTTTATTTTTATTTATTTTTATTTTTTAGGAAAACAAAGTAGTAAATCCACTGAAGTCCTCAAATATCCTCGTTTCACTCAAGGTCTGTTGGGTGGCTCGCCATCTTGTTCCATTTGGTAGCAACTTAGTTCGTGTTGTTGCCAAATCCAAACTTTAACCAATTCAACAACAAAAAATTCAGTTCAAACTAAACTAATATTTTACTAGAATTTCCTTCTAGTTTTTTTTTTTCTCTCTCTCTCTCTTTCCGAAATCTCCAACAATCCTTAGTATTCCTCTCTCTCTCCTTTTTTTCACGCTGTCTCTCAGTCATTCCTCGGCAATGAGTCCTCTCATTTCATTGGTCAATATCTCACACTCTCTTAAAGGAGACAACGTCCAGTAACGACCAATTACATTTTTCACATTCAGAAAATGAAATAAAAATACATATTTATTCAAATATAAATGTTATATTCTTATCTTTTTTTTTTTAATTCAATCAATAATTTTCTCCTTCCTGTTTATTCAGTATCCCTTACTGATTTACTATTTATTTATTTATAATCACTCTGGGTTACATAGCTTATACTTTATTTGTATTCTCTGAACTGATTGTTACATAGTGTGTAGAATCTTCACAAGAGATCGCTTTTTGCAAGCCTGTTATTCTTGCATGCACCGAGCAATGTGTGTTTTTGTCACTGATTTTACCCTGTTTAACATCTTCTCTCTGTTGGTTTCTTTTGCTCAGCTCCATCACGCAGACGTTCTGGGACATCTCCTAAGAGTGGTCTCCGCAAACAATATCGCCAATTCCAGCTCTTCTCACTTGCTACTGATATTGCTCGATTTATTGAACATCTCTCTAGCCCAAATGTTCCAGAGAATCCCTGTCTGCCTCTTCCATTTTGCAGAGCACCATTACACATAATATGGGCGCACACAGACCTCATCTGACCTCTCTGCTGCCTTCAACCAACAGACCCAAACTTATGATGACGACCTTGACAATGACACCTGCTTTCCTGCAGCAAGACCACAGTCTTCTCCTTATCCTCACCCTGGTCTCCACCGATTATTCTCCTACATCTTCGGCCTCTTTGCCCGACTCCGAGACAGAATACTCCTTCATGTCTTCTGCAGCTGCAGAAGCCCACAAGCTTTTTTATCCCAATAAACATGCTTAGATCTCCTCAATGCTGTCTTCGTTATTTGTCTATTCAACACACTCATAACATCAGTCAGACTCTATTCTACTCTCACACATAAATTCCTTACTATTATCATTTTACTTATATAACCTATTTACACAAGTATAAGTTTGATTAAAATATAGGCTAAATAGGTTTTATCAAAATACTTCTATTGTATAGTTCTACAATAATTATTAGGTTCATTTTGTTGGATTAATATTAGTTTGATTATAACACACGCTGGATAAGGTTGATTAAAATATTTTTCTCGACAAGGGGTTAGGGTTAGAGGTTTGGGGTTTAGTGGGATAAGTGGCGCAGAGCCGGCCAAGCCCAAGGGTTAGCTGGTGTTGGATCTGTGATGATCCCAAATGTTGAGCTATTTTATGAGTTGCTCAGTAGCTCCTAGTTTTATAACTATAATGACTGTATACGACTGTAGAAAGAACATTATACTCCAGTGCTCATGTTAGTTCTCACTCTCCAGTGTTCTGTATTGTTGAAAGATTTATAATCACACTCTTGATGGTCACCCAAATGAGGATGGGTTCCCCTTTTGAGTCTGGTTCCTCTCAAGGTTTCTTCCTCAAACCATCTAAGGGAGTTTTTCCTTGCGACAGTCGCCACAGCTGCTCATCAGGGATAAATACACACTGTTCACCTGTTGATTTCGGTAAAGCTGCTTTGAGACAATGTCTGTTGTGAAAAGTGCTATAGAAATAAACTTGACTCCGTAAAGTCACATCTGACATGCTAAATGCACATGACTGTTCATTTATTTGTCAAAGAGAGTGAGGCTGATCTCTGGATATGTAGTTTTGAATGTTTCCTTTTTGCAGAGAAAGCATGGTAGCCATATGCAGAGATATAATGCCCTAACAGCACCAAGGAGTAGGGAAACAGAAAGGAGGCTCCTTCAACCTCCAGAAAGCTTAAGCTGGGAGAAACTAAGATATTAACAAAGTTGATCATGCAGTGCTGAAGTTTGTGATGCAGAGTCTCCAACCCTTAAGTGTGGTAAAACAGCAATCATTTAAAATGTTTTTGAATGATATCAGCCTAACACCACACTCAGGACCACTTTGTGACATAAGATGAATGAGGCGGTACTTAAGATGAAGACTAATATAAAAGAAGAGGAAAAAAAAGAAAAAAAAAAAAATCAGGGATCAATTTCATGGCAGTGAACAAATATTGTTGGAGGTCAAGGAGAAGAGGTTAAATCGGCATCACTGGGCACTGGGTTGATCCTAACAGTCTGGAAAGGTTCTCAGTACACTAGCATGCAGGCTGCACAAAAGCCCCACACACTTGACATTCTGAATTTGTCGTATAGAACAATGTTTGAAACACTACAGACAACAGGTTAGATTTTTTTTTTAAGTCATTTTGTGTATACGGAGAACAAGACAAGAACAAAAACTCTGCTTTAAATGACCCTGAAGATGAGATAAATGGTGAGGACTTTGTAGATATCACAGCTGTTGTAGATGAACATGCTGTAAGCAGCAACATAGCAACAACCGTTGAAAAATGGTTACAAAAATGTTTGAGTGCTGAGAGAATGTGTAGACCAGCTGTTAGATATTCTTACTGAAACATCTCTCTAAGCAGTGCTTAGCAGTGTTCCACTGTGCTTCATGGCCAAAAGTCCTGTTTCTTTCCTTAATGAGATACCATGACGTTCTGCATGTACGGTTGGTCACGGAACTCCTAATATTCATAGGAACCATAGTTTTTCCTCAAATCACATTATAACCTTGTGTTTTCATTTATATTCAGATGATCATAAGCACAATTTAATGCTTAACTTTCATATGCCACAGGGATTAATAACTTTGCCTCACTTTTCCCACACCTTCATTTCACCTCAATGTTCTTTTCCCACCATTGGTGAGTGAACATCCTCTATTTTAGTGTTTCCTTTATCCTGCTTTCTCCCTTGCATTTCTCATAACTTTAACAGGTGTCCCTTTTGACTCTATTGGTGCTGCTGTGTACCCTCAGTGCTTAATGATTAACCTCTTATCATATGGCCGTTTTCTTTAAAGCTGTTTCCATACTCATGCTTTGTCTTATGTGTGCTCTCAGATGACATTTCATGAGCATAGGCTTTGTGAGTCCTTTTAAATTCTACCACCAAATTGCGTGCAGGTGTAATCAATCAGGAACTGGGTGACTGTGAACATGAAACTGTAGCTAAGGTCTGGGGAATGTAGTCCACGGCAGCCATGTTTGTAGGCGGCAATGACTCCTGTTTGTGGTTTGTGGTTTCCTGTGTCATGACATTCTCATTGTAGCTTGTGGGTGGCAATCGTACTTGTAACGGAAAGCAATTCTGGTGCAAATTACAAAGCTTTCATACAATGTCAATGTACATAAAAAAAAAAATACTGTGTGTGTGTGAGGGAATTCTGATCATCATCAGAATAATGTTTTGTTATTAATCCTCTTTAAAGCACTTCTACTGAACTATTTGATCCTGAACTGTAGAAACCTAACCATTAATCCACAGAATAGACAGAGAATTTTAAGATTCAACATCTCTTTTCAGCCATAAAACCCCCTTCCTAAAGTATAGAGTTCAACAGTAGTTGAATCTGCACCGTTTACCGCATCAACCCTCATTATTCTTCCTTTTTTCATCTTTCCTCTTCTTTTCCATCCTCCCCCATTCATAATAGCACTTACCACAGGATCCACCCCTGAGGCACACAGTGTTTATAGCAATATTACACCAAGCACTTTTCACTAATCAGTTTTATTATAGAAACTATAGGAAGGGATACAAATCATTGATTATTCACACGCTTGCATGGAATAAATCATATTAAAAATTGGTTAATAAATAAATAAACCCATTCCAATTAGTCATTATATACAAGCAAAGGACTGCTCGACCCGCAGCTGGCTGCTTCTGGCAAGCCTACAATTTTAACCTAAATTATTAGAAATAATGACAATTGAATCTGTTTAATGTCAAACAAGGCACCTGAAATAAAAAAAATAATAAAATCAGCTTCAAAGCAGTACTCTAACTCATTCTGCCCCACGGTAGAATCATCGATTATTGTCAAGAGGTGAGGAGAAATATGACCATATGGGTATAAGATGCTCGATCTGATTGCTCACTCCCACTTTGCTACTTTTTTCTGTAACCCCATGGATGGATAAATAATAAAAACCAAAGCATTATCCATGAGACACAGTATCTATCAGAACTCTAGCAGTCATAAACATGTGCTGTTTATGTCTGTCTGCCTGTGATGGAAGGGGCATTAAAAATGCATAACCCTAACCCTGTAACCCTAATTTATAACCCTACCCCTAACCCTGTAACCATAATGTATACCCCTACGCCACCCCTATCCATGTTATGACCCTACCCCAACCACTACCCCTAACCCTATAACCCTAAATGTTGTCCCTACCCCTGTAACCCTAATTTACAACCCTTCCACTAACACTGTAACCCTTGTTTATAACCCCTAATCTAACCCTGTAACCCTAATGTATATCCCTAGCCCACCCGTATCCATGTAGGAGTTATTACCCAACCACAACCCCTACCCTGGCAACCCTAATTTATAACCCTGAACCTAACCCTGTAAACCTAATGTATACCCCTACCCCACCTCATCCATGTATGGGTTATGACCCTACACCAACCCTAAAGCCTAACCTTGTTACCCTAATTTATAGAATTTACATTTGCGGCATTTAGCAGACGCCCTTATCCAGAGCGACGTCCAAAAGTGCTTTGAGTCTCTAGCAATAAATAAATCTACACTGGTACGCCAGATTACAAACTTGATATTAATATAATTGTCATCTCTTTAGGCACACCTGTTATCACGTCATCCAATTGCTGTTAAATATTTAGCTATATGTAAAATTTTAACTGTGTTTTGAAAGAAGGCCTTTGAATAAAGTCATGTCTATTGCATGAGGGCATATAGCTTATCTGTTTAAATTAAATCATCATCATCTTAGAAATGTTCCTTACATTTACGTTTTGCACTAAATCACCCAATACAGGCACTGATGTGCAAAATGTTGATGTTTTAAGTTGTTAGTAAATAAACGTACTTTTCATTCAAGTCCTCAGTTCACCTGTGCTCATATATCAGCAGCGCAGCACCAGCCTTTACAGTATGTCGAACGCAGCTGATTCGGAGTCCAAAAAGTGTGAGTGTGTTTGTGTGTGTGTGTGTGTGTGTGTGTGTGTGTGTGTGTGTGTGTGTATATTAATGTGATCAAATGATTGGTTAATCAAATAAATGCTTTGTTTGACAATTTTACAACCCAATTTATTTTGTACCTTTAAATTAACATGAGCACACAACTGTAAACTTTTTTAAATTTGGTAATTCTTTAAAATTACAATAAAGATTGAATACATTTGTACAAATATTTCTAAATCTTAGACTGTTCAGTCCTCGTTCAATTATTTGTGTTTATGTTGCATGTGCAGCTTTTACTTTGTGATGCTATTTTTGATGCTATTATGCTACTTATGTGTATTTGGAAAAGCAAAATAAACTTTTTTGTATTTAACGTTTTGGTTTACCTTACAATAGAGATTTCAAAAAGAGGTGGGCCTGTAGGTGGCGGTGCCCTCAGTTCTGTACAGTGTACAACTAAATGGAAAATGGGAAGTTTATGCCTTTTGACTTTTGAGGTTACAGCCAACAGGATAGAGACTTGCAGGAGATTTAATAACCAGAAGATAGTAAACTAATTTATATTTCTCTTCACATTTCTCTTTGCAAGTATTTCAGTTAAGTATTTCCTCTAATAACCCTTATGTTATAACAACCAAGGCTGATAGAACAGGTAGCAGCAGCCAAGTAATATTTGGCTTCATTTTGAGGAGGCTGGACCTAATTAGTCAAGATGCAAGTTTTGCAACAATATTTTGTCAGGCCAAGGAGGAACAACATCAAATTATAGACAACACCTCCAAGTAAAGCATCCAACTGCATTGCTTATGCAAGTGAGACAAGAGGATCCTATGGAATCTACACCAGCCTCAGGAAGTAGTGCCTCTGTGACCGCAGTCTTCTCTAATACTGGCTCTACAGCATCCACATCTGGAACTGGCACCAGTGTCCAACTAACAAGACAAAGTCAAATTACAAGCTTTGTGAGAACACCAATTGGCCCTATCAGACCAAACTAATTGGATGAGGAACTAGTTAAAATGATTACAGCAGATTTACAACCTCTCTCAATTGTTAGCGACACAGGATTTAGAAGATTTGTGAAGGCACTTGATCCATCATATGTTTTACCAAACAAAGACCACAGCTTTACAACAAAATGAAGGAAGAGCTGATGGTAAAAGTCAGCAATGCCGCTGCTGTGTGTCTGACCACTGATTGCTGGACATCACGAACAACAACCAGTTTTATGGCAGTCACTTGTCATTTTATTGATGAAGATTTTACACTTTAATCAACTTTGCTGGACTGCTTCTTATTTACAGACAGACACACTGCTGACAACCTAGCACTGAACTTGTGTTTCTGACAATGGCAGCAACTTAAAAGCAGCTATTTAAGAAGCTGAATGGGGGCACTTGCCATGCTTTGCCCATACTTTAAACCTTATTGGAAGGGAAAGCTTGAAACACATTCAAGAGACAGTTGCCAAAGTAAAGAATGTTGTTGAATATATCAACAGAAGCACCGCTGCCACAGAAAGATTAAAAGCAACACAAAAACAAATGGCCTTGAAGAGCTTAGGCTCAAGCAGGTGAAAATCATTTAATATAATTTTACTTGTGAAAGTGTCATGATTTACTCTAATAATAGTACATTTATTCATTCCTTTTAAACAATCAGCTGGTTTTAAGGAAAAACAAGGAATCACATTTTTGTGCAGCATCCATGATTATGATCATACAAATCCATCTGGTGAAAAAGTGTTGAACACATGAAGAAAGACAGGTGAAAAAAGGCATGGAAGTCGAGACACCAGCTGAAATCAATCAGTAATTAGAAAGCAGTGCTGCCCCGTGTCAGTGAAAATCAATATCAGCTGCTTCAGTCCAACTAATGACCTGTATAAAGATCTCATTACCAAGGTGTCACACAAGAAACATCTCATGATGGGTAAAAGTGAAGAGCTCTCTCAAGACCTTCACAACCTCATTGTTGCAAAACATACTAATGGCATTGTTTACAGAAGAATTTCTAAACTTCTGAATGTTCCAGCGAGAACTGTTAGGATCATAATCCAGAAGTAGAAAGAACATCATTTCACCATGAAGCAGCCATGACCAGGTGCTCCTCACAAGATTTCAGACAGAGGAGCAAAAAGAATATCAGAAGGTTGTCCAAGAGCCAAGGACCACTTGTGGAGAGCTTCAGAAAGACCTGGAATTAGCAGCTACAACTGTTTAGAAGAAAAGCGCCTGCTGCAAAGAAGGGAGACCTGACCCAGCTGAAGACCTGGTGCCCAGTGTCACTACTGTACTGTACTGTACTGTATAGGTATGTTGTTCTCTATTTCCAATATGAAGATTAAAAGTAGGAACCCTTTTCCTCATCCAGCATCAAAGAGAGATGTCAAACAAATTGGGAAGAAGGAACAAGGGGAGGGAAAAATAAATAAAAATAAAAAAATCAAATAAAACAACCATGAGAAGACAAGGCAGGAAAATAATTTACTGCAGTAAATTCCCATTTACACAAATTAATATTTCTAATTATAATTTTAAATGTAATAATGTTCAAAATGCATCAACACATTTACTGACACTCAATTTTATAACAATAAATTGCTTCTTTTATCTAAATAATTGCTTAATTTACCTGCGAGCATTCAATTAGCCTATAGCTGATATCAGAGCATGAGACTGCATGGTATTAAATAATACCAGATGAACTAAGGGAAATCGCTTTCACAAAGTCATCAGCTTGGGTTTTCATTTATTTATTTTTTTTCTTTTTAGTACTGCTAATGGCATGCATCTTTTTTTCTGTTCAAGGCTCCTCCCCCTCTGATCAGCACCAATGATGACGAAGAACAATCATTAAGGCAGAGCTACTCTTAATTATTTAATCTCATAAATATTTCTGGTTTGTGACATTTACTAATTTCTTTTGCCAATATTTAATTCCCAAAACCTTAAAATAATATATTTAAAATATGATTTTAAACTATTGTGCATTTGTATAATTCTTCTCTTTTTTAGGTTTTGATACGGTTCTTATGACCTTCGTTACACTAGAACAAGTACGCGCTTGTAAAGAGGAATGCCTGTCAAGAGGACCACATCTATGTGATGAGACTGTTTGTTGCCTAGTAATGTCAGAAATCTATCTAAACCCACCCACTTCTCCAGAAGAAGCAATTGAACTTGACCTTTTTTTAACAAGCCTACATACAGATTATTTTAGAGTTGTATTTATGTACAACCCATTTATTTATTACAATTTATTCATTTCCAGTTTTAAGTGCAATTGCATCATTCAGACAGAAATATTAGGGGATTCAATTCATGAGGGGGGGGGGGCACAGCTTCATATAAAAAAGCCATGACAGAGTGGAAAGTCTTTATTGGGAAGTAATATATTGGTGATTACTGGGAAGTAGTAGGGGTAAATGTTAAAGTAAATTCAGTGAGTTTAACTTTTTTTTGTGTGTGTATGGGGGGGGGGTGTTTATACAGAAGACTTGTATGTTTTTTGTTCTTTTTTCTTGGGCATCTCTGTTACAAGTTGTTTTGTAGTTGTATTACAGTGTCAGATTCTCATGTTGATTGTGATTCCGTGTTCAGCAATGGCAACACATGTAGTGTTTTATGTTTCAGTAAGTTGAAGTATTTTGAGAAGCAGTAAAGTAAGCTTTGTTTTGTGCATGGTAACTATTCTGTGTAAGAAGACAGGTTTTCATATGAATAAATAATTTTTGACTCTGAATGCATGGTCTTGATTTTAGTTTATATAACCTTGTTTTAAGTTTAAATGCTTTACTCATTTTAAGACAGATTACCTTATGACAAATCCTAAATTAAGAAGATTGTCTTGTTTAATAGCTCTGGTTTTAGGATCTTTTCACACAAATTAAGAAAAGCAAACTCTTAAAAAAAGAATTAACAACTTAGTTTTAAGTAAATTACACTAAATATACTGCTTCAAATAAGTATTTTAATCCTTGTTTTAAAACACTTTGCTATTTTCTAAAGGATAGGCATGTTTTCTTATTTTAAGAAATCTTATCAAGTGTAATTATCTTACTGCATTACTTACATTGCAGCGCCGACGCTAAAAAGATATCATTTTGAGCCATTTTAAGGTACCACATGGTTTAAACAATTCAAGCCTTTACAAAGTTAAACTAACTTTAAAGATGTCTTAATTACCTTGTCCCTCCATAGTGCTGATCTGCTCCACCTGCTCCTCTGCAGTGCTCATCTGCTCCACCTGCTCCTCCATAGTGCTGATCTGCTTCTCCATAGTGCTGATCTGCTCGACCTGCTCCTCTGCAGTGCTCATCCGCTTCACCTGCCCTTCTGTATCTGTTCTTGTCTCTTCCACCAGTGTGGTCCTCACCTCCTCCGGGTTGCTTGTGTTCTCCAATGGATCACAGGGTGTGAGACGCAGCATCATCAGCTGATCATCATTGCCACTGGAATCCTGGTTCCATCCTCTGCAAGTTGAACAAGTGTTTTGCTTATTTAAAAACGGTGCAGTTTAAACTCATGGTTAATCTCTATGTTTTAAATGTTAATCTGTTTAAATCATACAGTCAAATTCTGTGGGTTCATAAATGCCAAAATGAAAGGTAAGCTGGAACTTGACATGCATGTGTTGTGCTCTTCCCAACTTTCCCAAAAGCTTGCTCTCTTTTGGGGACTGAATAAGAAAATAGTTTGAGATGGTTCACTCTAAAACTACATTTCAGTCATCAATGACTGATAAATGAAAATAAAGGACAAACCGTCATAGTTCTTCATCCGCAAATTTTGTGCAATTACTTTCTACCTTCACAATACTATGCAGATAAAACTGTGACAGTGGACAGGTAAAAAAAATATTTTGGAGACATGTTATAGTTTGCCAAATATTAGAAAATGGTTTGAGGAAGTGCTGTTTGGCCGTGTCTAAAGCTAAATTAATATTTAAAATGTTGAATTGTATTAAAAGACACAGTATTGTGCTAACAAACTCTGTGTTGGTTATATAAAAATGGAAACCTCTCCTAAGTTTCCACTGTCAAGGAGGTTAGGAGTTTAAGGCGATGAATTCAAGTTTTAGGGGGGAGCCGTCCCTTTAAGATTTAAACGTTGATGCAAATCTTTGCCATACTTAACACAAGTTGTGAACTGTGACTTTAAGAATGCAGTGCTGCATCTTACCTGTCACAAAGGTATTCATAAAGTGAACCCATCTTCTAAAGGTAGTCCTGGTCATAGGTGGAGAGTGTGCAGCGAGGGGTTAATATTTCACACTTGACTTCATTCTTTTTGTCTCCTTGCAAAGAAGCAGAACAGCCTTGTACATGGAGTTTCTCAAGCTGCAATCACAACATTGTGTATTTGCTGTTTAAGTAACAAAAAAAAAAACAGCAAAAAAAGCTAAACATATTAGTTATTGAGAATGTATTACATTATTGCTGAAGCATCCAGGTCAATGCGATTCAGGATTTTTAACTTCATGGTGTATACCCAAGTATGTGCAAACCGGAAAGGCTCCTCCAGCCCATCACCAAAAAAGCCCAGCAGCATCTCTACTTCCTGAGAAGGCTGAGGAAAGCTTCTCTCCCTCCCCCCATCCTGACCACGTTCTACAGAGGGACCATTGAGAGCATCCGGAGCAGCTGCATCACTGCCTGGTTTGGGAACTGCACAGTCTCGGAGTGCCCTACTGAGGATAGTGAGGACCACTTAGAAGATCATCGGAGTCTCTCTTCCCTCTATCATGGACATTTACACCACCCGCTGCATCTGCAAAGCAAACAGCATTGTGGACAACCACACACACCCGTCACACACACTTTTCACTCTCCTACTATCAGGGACGGAGGGGGGGTTAGGTTAGGTCCTCCACCTTACAAGCCTGAGTTCCCTCAACTCCCACAGCCACCACCTAACCTCTTTCTTCTCTGGTCTTTTAAGGCGATTGACTTGAAATCCATTGGGGTCTCCCCGCGCAGGTTCGAATCCTGCCGACTACGATTCACTTTCTATTTACATTTCCTATGAATTACCCTGATCCAGTAACTTTACAGGTTGTTGTGTTAATATTGCTTCCAGTTTAAGTAGGGGATGATAGAGAGTTGTGTAGTAGTTGTGGCCGAGTGGTTAAGGCGATGGACTAGAAATCCATTGGGGTCCCCCTGCGCAGGTTTGAATCCTGCTGACTATGATTCACTTTCTGTTTACATTTCGTATAAATTACCCCGATCCAGTAATTTTACAGGTTGTTGTGTTAATAGGGCTTCCAGTTTAAGTAGTGGATGACAGTGAATTCTGTTGTAGTCGTGGCCAAGTGGTTAAGGCGATGGCCTAGAAATCCATTGAGGTCTCCACGCAGGTTAGAATCCTGCCAATTGTGATTTATTTTCTGTTCACATTTCGGGTTAATTATAAGATTGTTCTTGTGTTTTCTTGTGTTAATAGGGGTTCCAGTTGAAGTAGGGGGGCAGTAGTGTGCAGTAGTCGTGGCCGAGTGGTTAAGGCGATGGACTAGAAATCCATTGGGGTCTCCCCGCGCAGGTTCGAATCCTGCCGACTATGATTTGTTTTCTGTTCATTTCGTGTTAATTATACAGATATGGTTCTTTTGCGTTTTCTTGTGTTAATAGGGCTTCCAGTTTAAGTAGTATAATAGAGAGTTGTGTAGTGGTTGTGGCAGAGTGGTTAAGCAATGGTCTCGAAATCCATTGGGTCTCCACGCAGGTTCGAATCCTGCCAATTGTGATTTATTTTCTGTTCACATTTCGGAATAATTATAAAGAGCTTTTCACTTGTGTTTTCTTGTGTTAATAGGGGTTCCAGTTGAAGTAGGGGGGCAGTAGTGTGCAGTAGTCGTGGCGAGTGGTTAAGGCGATGGACTAGAAATCCATTGGGGTCTCCCCGCGCAGGTTCGAATCCTGCCGACTACGATTTGTTTTCTGTTCACATTTCGTGTTAATTATACAGATATGGTTCTTTTGCGTTTTCTTGTGTTAATAGGGCTTCCAGTTTAAGTAGTGGATAATAGAGAGTTGTGTAGTGGTTGTGGCCGAGTGGTTAAGGCGATGCCTAGAAATCCATTGGGGTCTCCCCGCGCAGGTTCAAATCCTGCCGACTACGGTTCACTTTTTGTTTACATTTCCTATGAATTACCCCGATCCAGTAACTTTACAGGTTGTTGTGTTAATAGGGCTTCCAGTTTAAGTAGTGGATGACAGTGAATTTCGTTGTAGTCGTGGCCGAGTGGTTAAGGCGATGAGCTTAAAATCCATTAAGGTCCCCCTGCGCAGGCTCGAATCCTGCTGACTAAGATTCCCTTTTTGTTTACATTTCCTATGAATTACCCCGATCCAGTAAGTTTACAGGTTGTTGGGTTAATAGGGCTTCCAGTTTAGTAGTGGTTGACAGTGACTTGTGTTGTAGTCGTGGCTGAGTGGTTAAGGCGATGGACTAGAAATCCCTTGGGGGTCTTCCTGCGCAGGTTCGACTCCTGCTGACTACGATTCACTTTCTGTTTACATTTCCTATGAATTACCCCGATCCAGTAAGTTTACAGGTTGTTGGGTTAATAGGGCTTCCAGTTAAGTAGGGATACGCGACTTGTGTTGTAGTCGTGGCCGAGTGGTTAAGGCGATGGACTAGAAATCCATTGGGGTCTCCCCGCGCAGGTTCGAATCCTGCTGATACGATTCACTTTCTCTTTACATTTTCTATGAATTACCCCGATCCAGTAAGTTTACAGGTTGTTGTGTTAATAGGGCTTCCAGATTAAGTAGGGGATCACAGCGACTTGTGTTGTAGTCGTGGCCGAGTGGTTAAGGCGATGGACTAGAAATCCATTGGGGTCTCCCCGCGCAGGTTTGAATCCTGCCGACTACGATTTCTTTTCTGTTCACATTTCGTGTTAATTATACAGATATGGTTCTTTTGCGTGTTCTTGTGTTAATAGGGCTTCCAGTTTAGGTAGTGGATAATAGAGAGTTGTGTAGTGGTTGTGGCCGAGTGGTTAAGGCGATGGTCTAGAAATCCATTGGGGTCTCCCCACGCAGGCTCGAATCCTGCTGACTAAGATTCACTTCTTGTTTATATTTCCTATTAATTACCCCGATCCAGTAAGTTTACAGGTTGTTGTGTTAATAGGGCTTCCAGTTTAAGTAGGGGATGACAGGGAATATGTTGTAGTCGTGGCCGAGTGGTTAAGGCGCTGAACTAGAAATCCATTGAGGTTTCTCCGCGCAGGTTTGAATTCTGCTGACTACGATTCACTTTCTGTTTACATTTTCTATGAATTACCCCCTTACAGTTTAAGTAGGGGATGATAGAGAATTGAGTAGTAGTTGTGGCTGAGTGGTTAAGGTGATAGACTAGAAATCCATTGGGGTCTCCCCGTGCAGGTTCGAATCCTGCTGACTACGATTCACTTTCTGTATACATTTCCTATGAATTACCCCGATCCAGTAAGTTTACAGGTTGTTGTGTTAATGGGGCTTCCAGTTTAAATAGGGGATGACAGTGACTTGGGTTGTAGTCGTGGCCGAGTGGTTAAGGCGATGGATCTATGAATTACCCCGATCCAGTAAGTTTACAGGTTGTTGTGTTAATAGGGCTTCCAGTTAAAGTAGGGGATGATAGTGAATTGTGTAGTAGTTGTGGCGGAGTGGTTAATGCGATGGACTTGCAATCTATTGCGGTCTCCCCGTGCAGGGTCGAATCCTGCCCGCTAAGATAAATTTTCTGTTCACATTTTGGGTTAATTATAAAGATGTGTTTTCTTGTGTTAATAGGGGTTCCAGTTGAAATAGGGGCTGTTAACTGTGCAGTACTCATGGCCGAGTGGTTAAGGTGATGGACTTGAACTCCATTGGGGTCTCCCCAAGCAGGTTCGAATCCTGTTGACTGCGATTGACTTTCTGTTTACATTTCCTATGAATTACCTCTATCCACTAAGTTTACAGGTTGTTGTGTTAATAGGGCTTCCAGTTTAAGTAGGGGATGCCAATGACTTGTGTTGTAGTCGTGGCCGAGTGGTTGAAGCGATGGACTAGAAATCCATTGGGGTCTCCCCGCGCCGGATTGAATCCTGCTGACTACGATTCACTTTCTGTTTACATTTCCTATGAATTACCCTGATCCAGTAATTTAAAGGGTGTTGTGTTAATAGGGCTTCCAGTTTAAGTAGGGGATGACAGAGAATTGCGTAGTAGTTGTGGCTGAATGGTTAAGGTGATGGACTCAAAATCTATCCGGGTCTCCCCGCACAGATTCGAATCCTGCCGACTACGATTCGTTTTCTGTTCAGATTTCGTGTTAATTATACAGATATAGTTTTTTGTGTTTTTGTGTTAATAGGGCTTCCAGTTTATTTAGGGATGATAGAGAATTGTGTAGTAGTTGTGGCTGAATGGTTAAGGTGATGGACTCAAAATCTATCCGGGTCTCCCGCACAGATTCGAATCCTGCCGACTACGATTCGTTTTCTGTTCAGATTTCGTGTTAATTATACAGATATAGTTTTTTCGTGTTTCTTGTGTTAATAGGGCTTCCAGTTTATTTAGGGGATGATAGAGAATTGTGTAGTATTTCTGGCCGAGTGGTTAAGGCGATGGACTAGCAATTCATTGGGGTCTCCCCATGTGGGTTCAAATCCTGCCGACTGCGATTTGTTTTCTGTTCACATTTCGTGTTAATGATAAAGATGTGGTTTACTTGTGTTTTCTTGTGTTAATAGGGGTTCCAGTTGAAATAGGGGTGACTGTTAACTGTGCAGTAGCTGTGGCCGAGTGGTTAAGGCGATGGATTTGAAATCCATTGGGGTCTCCCCACGCAGGTTTAAATCCTGCTGACTACGATTCACTTTCTGTTTATATTTTCTATGAATTACACCGATCCAGTTAGTTTACAGGTTGTTGTGTTAATAGGGCTTCCAGTTTAAGTAGGGGATGATAGAGCCTTGTGTAGTATTCGTGGCCGAGTGGTTAAGGCGATGGACTAGAAATCTATTGGGGTCTCTCCGCGCAGGTTCGAGTTCTGCCGACTACGATTTGGTTTTTTTTTCTGTTCACATTTCGTGTTAATTATACAGATATGGTTCATTTAGGTTTTCTTGTGTTAATAGGGCTTCCAGTTTAAGTAGGGGATGATAAAGACTTGTGTAGTAGTTGTGGTCGAGTGGTTAAGGTGATGGACTTGAAATCCATTGGCGTCTCCCTGTGCAGGTTAAAATCCTGCTGACTACGATTCACGTTCTGTTTTTTATTTCTTATTAACTCATGGTCCCCTGGTGGTCTAGTGGTTAAGACGCAGCACTCCCACGCTGCGACCCGGGTTCGATTCCCGGTCAGGGAACCATCCCCAGCCACTCTCAGTGCCGATCCCAAGCCCGGATAAATTGGGGAGGGTTGCGTTGGGAAGGGCATCCAGCGTAAAACATGTGCCAAATCAAATGTGCGGAGGATCCGCTGTGGCGACAACTAACGGGAGAAGCCGAAAGAAAGTTTATTTCTTACTAACTCTCTTCTCTAACTTTACCATTCACTTCACTGACCATTACACTCACATCATTGACCATTACACTCACATCACTGACCATCACACTCACATCAATGACCATCACACTCCCATTACTGATCAACACACATCACTGATTATCACACACTCATGACCGACCATCACACTCATCACTGACCATTAAACTCACATTAGTGACCATCACAATCACATCACTGATCAACTCACATAGCTGACAATCACATGACCATCACATGACCATCACACTCATCACTGACCATCACAATTACATCACTGATCATCACACTCACATCACTGACCATTACTGACCATCACAATCACATCACTGATCATCACACTCATCACTGATCATCACACTCAACACTGATCATCACACTCACATTACTGACTATCACATTCACATTACTGACCATCACACTAATCACTGACCATCACACTCATCACTGACCATCACGCTCACATCACTGACCATCACACTCATCACTGACCATCACACTCACATCACGGACCATTACACACTCATCACTGACCATCACACTCACCACTGACCATTACACACTCATCACTGACCAACACACTCACATCACTGACCATTACACTCATATTACCGACCATTACACTCACATCACTGACCATCACACTCATCACTGACCATCTCATTCACATCACTGATCATCACACTTATCACTGATCATTACACACATCACTGACCATCACACTCATCACTGACCATCACACTCATCACTGACCATCACACTCGCATCACTAAACAATAGAGAGAAAAGGAGAAACATGTAAAGTGAAATCTTTGAAATCTGAATGTGGAGTAAAAGAAGCTGTAGGTTCTTCAGCTCCAGACAGTATTTTCAGGTGTTAATCTACTGGAAATACATTGATCATCACACTTATCACTGATCATCACACATTTATCACTGACTATCACACTCGTCACTGACTATTACACTCACATCACTGACCATCACATGACCATCACACTCATCACTGACCGTCACATTCACATCACTGATCATCACACTCATCACTGATCATCACACTAATTACTGATCATCATACTCACATCACTGACCATCACGCTCATCACTGACCATTACATGCACATCACTGACCATCACACTCATCACTGACCATCACACTCATCACTGACCATCACAATCACACCACTGATCATCACACTTAACACTGATCATCACACTCACATCACTGACCATCACACTCACATCACTGACCATCACACCATCACACTCCATCACTGACCATCACACTCACATCACTGACCATCACACTTGACCATCACACTCACATCACTGACCATCACACTCATCACTGACCATCACACTCACATCACTGACCATCACACTCATCACTGACCATCATGCTCACATCACTGACCATCACACTCACATCACTGACCCTCACTCTCACATCACTGACCATCACACTCATCACTGACCATCACACTCACATCACTGACCATCACACTCACCACTGACCATAACACACTCATCACTGACCATCACACTCAAATCACTGACCATGACGCTCATATCACTGACCATTACACACTCATCCACACCCACACTCATCGGATCCTTGGCAGAAACATCATACAGAAATGAACCTGAGATATTAGAGGAGTGGCAGGAGTTCTACCGCCCAGATCACATGTACGTGTAGGTGATTGGTGTTTTTAAGGAGTTCACCTGTGACTCCCTCGAAGATGAACTGGTGCTGATGGTGTATGAGGATGAAAAAGTGTTTGCTAATGAAGGTAACAGGCTCCATCTTACCAATAACAACCTTAAGGAACCTTTGAACATCCAGTTTCCAGGAACCAAAGAGTACAATCGAGGTCAAAGCTTTGAGGACATGGTGAGATGGACTTCAGTGTTTCTAAGTTTAATTCCAGCTTCAAGAGCTTCCTGATTTTCAATCTCTCATATAAAACCTTTACATGATCAGAGATCATCGATCTTCACAAACCTTTTACACAATATCATCTAGTGATACAGAACACCATTCAGCATAATATTAGGAACAATAAGGAGAATTATGCATTATTCAATATAAAAACACTTATTTATAATTAATATTATCTTTTTATTTTCTTGATATTTTGAGTCAGTGAGATCCCTTAATGTTTAAAATCAAACACTAAATACTTCTGATAAATCACACAGAAATATATAACTTTAGTATTTTAATACATTATAGACTTAGAGTGGAAGTGTAGTGTGTGTGTGTAAGTGTGTGTGTGTGTGTGTGTGTGTATGTGTGTGTGTGTGGGTTTACAGTGTTTAATGAAAAACATAGTTATTAGTGTTGCACAGGTCAGCTCACTCTTAGTGTCGGTCTCAAGTCCGGATAAATGTGGAGGATTGTGTTATGAAGGACATCCAGCATAAAACATGGCTTTAAGGAGAGGAATGTGTAACGGCAGATTGTGGTGGATTTTGCTAAAAGGATGGAAATAGCAGTGGTGAACACTTATTTTAAGAAGAAGGAGGATCATAGGGTGATGAATAAGAGTGGAGGAATGGGCACACAGGTGGACTATGTTCTATGGAGGAGATGCAACCTGAAGGAGATTGGAGACAGGAAGGTGATGGCAGGGGACAGTGTAGCTAGACAGCATCGGATGGTGGTCTGTAGGATGGTTTTGGAGGTGAAGAAGAAGAGGAGGAGAGTGAAGACTGAAAGAAGAATAAGATGGTGGAAACTGAAAGAGTGTAGTGTGAGATTCAGGGAGGAGGTCAGACAGGGGCTGAAGAGGTGCTGGATGATTGGGGAACTACTGCAGGAGTGATAAGGGAGAGTATGTATGGTTTAGAGACAGTGTCATTGAGTAAAAGACAGGAGGTGGAGCTGGATGTACAGAGCTGAAGATATTGAGATGTTCGTTGGGAGTGACGACGATGGACAGGATTAGAAATGAGTTTATTAGAGGAAAAGCGCATGTAGGACGTTTTGGAGACAAGGTGAGGGAGGTGAGATTGAGATGGTTTGGACATGTGCAGAGGAGGGACATGGGGTATATCAGTAGGAGAATGCTAAAAATGGAGCCACCAGGAAGGAGTAAAAGAGGAAGATCAAGGAGAGGTTTATGGATGTTCTATAGGAAGACATGCCGGTAGTTGGTATAAAAGAGGCAGATGTAGAGGACAGGGGTGTGTGGAGACAGATGATCCGCTGTGGCGCCCCTAATGGGAGTAGCCGAAGGAAGAAGAAGAAGAAATAAATAACAAATAACTACAAGACTAGAACACTGTGATAGAATTTCATGTCTTGTTGGGCACAAAATCCTCGTTATCCACATTAAAATACACTGTATGAAAAAACAAAAAAGTATAGAGAAAGCGAAAAGATAAACGTATTTACAAATAACCAAATAAATAAATAAATAACAACTAACGATAAACAAATAACCAATAAACTAGAAGACTGTGATCACTGTGAATTTACACTGAATGCTTTTATAGTATCATAAACTTGTTTGATGCTGTAGAGACTTCTGTTTTCCTCAGATCTTTTTTCCATACATCCTGTCATCAATCCATCAAAGTAATCTGTCATTGTTTGTACTAAATGTTGTAACTGGTGGTTGTTGGAAATTGTGGCCATATTATTTGTAGCAATCAAGTATTTACTTCTGGCTTCAGTCCCAGCACAGTTACCAGGAGTATTTTTAATTTTTGTGTGTTCAGGTAAAGAAAAAAGCTGATTGCAGGTGAAACATGGTGGTGGTTTCACCTTGCTCAGGTTCTTCAATTCGTACGCTCTACAGCTAACACCACTCGAAAGTTGTATGCATTCTGGATCTCTAGTCATCTGGAAACACTGACATCACAACAGAGGCCACTTTGAGATAGCAGACATGAAGACAGGAAACAGCAGTCATGATCTTGTTGGCGATGTGACTTCCACAGGACAGAGACACTCCATAGTATCCACACCTGCCACTCTCTCAGATGCACATGACGGTGGAAATCAGAGGATATTGACCACCTGATTTGTGACAATTATGGAATAGATCAGGAAATATCTGCTTATGCACCACTGCAGCTGCATCGGTTGAGTCGTACAATGTTGTGGTCTAAAGGAAAAGACATCAGTGAAATATCGAGGGAAATAAAGTCATTTTATTATTCTAACTGATTCTGTTTCACTGACCAGTTCCAGGAAGTAGGAGAAAGGTGTTTTGAGAGGAACATTTGAATGGCCCTGGGAAAGCTTCCATAGTACTCCTTAAAATCTCACCATCTTCAAAGATCTTCTCTGGTTCATACAATTCTGGATGGATGTGTCCTAAGAACAGGATGCTGTGGAGTATCTTGAGGAGAAATGAAAGAATATTATAAGAGCAGTGTGGGTGGGATTTTGGGGGTCTCTGTTGTGTAAGTGTGAGCTGATAGACACAGTTCTGTGTGATGGAGAATGAATGAAACCCAGTCAAAGATTCAGCACAATAAATAAGATGAATCTGGTACTGAATGATTTATGGATGGTTTATTTTAACCCTCTACTGCACAGCGTTGCCCTCAGGCAACAAAACAAATTCTTAAGCCCTAAATCTAGTGGATGTCTCTTTATATTTTTGCAATCAACTAGAACAGGGGTCACCAACCTTTTTGACATCGAGTACCGACTAATGTGAAGGGCTACCAGTTTGATACACAATTATGAAATAACAAATTTGCTTAATTTACTTTAATTATATGTTATTATTATTAATTAATGATAATTATCTATGTCAGGGTCAAACTCAATTGCACATGGGGCCAAAACTCAAAGCACACTTTAGGTGGCGGGCCGAACAGGAGAAACATTTATTGAACACACTAAACAATGTTTTTTTAACATAAATATGAATAAATACAGACAGGAATATTATTCCAGAATAAATAAACTTAAAATCTCCTGTGAAACACCAGACATCTCACAGCTTCATCATGCAGCTCTTCAGAAACTCTCCCTCAGTAAATAACCTGCTGATGTGCCTCTGATTTCTCCTCTGTTTTCACACCAGCTTCACTTTGTGATTTTGCTCTCGTGAAACACGTCTGCTAAAATGTCAGATTCTTCTTTAACTCTTCTACTTTCTGTATCTTCTGCTCTGCATTGAGGTTTTTCAGCTTCTCCTGATGTTTTGTCTCGTAGTGCGTCTTAGATTCAATTTTCAATTACAGTCACATTCGCTCCACATATAAGACACACGTGTTTACCGCCCGTGTCAGTAAACATCTACTCAGAATCCATCGGTTTGAAAGCTCTGTTTTCAGAATCAACTTTCTCTTCGCCACTGTGAGGCGCTGTTTCAAAATAACTGTACAATAGAGTTAAATACATCAACAGAAGCTCGACTTGATTGACGCTGGAATGTTCCCAGGTGGTCTAGCGTTCGGTAAGGAGCTGAAGCGCTGCATTATGGGATCTGTAGTTTGTGTTATCAGAGCTACATATCGCCAGGCCATTTATAATATAATAATAGATCTATATAAAATCATCATTCTCACAATAATTATCAACAATGATTTAACAAAGTAGGAATCAGTTATTTTTAGAAAAGGCCCGCAGCGACTCAGTGGTCCTTGCGGGTGACCTGGTGACTGCGGGTACCATGTTGGTGACCCCTGCTTTATGGTGTTCATTTTGACGAACCAATAGCTCTGACAATAGTCATCTTTGTTTTCAATAACCCAAAAGATATTCCATGATCCTCCCATGCAAATATCATTGGTTCAAACATACTTTAACTGTGACGTTATGTGACGTGTCACTGAAACTTGAATTGTGAACACATAGGGTTGTTTTTACTCTGGACAGGCAACACAGAAGATGATGCGGGTTACAGAATAATTCACAGTCAGTCTGTCTGAGTTTTAACCTGTGCATCTTCTGGGATCTGAAGTTCCAGGTGCCACCCAGTAAACTCCATGCAGTGGGTCCAGTAGAATGGGAAGTAATACAAACAGAGACACAGGGGTTTTTTTTATGTTTGTTGTTGTTATTGTTTTAAAATCTGATTAAAAAATGTGAGAAATAATTTTGTGTTATTTCATCTTTAGGCGATGGTGAAGGTTTGGAGGTGGTTGAAACATACACCTCATATAAAGAATCTAAAAAACAACAAGAAATACGTCACACATTTTAACAGCAGGAACAAGAGCACAAGTGTTCAGAATGCAGCCACATCATTATTCACATATCAGATCACTGTATTTCATGTGAAACAAACATGTAACATCTGTAACTTACACAAAAGCAGCATTTCACACGAAAGAATCAAACGTACAAATTCACACGTGATAAAATGATACACGATTACATGTTCATTAGCTCATGAGATCTAACACACTCGTTCACACACTCGTTCACAGTGAGGTTCTGTAACAGCATGTGCTTTTGAGGAGATACTTACAGTACATGTGTCTGGACTCTAAAGTCTGTTCCCAATGATCCTGACAGGAACAACAATAACTACAAAGGAAGATAAGGAACATACTGTGTGATCTCTAACACGTTCATTTACACACTTGTTCACACACTCATTCACACACTCGCTCCACACTCATTCACAACTCGCTCAACATCTCCACACTCGCTCACACACTCGTTCACAGTGGTTCTGTAACAGCATCCGCTTCAAAGAGAAACTTACTTCAGTTTGGATTCTGCGGAGGTCCAATATATTATTGTGCCTGATGTCACCAACATCAATTCTGTTTATTCTGGGAGCATCTCCCATTTCATTTGTCCTTCTGGGTATCCTGAGAGGAGAGAGGAGAGAGAGAGAGAGAGGAGAGAGGAGGAGAGAGAGAGAGGAGAGAGAGAGATGGTAAGGAACTTAGATTTGCTAGATAATACACATGTACTCAACACACACTTACAAGCTTTCGCTCAGCAGCTCTCAGTGTCTCTCTGTTTTCAGTTCATCAATATGTCTGGTAATTGTGTAATCTGAGAGGAACTTTAGATATTCTTTAACTGCGTCAGGCGAGCATCTTGTTGACAGCGGCTTTGCAGGCGGGGGGGCATTAATGTCTCTGCCACAGTGTGGGGCTTTTTGATTAGGCTACGAGTTGAGCTACTAGGTAGGTCACTTTGAGATCTCTCTCATCACCTTTGGGTTTTTGAGATATTGGTGTGTGTGTGTGTGTGGTGTGTGTGTGTGTGTGTGTGTGTGTGTGTGTGTGTGTGTGTGTGTGTATTGGTAGAAGCATGGAAGCACTGGAAAAGGCAAGGAGGAAAAAGAAAGGCTAAGGAGAAGGTTTGCCCCTTCATGATTCTTATTTTTTGCATGTTTGTCACACTTTAATGTTTCAGATCATCAAACTAATTTAAATATTAGTAAATGATACACAAATAAACATTATAAACATACACAAATATTTATTTATTATTGAGGGAAAACAAAACCAAAACAACATGCCCTGTGTGAAATACTTCAATTTCTCTTACACACCCAGCCTGATTATGCCACACTGTTACAATAAAAAATCTCTAAAATGTTGTCTGTTCAGTGTCTATAGGATCTTTACGATGTGAGTATGTAAGTACATGGAATGTCTTTGTGTGGACTCACATATCTGGTTACTGCGTCTTCTTACCCAATCAGGAACAGTTTAGGTCAGGTTATTTCCAGTGTGTGTATATATACATGTCTGTTATCTGCATTAAACTGAATAAGAACATATGCATCATTCTGTGTGCTGTGTGATTCTTCCTGATCAGAAAAGACCCATGTGCATCGTAGTTCATATGGAAAACTCTCAAGATTTAATTGTTTGTTCGCATGATAAAATATAACTATCTGTGTAAGAAAAGACGTTGTGAATAAATGTGTTGCGTTAAAGTTTTTTAATTTTAATAAAAATGAAGAAATGCGTGCTGCATTAATTGTGCATTAATAATATTAGTGCTGTAAAATGAATTTGGGTTAACGTGTTATTAACACGCTCATTTGAAGGTTTTTCAGTATGAGACATTATATAAAGGTCAACCCAAAACAGATCACAACAGTGAAGTTTATCCATTTATACTTTGCATTTTCTTTATAGAATCTGTACAAAACACACATTTGACTTAATTTCAAACACAGGAAACTGTAATGCAGGGAAAATGCACAAGAATCTGTATGCACTCTGTTATACTGCATGTATATATGTGTATAATAATGATGGTTTCTACAGCTGTGGCATCATATTGATGATCTTAAGAGGATGATTGGGACTGAAGGCATGATTGGGTGTTGAAACGCACGACCCAAAACTGTAAGAGACAATCAATAACACTGTGCAGATCTATTATGTATTTTATTTATTTATATACAAAAAAAAAAGAAGCTATTAAACATTATTTAATGTAATCATTTTCTTGACTTTAGGTGAGAACAAAGAAAGCTGATCTGCTTCAGGCACTTGTGACGGCTGAGGAACGGACTTTGTGAGGTCTTCTTCCCGATTCTAAGCGTTCAGAGCGACTTTGGAGCTGCTGGTGCCAGATCATGAGTGGAATAAACCACTGCGAGCTGCAGTCCACGGCAAATCTGCACACAAAATCCATCATAAAATTAGGAACTTGCTGAAGCACTTTCCTGTTTATAGAGAACTAAACATTGAGAATAAAGATAAAGATTGGTAAAGGACTTGTTTCAATTGATCCTTTAGTGATACCTTTTTGTCCCTGAACTCAGTTATGCTTTTCACCAGATCCTCACTGATGCTGCCACGTTCTCCTTAAAGCATTTTGGCAAGTCGCCTGTTTGAGATGACAAAGAAACATGAGTGAAAACAGAAGAATCCAGAAATAATGTGAGATGATGCTTAACCTCTGGAGTCTGAATTGCCGCCGGCGCCCAAACATGCTTTTTTCAGATCCACAAAAAGAGCTCAAACTGCTCGGTCAAATTTTTTATAAAAAAATGTCAAAGTAATACATCATTTAAATCTGTAAAGGGTCTACTTTATTGTGTATGCTCACTATATAAACAAACGTTGTATTTTTTTTAAATGAATAAAATATTCAGGGTGCTCCATCTGTCGCTTTGTCATCAAAAAGCGCCGAAACTCGGCAATAGCTGACACACGGAAATAAAAATATATCTTAGACAGCTTAAAGTGTGTAGTTTTAGAAAATTGGTAAAATAAAAAACATATGTTTTCAATAAATATAAATCATGTGAAACCAAGTAGAGCACAGATTTCCACTCAGTACTGTACTTCTCACTGTGATCCTGGCTCAGTGATCACAGCTCATTATGTAATCGACACTCATTATGCGACCATTGTCTACGAAGCTGTCAGTCACAGATGTCGACGCCTCTTCGCATATGCTTTCAAATTAGAAAGTGTTTTTTAAATTTTAATCAATGTATTTTAATGTGAATGAGCAGCAGGATGATTTTCACATGATTAAAATAAAAAAACTACATTAGAAGCTCTGTTCTCAAAAAGTTTTGGGAAATATGTTTACTATAGGTTTTTTTTGCTTTTTTAAAAACCATGCATAAACTTATTTTGTCAAAAATACAAACAAACACATAAGTTGTTTACATATTATGGTAGCCCAGTTTGTGCTGAATACAGTGTAATAAGCCTTTGTCAATAATATATTTTAAAAGCAACTAAAAAGAACAAATGTAAGAGCACGTCAAA
>JBCEWE010000223.1:0-197479 GCA_039877035.1 Silurus lanzhouensis
GGCTGAGACTTGCGGAATCGCTTTTTCAGCACTAAAGAAACTTGTTCATTCTTTACATCACATACCGACAGTGACAACAACATGAGGTGTGATGCGATTTTGATTAATTTTGTCTTTCCACACATAATTTGTTGACTTTGTACAGATTTTCTCACAATTTTGATTATCATTATGAAATTTCAAATTTGTATAAATCCATCATATTGGTATGAAAAAAAGATATATTTTTGTATAAAACATTATTTGTTTTGTTAAATCACATCAAATACATGTAAAGAATTTTGTCAAGTGATTGTTTATGTGTAATTTACTGTGTTTAAAAACCGTTTTGCTTTCGTTCTACGAGGCTGAGACTTGCGGAATCACTTTTTTCAGCGCTAAAGAAACTTATTCTTTACATCACCTACACGACGTTGCAAACATGAGTGTTGATGTTTTTTTAAAAAGGATGACTGTCGACACCTGATTTTTCACTTTTTTAAAGATTTTCTCAAAGTAGGTTCATTAATATAAATTTCAAATTTTTATAATTCCATCATTTTTGTATGAAAAAATATATATTTTTGTAAAAACATGATTTGTTTTGTTTAAAACATCATTAAAATGTAAAAGAAATTTGTCAAGTGCATGCTGTATGTGTAATTTACTTTGTCAAAAAACCGTTTTGCTTTCGTTCTACGAGGCTGAGACTTGCGGAATCACTTTTTCAGCGCTAAAGAAACTTATTCTTTACATCACCTACACGACGTTGCCAAACATGAAGTGTTGATTTTTTTTAAAAAGGATGACTGTCGACACCTGATTTTTTACTTTTTTAAAGTTTTCTCAAAAGTAGGTTCATTAATATAAAATTTCAAATTTTTATAATTCCATCATTTTTGTATGAAAAAATATATATTTTTGTAAAAACATGATTTGTTTTGTTTAAAACATCATTAAAATGTAAAAGAAACTTTGTCAAAGTGCATGCTGTATGTGTAATTTTACTTTGTTCAAAAAACGTTTTGCTTTCGTTCTACGAGGCTGAGACTTGCGGAATCGCTTTTTCAGCACTAAAGAAACTTGTTCATTCTTTACATCACATACACGACAGTGACAACAACATGAGGTGTGATGCGATTTTGATTAATTTTGTCTTTCCACACATAATTTGTTGACTTTGTACAGATTTTCTCACAATTATGATTATCATTATGAAATTTCAAATTTGTATAAAATCCATCATATTGGTATGAAAAAAGATATATTTTTGTATAAAACATTATTTGTTTTGTTAAATCACATCAATACATGTAAAGAATTTTGTCAGTGAATTGTTTATGTAATCTTATTGTGTTTAAAAACCGTTTTGCTTTCGTTCTACGAGGCTGAGACTTGCGGAATCCTTTTTCAGCACTAAAGAAACTTATTCTTTACATCACTACACGACGTGCAAACATGAGGTGTGATGTTTTATTAATTTGTCTTTCACACTATTTTTGACTTTGTAAGTTTTCTCAAATTATGTTATCATTATGAAATTTCAAATTTTATAAATCCATCATTTGGTATGAAAAAAGATATATTTTTGTATAAAACATTATTTGTTTTGTTTAACATCATTAACATGTAAAAGAATCTTTGTCAAGTGAATGTTTATGTGTAATCTTACTGTGTTAAAAAACCGTTTTGCTTTCGTTCTACGAGGCTGAGACTTGCGGAATCACTTTTTCAGCGCTAAAGAAACTTATTCTTTACATCACCTACACGACGTTGCCAAACATGAAGTGTTGATGTTTTTTTAAAAAGGATGACTGTCGACACCTGATTTTTACTTTTTAAAGATTTTCTCAAAGTAGGTTCATTAATATAAATTTCAAATTTTATAATTCCATCATTTTTGTATGAAAAAAATATATTTTTGTAAAAACATGATTTGTTTTGTTAAAACATCATTAAAATGTAAAGAAACTTTGTCAAGTGCATGCTGTATGTGTAATTTTACTTTGTTCAAAAAACCGTTTTGCTTTCGTTCTACGAGGCTGAGACTTGCGGAATCGCTTTTTCAGCACTAAAGAAACTTTATTCTTTACATCACTACACGACGTGACAAACATGAGGTGTGATGGATTTTGATTAATTTTGTCTTTCCACACTATTTGTTACTTTGTACAGATTTTCTCAAATTTGATTATCATTATGAAATTTCAAATTTGTATAAATCCATCATATTGGTATGAAAAAAGATATATTTTTGTATAAAACATTATTTGTTTTGTTAAATACATCAAATACATGTAAAGAATTTTGTCAAGTGCATGCTGTATGTGTAATTTTACTTTGTCAAAAAACCGTTTTGCTTTCGTTCTACGAGGCTGAGACTTGCGGAATCACTTTTTCAGCGCTAAAGAAACTTATTCTTTACATCACCTACACGACGTTGCCAAACATGAAGTGTTGAGTTTTTTTAAAAGGATGACTGTCGACACCTGATTTTTACTTTTTAAAGTTTTCTCAAAGTAGGTTCATTAATATAAATTTCAAATTTTTATAATATCCATCATTTTGTATGAAAAAATATATATTTTTGTAAAAACATGATTTGTTTTGTTTAAAACATCATTAAAATGTAAAAGAACTTTGTCAAAGTGCATGCTGTATGTGTAATTTTACTTTGTTCAAAAAACGTTTTGCTTTCGTTCTACGAGGCTGAGACTTGCGGAATCGCTTTTTCAGCACTAAAGAAACTTGTTCATTCTTTACATCACATACACGACAGTGACAACAACATGAGGTGTGATGCGATTTTGATTAATTTTGTCTTTCCACACATAATTTGTTGACTTTGTACAGATTTTCTCACAATTATGATTATCATTATGAAATTTCAAATTTGTATAAATCCATCATATTGGTATGAAAAAAGATATATTTTTGTATAAAACATTATTTGTTTTGTTTAATCACATCATAACATGTAAAAGAATTTTGTCAAGTGCATGTGTATGTGTAATTTACTGTGTTAAAAAACCGTTTTGCTTTCGTTCTACGAGGCTGAGACTTGCGGAATCACTTTTTCAGCGCTAAAGAAACTTATTCTTTACATCACCTACACGACGTTGCCAAACATGAAGTGTTGAGTTTTTTTTAAAAAGGATGACTGTCGACACCTGATTTTTTACTTTTTGAAAGTTTTTCTCAAAAGTAGGTTCATTAATATAAAATTTCAAATTTTTTATAATATCCATCATTTTTGTATGAAAAAATATATATTTTTGTAAAAAACATGATTTGTTTTGTTTTAAAACATCATTAAAATGTAAAAGAAACTTTGTCAAAGTGCATGCTGTATGTGTAATTTTACTTTGTTCAAAAAACTGTTTTGCTTTCGTTCTACGAGGCTGAGACTTGCGGAATCGCTTTTTCAGCACTAAAGAAACTTGTTCATTCTTTACATCACATACACGACAGTGACAACAACATGAGGTGTGATGCGATTTTGATTAATTTTGTCTTTCCACACATAATTTGTTGACTTTGTACAGATTTTCTCACAATTATGATTATCATTATGAAATTTCAAATTTGTATAAAATCCATCATATTGGTATGAAAAAAGATATATTTTTGTATAAAACATTATTTGTTTTGTTAAATCACATCAAATACATGTCAAAGAATCTTTGTCAAGTGAATTGTTTAATGTAATCTTATTGTGTTTAAAAACCGTTTTGCTTTCGTTCTACGAGGCTGAGACTTGCGGAATCGCTTTTTCAGCACTAAAGAAACTTGTCATTCTTTACATCACATACACGACAGTGACAACAACATGAGGTGTGATGCGATTTTGATTAATTTTGTCTTTCCACACAATTTGTTGACTTTGTACAGATTTTCTCACAATTATGATTATCATTATGAAATTTCAAATTTGTATAAATCCATCATATTGGTATGAAAAAAGATATATTTTTGTATAAAACATTATTTGTTTTGTTTATCACATCATTAACATGTAAAAGAATCTTGTCAAGTGAATTGTTATGTGTAATCTTACTGTGTTTAAAAAACCGTTTTGCTTTCGTTCTACGAGGCTGAGACTTGCGGAATCACTTTTTCAGCGCTAAAGAAACTTATTCTTTACATCACCTACACGACGTTGCCAAACATGAAGTGTTGATGTTTTTTTAAAAAGGATGACTGTCGACACCTGATTTTTCACTTTTTAAAGATTTTCTCAAAAGTAGGTTCATTAATATAAAATTTCAAATTTTTATAATTCCCATCATTTTTGTATGAAAAAATATATATTTTTGTAAAAAACATGATTTGTTTTGTTTAAAAACATCATTAAAATGTAAAAGAAAGTTTGTCAAAGTGCATGCTGTATGTGTAATTTTACTTTGCTCAAAAAACCGTTTTGCTTTCGTTCTACGAGGCTGAGACTTGCGGAATCACTTTTTCAGCGCTAAAGAAACTTATTCTTTACATCACCTACACGACGTTGCCAAACATGAAGTGTTGAAGTTTTTTTTAAAAAGGATGACTGTCGACACCTGATTTTTTACTTTTTGAAAGTTTTTCTCAAAAGTAGGTTCATTAATATAAAATTTCAAATTTTTTATAATATCCATCATTTTTGTATGAAAAAATATATATTTTTGTAAAAAACATGATTTGTTTTGTTTTAAAACATCATTAAAATGTAAAAGAAACTTTGTCAAAGTGCATGCTGTATGTGTAATTTTACTTTGTTCAAAAAACTGTTTTGCTTTCGTTCTACGAGGCTGAGACTTGCGGAATCGCTTTTTCAGCACTAAAGAAACTTGTTCATTCTTTACATCACATACACGACAGTGACAACAACATGAGGTGTGATGCGATTTTGATTAATTTTGTCTTTCCACACATAATTTGTTGACTTTGTACAGATTTTCTCACAATTATGATTATCATTATGAAATTTCAAATTTGTATAAAATCCATCATATTGGTATGAAAAAAAGATATATTTTTGTATAAAACATTATTTGTTTTGTTTACTCACATCATTAACATGTAAAAGAATCTTTGTCAAGTGAATTGTTTATGTGTAATCTTACTGTGTTTAAAAAACCGTTTTGCTTTCGTTCTACGAGGCTGAGACTTGCGGAATCACTTTTTCAGCGCTAAAGAAACTTATTCTTTACATCACCTACACGACGTTGCCAAACATGAAGTGTTGATGTTTTTTTAAAAAAGGATGACTGTCGACACCTGATTTTTTACTTTTTGAAAGTTTTTCTCAAAAGTAGGTTCATTAATATAAAATTTCAAATTTTTATAATTCCATCATTTTTGTATGAAAAAATATATATTTTTGTAAAAACATGATTTGTTTTGTTTAAAACATCATTAAAATGTAAAAGAAACTTTGTCAAAGTGCATGCTGTATGTGTAATTTTACTTTGTTCAAAAAACCGTTTTGCTTTCGTTCTACGAGGCTGAGACTTGCGGAATCGCTTTTTCAGCACTAAAGAAACTTGTTCATTCTTTACATCACATACTCGACAGTGACAACAACATGAGGTGTGATGCGATTTTGATTAATTTTGTCTTTCCACACATAATTTGTTGACTTTGTACAGATTTTCTCACAATTTGATTATCATTATGAAATTTCAAATTTGTATAAAATCCATCATATTGGTATGAAAAAAAGATATATTTTTGTATAAAACATTATTTGTTTTGTTAATCACATCAAATACATGTCAAAGAATTTTTGTCAAGTGCATGCTGTATGTGTAATTTTACTTTGCTCAAAAAACCGTTTTGCTTTCGTTCTACGAGGCTGAGACTTGCGGAATCACTTTTTCAGCGCTAAAGAAACTTATTCTTTACATCACCTACACGACGTTGCCAAACATGAAGTGTTGAAGTTTTTTTTAAAAAGGATGACTGTCGACACCTGATTTTTTACTTTTTGAAAGTTTTTCTCAAAAGTAGGTTCATTAATATAAAATTTCAAATTTTTTATAATATCCATCATTTTTGTATGAAAAAATATATATTTTTGTAAAAAACATGATTTGTTTTGTTTTAAAACATCATTAAAATGTAAAAGAAACTTTGTCAAAGTGCATGCTGTATGTGTAATTTTACTTTGTTCAAAAAACTGTTTTGCTTTCGTTCTACGAGGCTGAGACTTGCGGAATCGCTTTTTCAGCACTAAAGAAACTTGTTCATTCTTTACATCACATACACGACAGTGACAACAACATGAGGTGTGATGCGATTTTGATTAATTTTGTCTTTCCACACATAATTTGTTGACTTTGTACAGATTTTCTCACAATTATGATTATCATTATGAAATTTCAAATTTGTATAAAATCCATCATATTGGTATGAAAAAAAGATATATTTTTGTATAAAACATTATTTGTTTTGTTAAATCACATCAAATACATGTCAAAGAATCTTTGTCAAGTGAATTGTTTACATGTAATCTTATTGTGTTTAAAAGACCGTTTTGCTTTCGTTCTACGAGGCTGAGACTTGCGGAATCGCTTTTTCAGCACTAAAGAAACTTGTTCATTCTTTACATCACATACACGACAGTGACAACAACATGAGGTGTGATGCGATTTTGATTAATTTTGTCTTTCCACACAATTTGTTGACTTTGTACAGATTTTCTCACAATTATGATTATCATTATGAAATTTCAAATTTGTATAAAATCCATCATATTGGTATGAAAAAAAGATATATTTTTGTATAAAACATTATTTGTTTTGTTTACTCACATCATTAACATGTAAAAGAATCTTTGTCAAGTGAATTGTTTATGTGTAATCTTACTGTGTTTAAAAAACCGTTTTGCTTTCGTTCTACGAGGCTGAGACTTGCGGAATCACTTTTTCAGCGCTAAAGAAACTTATTCTTTACATCACCTACACGACGTTGCCAAACATGAAGAGTTGATGTTTTTTTAAAAAAGGATGACTGTCGACACCTGATTTTTCACTTTTTTAAAGATTTTCTCAAAAGTAGGTTCATTAATATAAAATTTCAAATTTTTATAATTCCCATCATTTTTGTATGAAAAAATATATATTTTTGTAAAAAACATGATTTGTTTTGTTTTAAAACATCATTAAAATGTAAAAGAAACTTTGTCAAAGTGCATGCTGTATGTGTAATTTTACTTTGTTCAAAAAACCGTTTTGCTTTCGTTCTACGAGGCTGAGACTTGCGGAATCGCTTTTTCAGCACTAAAGAAACTTGTTCATTCTTTACATCACATACACGACAGTGACAACAACATGAGGTGTGATGCGATTTTGATTAATTTTGTCTTTCCACACATAATTTGTTGACTTTGTACAGATTTTCTCACAATTATGATTATCATTATGAAATTTCAAATTTGTATAAAATCCATCATATTGGTATGAAAAAAAGATATATTTTTGTATAAAACATTATTTGTTTTGTTAAATCACATCAAATACATGTCAAAGAATCTTTGTCAAGTGAATTGTTTACATGTAATCTTATTGTGTTTAAAAGACCGTTTTGCTTTCGTTCTACGAGGCTGAGACTTGCGGAATCGCTTTTTCAGCACTAAAGAAACTTGTTCATTCTTTACATCACATACACGACAGTGACAACAACATGAGGTGTGATGCGATTTTGATTAATTTTGTCTTTCCACACAATTTGTTGACTTTGTACAGATTTTCTCACAATTATGATTATCATTATGAAATTTCAAATTTGTATAAAATCCATCATATTGGTATGAAAAAAAGATATATTTTTGTATAAAACATTATTTGTTTTGTTTACTCACATCATTAACATGTAAAAGAATCTTTGTCAAGTGAATTGTTTATGTGTAATCTTACTGTGTTTAAAAAACCGTTTTGCTTTCGTTCTACGAGGCTGAGACTTGCGGAATCACTTTTTCAGCGCTAAAGAAACTTATTCTTTACATCACCTACACGACGTTGCCAAACATGAAGAGTTGATGTTTTTTTAAAAAAGGATGACTGTCGACACCTGATTTTTCACTTTTTTAAAGATTTTCTCAAAAGTAGGTTCATTAATATAAAATTTCAAATTTTTATAATTCCCATCATTTTTGTATGAAAAAATATATATTTTTGTAAAAAACATGATTTGTTTTGTTTAAAAACATCATTAAAATGTAAAAGAAACTTTGTCAAAGTGCATGCTGTATGTGTAATTTTACTTTGTTCAAAAAACCGTTTTGCTTTCGTTCTACGAGGCTGAGACTTGCGGAATCGCTTTTTCAGCACTAAAGAAACTTGTTCATTCTTTACATCACATACTCGACAGTGACAACAACATGAGGTGTGATGCGATTTTGATTAATTTTGTCTTTCCACACATAATTTGTTGACTTTGTACAGATTTTCTCACAATTTTGATTATCATTATGAAATTTCAAATTTGTATAAAATCCATCATATTGGTATGAAAAAAAGATATATTTTTGTATAAAACATTATTTGTTTTGTTAAATCACATCAAATACATGTCAAAGAATTTTTGTCAAGTGCATGCTGTATGTGTAATTTTACTTTGCTCAAAAAACCGTTTTGCTTTCGTTCTACGAGGCTGAGACTTGCGGAATCACTTTTTCAGCGCTAAAGAAACTTATTCTTTACATCACCTACACGACGTTGCCAAACATGAAGTGTTGATGTTTTTTTAAAAAAGGATGACTGTGGACAACTGATTTTTCACTTTTTTAAAGTTTTTCTCAAAAGTATGTTCATTAATATGAATTTTCAAATTTTTATAATATCCATCATTTTTGTATGAAAAAAGATATATTTTTGTAAAAAATCATGATTTGTTTTGGTTTAAAACATCATTAAAATGTAAAAGAATCTTTGTCAAAGTGCATGCTGTATGTGTAATTTTACTTTGTTCAAAAAACCGTTTTGCTTTCGTTCTACGAGTCTGAGACTTGCGGAATCGCTTTTTCAGCACTAAGAAACTTGTTCATTCTTTACATCACATACACGACATTGACAACAACATGAGGTGTGATGCGATTTTGATTAATTTTGTCTTTCCACACAATTTGTTGACTTTGTACAGATTTTCTCAAAATTATGATTATCATTATGAAATTTCAAATTTGTATAAAATCCATCATATTGGTATGAAAAAAAGATATATTTTTGTTAAAACATTATTTGTTTTGTTAAATCACATCAAATACATGTCAAAGAATTTTTGTCAAGTGCATGCTGTATGTGTAATTTTACTTTGCTCAAAAAACCGTTTTGCTTTCGTTCTACGAGGCTGAGACTTGTGGAATCACTTTTTCAGCGCTAAAGAAACTTAATCTTTACATCACCTACACGACGTTGCCAAAAGTTATATTTTTGTATAAAACATTATTTGTTTTGTTAAATCACATCAAATACATGTCAAAGAATCTTTGTCAAGTGAATTGTTTATGTGTAATCTTACTGTGTTTAAAAAACCGTTTTGCTTTCGTTGTACGAGGCTGAGACTTGTGGAATCGCTTTTTCAGCGCTAAAGAAACTTATTCTTTACATCACCTACACGACGTTGCCAAACATGAAGTGTTGATGTTTTTTTAAAAAAGGATGACTGTGGACAACTGATTTTTCACTTTTTTAAAGTTTTTCTCAAAAGTATGTTAATTAATATGAATTTTCAAATTTTTATAATATCCATCATTTTTGTATGAAAAAAGATATATTTTTGTAAAAAATCATGATTTGTTTTGGTTTAAAACATCATTAAAATGTAAAAGAAACTTTGTCAAAGTGCATGCTGTATGTGTAATTTTACTTTGTTCAAAAAACCGTTTTGCTTTCGTTCTACGATTCTGAGACTTGCGGAATCGCTTTTTCAGCACTAAAGAAACTTGTTCATTCTTTACATCACATACACGACATTGACAACAACATGAGGTGTGATGCGATTTTGATTAATTTTGTCTTTCCACACATAATTTGTTGACTTTGTACAGATTTTCTCAAAATTATGATTATCATTATGAAATTTCAAATTTGTATAAAATCCATCATATTGGTATGAAAAAAAGATATCTTTTTGTATAAAACATTATTTGTTTTGTTAAATCTTTTTAAATTGCGGAATCACTTTTTCAGCGCTAAAGAAACTTATTCTTTACATCACCTACACGACGTTGCCAAACATAAGGGTGTTGATGTTTTTATGATAAAGGATCACGATCCACGCCTGACCTTTCACATTTTACAGTTTTTAATAGTGTTTCTCAAATGAATGAATATGAATTTTTTTATTTTATAATCTCCATTTTATTTGTAAGAAAAAAGTTATATTATTTTCAAAACATTATTTGTTTTGTTTACTCACATCATTAACATGTAAAAGAATCTTTGTCAAGTGCATTGTTTATGTGTAATCTTACTTTGTTCAAAAAAACGTTTTCCTTTTCACACGATTTATTAACTTTTTACATCTTTCTTAAAATTATGAATTATTAATTTTATATTTTCATTATATACATCATATTTGTAGGGAAAAAGTTATATTTTTGTAAAACATTATTTGTTTTGTTAAATCACATCAAAAACATGTAAAAGAATATTTGTCAAGTGCATGGTGTATGTGTTATCTTACTGTGTTAAAAAAAACCGTTTTGCTCTTGTTCTACGAGGCTTAGACTTGCGGAATCGCTTTTTCAGCGCTTCAGAAACGTATTATTTACAATCACATACACGACGTTGCAAAACATGAGGTGTTGATGCGTTTTTGATTAATTTTGACTTTCCACACATTATTTTTCAACTTTTTACAATTTTTATCAAAAGTTTGATAATGAATATGAAATTTTATATTTTCATTATATACATAATTTTTGTAAGAAAAAAGGTATATTTTTTGTTAAAACATTGTTTGTTTTGTTATATCACATCATAAACATGTAAAAGAATCTTTGTCAAGTGCAATCTGTATGTGTAATCTTTCTTTGTTTGAAAAACCGTTTTTACAGTTATTCTCAAAAGAATTATTATGAATATGAAATTTCATAGTTTAATAATATCCATCATATTTGTATGAAAAAAGTTATATTTTTGTCAAAACATGATTTGTTTTGTTAAATCACATCAAAAACATTTAAAAGAAATTTTGTCAAGTGCATGCTGTATGTGTACATTTTGTTTGTTCGAAAAACCGTTTTGCTTTCGTTCTACGAGCCTGAGACTTGCGGAATCGCTTTTTCAGCGCTAAAGAAACGTATTCTTTACATCACATACACGACGTTGCCAAACATGAGGTGTTGATTCGTTTTTGATTCTTTTTGACTTTCCACACATGATTTGTTAACTTTTTACAGTTTTTACTCAAAATTATGATAATGAATATGAAATTTTATATTTTCATAATATCCATCATATGTGTAGGAAAAAAGTCATATTTTTGTTAAAACATTATTTGTTTCGTTATATCACATCATTAACATCTTTATCAAGTGCATGCTGTATGTGTAATCTTACTTTGTTCGAAAAACTGTTTTGCTTTCGTTCTACGAGGCTGAGACTTGTATTTACATCACATACACGACGTTGCCAACCATGAGGTGTTGATGTTTTAATGATCAAATTCCACACCTGACTTTTCACTTTTTACAGTTTTTAACAGTTTGTCTCGAAATTATGATTATGAATATGAAATATAATATTTTCATAATATTTGTAGGAAAAAAGTTATATCACATCACATACACGACTTTGCCAACCATGAGGTGTTGATTTTTTTTATGTTAAAAAGTTAAAATGTGCAATACTTAAACAAAAATTGAAAAATAACTTTTTTCACAAAAATATGAATATTTATAAATAAAAACAATATCATTAAAAATTGTATGAAACTTCGTAAAAAAAATTGACGAAAAATCATGCTAATATGAAAATAATGTTATATTCATAAACAATTTTATGAAAAACTGTTACATTTTCAATTTTGGAATGAAAAGGTTATGTTTTGATAAGATATATTCCTATTTTCATATAAAATATCATAGTTTTTACGCATATATATATATATATATATATATATATATATATATATATATTTTTATACATAAGTTAATTAAATAAAAAAACTTTAAAAAGTACAAGACAAACAAAGACAAAAAAGGTGACGATAAATGTTTTGACACAAATATAAAATTTTTCGATAGTTTTTGATAAAATATGAATTTTTGTCATTTCACGAAGATCTGCAAGAATAGTTCAAAACGTGAATGATGAAGGCGACATGACAAATCATGTTTTCCCAAAAATGTGAATTTTATGTTCATTAGCAGAATTAAAAAAAAAAAAAAAAAAAGTTAAAGGTGCTATAAATAATCGAAAACCGTCAATCTCATATAACAAATTGAGTTTTGACAAACAAAATATTTTTCAAAAAAATGATAAATATGAAAAAAAAATTCATATTCAGAAGTATTTTTTGAAAACTCCTTAAAATTTCAATAAGTGAACACAAAAATGACATGAAAGATCATGTTTTGAATAAAATGTTTTTCTATGACAGTTAATATGAAAATATGATATTTTTTTTTATATTCAGAAACAATTTTTCGAACAACAGTTAAAAAGTTCAATATGGGAATGAAAAGATCACATGACAAATCATTTTTTAACAACAAAAATGCTTTTTTTCGAATAAAAATGTTATTTAAAAAATATATATTTTTTTTACTTTAATAAAAAAACGGTAAAATATGCAAGACAAACTAAGAACAGTAAAGGTGAGATGATAAATCCTGTTTTCCCAAAAATGTGAATTTTCATGTTCATTAGCAGAAAAAACAAACAAAAACGAAAAACAAATTCAAAGGTGATATAAATAATCGAAAACCGTCAATAGTCATATAACATACATTTTTGACAAAAAATATTTTTCATAAAAATGATATGAAAAAAATGTTCATATTCAGAAGTATTATTTCATGAAAACTCCTTAAAACTGCAATAAGTGAACAATGAAAATGACATGAAAACCAATGTTTTGACAAAAATATTTTCATAATTATATGATATTGTAAAAATATGAATTTTCATGTTTATATTAATATCATGAGAAAATGTTAAAAAGTGCAAAAAGTGAAACGGCAACATGACAAAAAAAATATATATATATGATTTATATATATATATAAAAAAAAAAACCCTAATAGTTATGAAAATATACATTTCAAGATCATGAGCAGATTTTCATAAAAAACATTTTAAAGGGTGCAATGAATGATCAAAAAAAAAAAAACCACGCAAAACTGGTGACATGACAAATCATATTTTGACAAATAATATGGCTTTTTTTCACTAAAAAAAAATAGTTATAAAAATGCGAATTTTCATGATCATTTCATAAAATAAACAAAAATGTTACAAGGCGCAATAATTATTTAAAAACGACAGTGGTGGCATGACATTGTTTAGACGTTTTCATAATGTTAATTTTAATGTAAAAAGTGCAATACGTAAATAAAAACGAAAAATTACTTTTTCACAAAAATATGAATTTTCATATTCAAAAACAATTTCATGCATTGTTTAATGAAACCTTATTATATATTGCAATAAATGAACGATAAAATAAAGTGACATGAAAAATCAAGTTTTGACTTAAATATTACTTTTTTGTATGATACTGAAAATATATAATTTTTATATTCATAAACAATTTGAGGAAAAACTGTTAAAATGTTCAATACGGGAATGAGAAGGTAACAAATTATGTTTTGACAAGAAATATACCTATTTTCACATAAAAATATCATGGTTGTTATGAAACATATCTATATATATTTCTTTTATAAGTTGGACTAAATAAAAACATAAAAAATTGCAAGACAAACAAAAGACAAAAAAGTGGCAAGATAAATATTTTTTTAATAAGACAAAAATATGATTTTTCATGAAAAAAATGATATTGTTAAAATTTAAATTTTCATAGTTTTTGTCATTTCAAGAAGAACTGCGAAAAATTGCAAAAACAGAATGATTAAAGTGACATGACAAATCATGTTTACCCAAAAAAATGCCTTTTATTTAATTTTTTTTAAACATTTATATAATGAAAATAGGAATTTTCATAATCTTGATCAGCTTTTTATTAAAAAAAAAAAAAAAAAAAAAAAAAAAAAGGGATTTATATTAACCCTCTGGATTTCTTGCCTGATGTTTTCAACTTTATTATTAAAAAAGTTAATGAAATCATTACTATATATTGATGTTGTGCATGTTAGTGCAGTGCTTTTATTTTCTGTTAATTTTGCTACCGTTGTCGGGAATTTCCTTTTTCTCAGATCGAGCAGCTTCCGACTTTAGTTGGGAGATTTAAAATAAATGTTAAATAGACTCTTCAAAAGAAGCCAAGACACTTGGATTAGAAGAGCAAAGGTAGAGTTTATTGCGGCAAACCACAATCAAACCGAGAGCATCCGAATGTCATGACATCGATGGTCTGACCACACCTGGCAGTTCCTTCTGTTTTTATAAATTTAACCCTTAACATTAAAAACTCCCCAAACCTGTGCCCTACTCAGTTACCATAAGTCATTACCATTATTCAAAATCTTTAGACGTGAGACCTTCCCCCAAGTATTCAAACTATCATTAACATTCAAATATTCCAAAATTCAAAAAGGTTTTTCCAGTTACCATTGTCTTAAAGAGTTTTCGAGAGTTAAACAACATATACCACTGTTTCATTTCCATGTTTTACTTCGCTTGGTGGACAGCAATTTGATCATGCGTGAGTACTCCGCTCTTTTCCTTATTAAATAGATTATGCTATATTATTACTATATTATTAATTTGTTAATGATTTTAGTTTTTTTGTGTGCATTTTTTTTTTAAATATAATTGTAACTTTATTACTTTGATGGAGTTAATAGGCTGCTTAGACTGTAATGGGGTAGATTAATCTCGTTTTTTTGGCCTGCGCTTGAGGCGAGCTCCATGAAAGACGTTATCCCTTTTATGGCAGTTATAATAAACTTTCTCACTCATGATTCATGTTGTTTGTGTTATTTCTTTCTGTGTTCGGTGGAGCCCTTTTAAGATGTCTATTGAGTGTTATGGGCACTGCTGTTGGCTCCTTTATAACTTTCTTATGGGTTATGTTTACTTAAGCATGAATAAGTTACTTTTTTGATCCTACATTCCCCTCTTAGCGGATTTAAAGCCGCAACATAAAACTGTAAGTCACTGGAATTCAGTTTCAGCTTTATTAATCATTACTCCTCATCATTCTACAATCCTACATTCCCCTACTCTACTTTAGCATAAACTACCTGGAGATATTTTATTTACTCTATCATGGAGGGGACACTCTGTCAAGAAAACAGGCGACGAATAACAAGGGAGCCCAAGGAGCCTGAGGTACCTGTGCAGAGAGGAAAGGCTGGGGGTACACTGTAAAATCAAATAGTATACTTCACAAGAAAAATGCTATTATGTTTATTTAAAACTGACTAAAATTTTGAGTTTAATAAAAATAGTTAATTATTGGTAAAATGTTAAAATAAATATTCGAGATTACTAATAAAAATTTAGAAATATTACTCGAAACGTTTGAGACATTTTATTTGGCATGCACAATGAAGCACAACTCCCCTCCTCACACTTTGCTGAGGATGGAAGAAAAAAAAAGTTTGCGAGATGATGGAAGGAAGGAAAGGTGGTCGAAACCTGTGAATGTAACCCCCCCCCCCCCCTTTCCCTTTCCGCTACGCCCAGACTCTGTCCCATGATGCCCCTGGGCTGTTGATGCTGCTTTTCTGTGTATAATGCTTACAGATTTGCTCATCTGGCAATGTTTTGCTGTTTAGTTTTTTTTTACGCAATTTATAAGCGCACAACCGCTCAATGTTTGCATTCAGTGCAAGTTATTCTGCCTTCTGACCTCAATGACCCCTTCCCTTTGACAGCGTACAAAGTCCGAGGTCATTTGTTAGTCACATTGAAGCATTACATCTGCTGCTAAATTACATGATTACGCTATTATTTTTTATTGTTTGTCATTTTTAATGTATTTTTTTTTAGTTCAGAATTCATCTAACCATGGCAATGATACGTTATCATGATACGTTATTGTGCACGATGGTGACAGCCAGAAAGTAATAATTTCTGAAAAAACAGCTGATGCTCATTCCTTGAAACGTGCTGCAAGAGAAGCTGCAAGTCTCATATTCTTTTAACGTTCATTACGAGGACCCTGATTTGAATCATGCACTCTGCAACCTCAGCGACATCAATGATTTTCCAGAGAGGGCAACACTGAAAATAATTCCTCTATTCATGTCTCCCTCCTCAAGTCAAGCTGACACGGTACTTCTCTCAGGTTCTGAAACATCAAAACAGTTGTCTTCTGAACGACAGAGTGCCTGGCCTGAGGATTTGAAATTCCCAATTTTTCTGTAAATGTTAAGTACCGTCTCCGTCAAGGAAACCTTAATTTTCTGAAAGATGGAACAAGTCTTACTGTTGGAAGAGCCCTAAAACATGATATACTGGAAGCACTTGCAGGGGCTATATACACATTTAAGGCATATCCATTTTGTCAAAGCACATCCATGTTTGACCGACCCTGGCTCCTTAACAGGCGCAGCTGGTTGGAAAAACAGCCTGAAATTTTAAATGGCAAACTATAGAACAAAGCTGTTTAAATGTGGCTGTAGTGATGTTGCTGTCAAGGGAAAGAGAGGTGCAACAGACAACGTGCAGAAGAAAGGCATTAAAAAACCTAAGACGGTTTGAATTAAATCTCTTGCTAAATTTTCCCAAAGGGAAAAATGAAGAAAGTCAAGAATGCGTAAGAGTAGAACTTGTTGAAGAAATGAAAAAGATGACCCGAAACATGAGCCTGATTGGCCAGAAGATGGACAGCACATTTGCCTTGAGAAGGAAGGAAATCATTCATTCTAAACCTCCTATTTGTGAGATCCTGGAAAAGTGGCCTGCACTTTTCACCGAAAGCCAGGTATGTATTCTCTTTACAATCTAAACATCTTATTATTCAATATCTTATTTTACAATTTACTCCAATCCTCCTGAATGATGATTCTCTGGAATGTTTCAGGAAATGCTTTGTAAGTAATTGGTTTACTTCTTTGTTATTTGTGCTAATGCTAAACTGTGTATTAGGGTCGATTAGAATATAGATCAGATGTAAGTAAGAATCTCAAGCCCAAAATTCAAACTCTAAAAAACAGCTTTTAAACTTAGCTGCTGTTTTTGCTTCTGACAAATTACATGTTACAAAGATTTAAAATTCTTTTAGCATCAGAGGATCATTTGGTGGTTTTTTTTTTTTTTTTAAAGAATTGTTAAAACTAAACCTTTCAGCTAAATGTCTGAATTAGACTTTATAAGTTGAGCACTGGAAACTAAAGGGATAGTTCAAACAAAAATGGAACTTCTGTCATCATTTATTCACCTTTTGTTATTTTAAACCTGTATGATTTTTCTTTTGCAGAACATAAAAGATGATGTTTTGGAAAATAGGAGTAACAAAAAAGTCTTTTACTTGTCATTTGGCAATAGAAGTCAACAGGTGCCAGTGGTTCTTTGGTTACCAACATTCTTCAGAATATGTTGTTTTGTGTTCTGCAGAAAAAAGTCTAATAGGTTTAAAATGACAAGAGAATAAGTAAATGATGACAAAATATTCATTTTGGGGTGATCTATTCCTGGACTGTGTTTTTCTGCAAGTTGCCTTTTTTTGAAAAAGTGCTGTTTTTGCAAATGTTTGCTGTCAAGTGGCAGTTATTTATTAGTCAAGGTCCCCATGCTGTTTAGATAGAAGTATGTATTTATACTATATATATTTAGTATTTCTACTGCATTGTTTTTAAAAATCTGTGTTGATTATTATGATAAGTGTTTGTTAAAAAGAGTGTCTTTTGTCTTTTCTGTTAGCAGTACTTAAAAAACGTTCACTTTACCTTAAAAAATTTTGGAAACTGATTGCACATAGTTTTATATGTTGTCATTACTTAAAATAGAATATTAACTTAATATAGTAGGCTTACTTATTTTTTTTTTGTAATATTAATAAGTAATATATATATTAAATATTAATAAATATTTAGAAGTATATTCACTTAAATTTACTTAATATACTTACTTGATATTTATTAATAAATTTACTCAGAAATTATGAATTCAGCTTACCTGTAGCTAATTATTAAACTAACTAGATTTTTGCCCTAAGTTTGCTTTGAAAAATTAAGAAAATTGGTTTCCAAAGATTTTTTAAGTAAACTGAACTAATTCGAATTTAAAGTGTAGAAAGGATATCAGGGGATGTAACTACCAGCCACTACCTTGTAATAAGGAACTTCAGGCGTGACTACTGAACGAGTATAATTTGTTAATGCGAGTCCACTCACCTAGCATCAGAAATTCGCTTTGACCTTTTTAACACCGCTAACGATGCCGTTAACACCAGTGACACAGTGCCATTTACCATAACAATAAACAATGGCACCAACCCCTTAGCAGACATCTTTTGGTATTGAGGAGGAGATGTCACCAGGCAGACTCTTTCCCCTAACTGGAAGTGGTGTTGTGCCCGGGCTTGCTAGAAGGAAAAATTCATATAATTGAACTAGTACATGCTCCGTCCCATGCTCGCAAACACAAGCGTTCTGCCCTCTTGTGTAAATATATATCAGAGGATAGTTCAAACGTAATGCCGCAATATAGGCTTATACTTTGCTACTATGTCATCGACAGGGCGTTTCTCTTTAAGCATTATGGCAGTTTTACTTTCTCACTTCCTCAAGTGGTCGAGTTGCTTATAATGTTTCCTATAAAGTTATTTTAATAAAATGAAAGTCAGACCAGACTCAACCCAAAGTATTTTATTGACAGATAACTCAGCTTTACCTGATTCTTGTTAGTCTTGCTGCTTCCTTACCACCGCGATCAGTGCCTCCGTTCCACTGTGTTTGGACAACTTCTGGCCTCTGTTTCTACACAAAAACAATCTTAGTTTCCTCACACATCAGTCTGTCACAGGCTATAATGTTTTATTTTATCAACATGTTCATTTATTTTTATTATATTATATTCTGATAAAAGCTCGTATCTAGTTTAGTGTTATTCCTACCTTCGGGGCGCGCCCACCTTTTCCCCTAACCAAACCACTTCCCCACACACATACACACAAATACCATTAACATCGACACTAAATCCTAACACAAACATAAACCTCTGGGTCCCACCCTGTCCTAGTGACAGTGATGCACCAGCCCGAGCTCGGGATTTTTCCTACTAAGCAGACCTATCACAGATAGAGGTATCTAGGGGAGGCCTGTACACCTATTCAAGCAGCCCTGCTCGCCCGTGAAAATCCAGTTCACGTCAGCAGCAGCATCACAGAAATTTTTCTCCTCAATCCACTCGCCCAAGCAAACCTATATCACATATACCATTATTACACCTGGAAAAGCTCTTGTTATATGCAAAATAGTGGTATCACGAGATTTCCAACTTTTGTACCTGTGGTCCATTTCTCCGGGACTAGTTTTACCCTACCCTCACCCCGGGCCGCAACATTCCCAGGACAGCAGATAACTAAGCAGAATTTTGATTAAACAGGCTTCTGCTCACCTTTTCCTAGATGGTACCGTTCTGGTACCATTCTTTTCCTAGTTGGTACCTGTCAGATGACGCAGCCAGAGGTAGAGGGGTGGCTCCACCAGTTATGCCGGAATCCTGCTGACAACGGCAATTATGTCGGAAATTTCTTGTCTCTCAGACCGAGCTGCTTCCGACTTTAGTTGGGACTTTCAAAATAAATAAAATAGTCTCTTTAAAAGAAGCCAAGACACTTGGATGAGTAGAGCAAAGGTAGAGTTTATTGCCGCAAACCACAATCCACCATCCGCATGTCATGACAACGATGGTCTGACCACACCTGCCATTTCCTCCTGTTTTTATACATTTTTACCCTTGAACATTTAAAACTCCCAAACCTGGGCCCTCCTCAGTTACTATTATTACTATTATAGTTATTGGAAATCTTTGGATGTTAGACCTTCCCCCAAGTATCTATCATTAAACTCTCAGTAAACTATCATTAACATTTAAATGTTCAAACATTCAAAAAGGTTTATTCTAATTACCATTTAGTTTTCGAGAGGGTTAAACAACAAAAAAGGTGGGGACATTGTTTCATTTCCTTGTTTTACTTCGCTTGGTGGACAGCAGTTTAAAAGTGTGAGTATTCCGCTCTTTTCCTTATTTCACAGATTTTGCTATGTTATTATATATTATTAATTTGTTAATTTGTTAAATAGTGCCAAGAAAACTACTTCCCTTGGCATAAAGACAAAAAGGAAATCGCCAATCTCTGGGCTCTCTTACAAGGGGATGGCTCTCTAACAGTGTAGGGATAAATCTAAGGGTGAGCTGATGGTCGCAGCGGGCTGTAAGGTTAACAGGCGAGTTTCTGTCATAGGTATTGAACGTGGCACCGAGTGCTCAGAGCAGGAAAATAATTGGGCACAAATATGCTACGTCATATGGGGGTGATGAGCATTCAGTGGGACCTTGAGTAGGTTGTACATGGTGATGATTGCTAGCTCTATGTGGCATACTATACATGGGTGGTGTGTGACACTTTGGTACAGATAACCAATATAATAAGGGCCGCTAAGATTGCTTGAATCTACTTTAGGGGAAACCACATGGTCTTGGAAAACTTTGGTGCTGTTTCTGTACAGGTGACAGAGAGTGATAGTTAGAGTGTTGGCGAGCCATAAGTCATACGTGTATGTGAGACATAGTTGTCAGGGAACGCAAGTACCAATGAGGGCAAACAGAAAAAAGGGTGTGTCTGTATTGCGGTTGGCATGGAGCAGTTAAGTGGTGTGGTTGTTGCGGCAGTGCGAACGTTGTCGACATCCAACGTTAACACAACATCGGAGTGGTCAGAGCATGTGGCACGATATTGTGCACACCTTGGTCGAGAAAGAAGATGAAGGGTGCCAGCTAAGACTAAGGCGCCTGTCATGTGTGTTTGGAAAGCTTTGTTCATTTCAGCTGCTCGAGTTCTACCAGATTCCCAACCGTAAGAGCATTTCTGCCGGTGCAGATGTGATAGAACATCAAGAAGTCAACCATACATAGCTGATACAGTACACAGTGAAATGAAACAACGTTCCTCCAGAACCCTGATGCTACATAAAACAACATAAAACAACAATCACAAAAACAGAAAACACAGGGTAGTAAAAAAAATCCTTGCCACATAAAGTGCATTTGTGCAACCTGGTGCAAACAGTGCAAAAGACAGAATGCTTCAGAACCGCTTCCCTGATGGCAGGAGGGTGAAGAGTGTGTGTGAGGGGTGTGTGGGGTCATCCACAATGCTGTTTGCTTTGCGGATGCAGCGTGTGTTGTAAATGTCCATGATGGAGGGAAGAGAGACTCCGGTGATATTTTCAGCTGTCCTCACTATCCTCTGTAGGGTCTTGCGATCCGAGACGGTGCAGTTCCCAAACCAGGCAGTGATGCAGCTGCTCAGGATGATCTCAATGGTCCCTCTGTAGAACGTCGTCAGGATGGGGGAGGGAGATGAGCTTTCCTCAGCCTTCTCAGGAAGTAGAGACGCTGATGGGCTTTTTTGGTGATGGAGCTGGTGTTGAGTGACCAGGTAAGGTTATCCGCCAAGTGAACACCTAGGAATTTGGTGCTTTTGACGATCTCCACTGAGGATCCATCGATGATCAGTGGAGAATGGTCACGCTGTGTTCTCCTGAAGTCAACATCCATCTCTTTATCTCTTTAATCAGTTGTAACCCTTGCGGATATATTCTAAGGATATGCTTTATTTTACGATAACATGACCTATCTACAAACAGCACTAGGTATGCATTTGGTAATGGTTGATTTGCACATTTGCGTGTGCCTTTAGTATTTTTTCCGTTTCTTGGGCGCAATCATGCAGAATTCCACCCAAAGGAGTTACCATCCTTTCAGCAGGATTAACTACTTTACAGCATTCTATTGTTAGTTCAGTGCCTCTAGAATCACATCGTATCCTGTCATGAATTAGTAATGACAAAAGATTGACTGGTTAACAAGGTCCATGTGAAGTGAGGACTGCCCCCATAGTAATTACTGATGCCTACTGATAGGCATACGCTGCTGCAGCTAATGTGCGATAGCATGATGGCATTCCCTTTCTGCGTTATCTAACACAGTGCTAAAGTATGCAATGGGTTGTTTTTCCATTCCATGCTGTTGTTGCTTTAACACGGCGGTGACATTGCCTCGTCTGTCGGACACATACAGGTGGAACGGTTTCTTATAATCGGGACTAGATAATGTCGGTGCCGAGAACAATGTTGTTTTAACTGCATCGAACGCTGCTAACGCTTTTGATGTCCATTTAAGTGATGCTTGGGTTTAGTTCGGTCTGCTGCCTAATCATGTCCCTCAACAGTTGTTCCTGCTAAGCAAAGTCACATATCCAGGGCCTACTAAACCCTGCCATCCCTAGAAAAGATAGCATTGATGAACTGTTTGTGGTTGTGGCGCTTTTTAAATAGCCTCCACATGTGGAAGGTAAATTTTCTTTGTATTTTCCTCAAGTACTTTTCCCAAATACTCTACTTTTGCTTGACAGAATTGTAATTTCTCCTTATTTACCTTGTGACCATTTTTGGCTGGCATATAAGTATGCTCAGTGAATCTTGTTGACATTGTTCTTTTGTTAGACTACAGATCAGTAAATCATCTGTATATTAAAGAACTGTGCTAGTTACATCTAGTTAAGCTTAGTTTTCCAACACTTGATTAAAGATGGATGGACTTTCACAAATCCTTGTGGCAGCCTAGTATAGGTATACTGCTGCCCTTCATGGTGAATGCAACTATTGGCTGTCATTCAGGATGGAGAGGAAGGCTGCAGAATGCAGAGCAATACAATAAATGACAGTGTTCCATTTTGTTCCCTCAGAATATTTGACAACAATGTGTATTGATCCGGAACAGTAGGTATGTCTGCTATGAACAATTGATTTAATGGCCTTAGATCATGGACTAATCTCCATTTGTCCGAGTTGGGCTTCCTAACAGGAAAATTGAGGTGTTGCAATAGCTTTTTGTCGGTATTAATACCCCTGCCTCTATTAGGCCTTGAATAGTTGGTCTTATTCCTTCCCTGTATTTCACTAGTCCTGCAGATTTCACTAATCCTACATCAGTTGAGTGTCCTGTCCAAAAAACCTTCTGGCACTGTTTCAGTAAGTCCTCTGTCTGCTGATCTATCTCAATCCCTGTCAATGCTAACTGTTTTACTTTCCCTTCTCCTATTTCTAGCTCTGTGTAGCTACTGTTTGGTCTACTGATACCTGTGAAATTCGCAGAAAATATTTGTCTGGTGACAGGTGTTTGTAAGGGCTGAATGTTGGCACCCACTCCGTAACCCCTAGTGTTTCCTCTATCATAGGACCTAGATCATCACACTTTAATTTTTCGTAACCATCAGGGAGACATGGGGCAAGGCATTGTCCACTTGGTAATAGTTTTGAGCTTTCTCTGGTAGCTGTGCAAAACCTGCTACTCCTTGTATTCCAACCTCTATTCTGTGGTTGTTTTTGTCATATTTATGTTCTTCCATCTGTCATTCCCACATAAGGACGTATTCTTCATCGGCTCCTTTCGGGTCATACTAAATAATGCAGTCAATGGTTCTTCGTTTCTTGGCAGTGTATATATGTGTTCCATAGTGCTGAAGCATGGGCTTGGGTGACTCCATCCAATACACTTTGTCAGCCACCTGGTATTTCACATCTTTTCGTGAATTACCATGCACTGCATTGCAAGGTTTTCTGGAAAGGTGACCCATAGCCCGTTATTTTTTGCTCCTAGTTTGCACAAGGTGTCTCTTCCCAGCAAGTTCATTGGAGCATCTGGTGAGTATAGTAGTGGTACTTCAATAGTTTGGCCCTCCAGCGTTAGTTTTGAGGCTCAGTGAATACAACGTCTGTGACTTTCCCGAGAAGCCCACTGTTTGTATGGTTTTCCGCGAGCGGGGAGTCACCAGCCTATTTGTCCGATGCTTGAATATGCAGCTGCAGTGTCAATCATCAAAGGTACCTTCAAAATGTCTCCAATCTGTACTGAAACTGTTGGTTCTTGCGCTGGGTGTAGTGTGGTGACATACTGCATCAACTTCCCCTCGAGCTTTTCTTCAACTTTGGTCAACTCTGTCCCCCCATGTTCTCTGTGCTTGGAGACAGTCTCTCCTGATGTGGCCTAGGTCCCACACTGCCAGCATCTGGGTCCGCGTCCTCTTGCATACACTGCGATGGTCCTCCATACCCGGACTATTTTCCTCTTCTCTGGCTGAAAAATCTAGCATTTTGGTTGCGCTGGGGCTATTGCGGTCCGCTGTCAAATACATATATTGGGGCTGCCTGTTGGGCCATTGGCAGGGTTGCTTGTTGGTCCACTGATCCACTTTGGTTGCGTCACTGGTTGCGTCCAGTGTGCGCCTGCTTGCACTAGGGCCTGTGCTTCTTGCACTTGGTCCTGTGGCTTTGACATAGCTGTTAGAACTATCACTGCAGTTTGCTTTACTGTGATGTCTTTCTTTTTTTCTTTCTCTTCTTGTTTGCATTGCGCAATCTCACTCAGTTGGGCTTGTTTAACTCTGTCACCAAGGCCTCACTCGCCTCTTTGCTTTCTTTCTTTCTTTTTCTTGCAGTATCGGTTTACAAAATAGACCATGTGAGCTTGGTAAGTTTTTTAAGGCATTGTGCTGATGCCTATTACTCCTTCCAAAATCCCTGTATTCAGAAGGAAGTGTCTTTCTCAACACCATTCGAAACCAACCTTGCTGCTGTCAGACTCGTCCCATAGGGGCACTGGTCTCCTCTCTCCAAGCATCTTGGAAGGTTTGAATAAACTTGGCTACATTTTCCTCTTCTTCCAATCGCATAGTTTTCAGTCTTTCTGGGTCCAGCTTTGTTGGGTATTGTTTTCTCAGGGTACCCTGAATATCATTTCGGAATAGGCCGAATGGGAAAATGATTATGTCTGGAATCTTCTGCGTCATATCCTATTTTTGCTTCTTTAAAGATTTCCACTGTTTTTGCCCTTTCTATGGTTTGGGCCAGAATCGCTTTAACCCTCTGGAGTCTGAGGGGTTTTGGGCCTCTTGAGAGATTTTGACATGCTCTTACATTTGGTTTTTTTAGTTGCTTTTAAATATATTATTGACAAAAGACTTATTACACTGTATTCAGCACAAACTGGGCTACCATAATATGTAAACAGCTTATATGTGTGTGTTTGTATTTTGACAAAATAAGGTTTATGCGTGGTTTTTGATAAAGCAAAAAAGAAAAAAAACTCACTGAAATAAGGCGACGAAACCTATGGTAAACGTTTTCACAAGACTTCTAATGTAGGGTTTTTTTTTTATCATGTGAAAATCCTCCTGCCTGCTAATTTACATTAAACAATACATTTATTTAAAATATAAAAGACACTTTATACTTTAAAGGCCATATGCGAAGAGGCGTCGACATGCTGTGACTGACAGCTTTGTAGACAATGGGTCGCATAATGAGCTGTCAATTACATAATGAGCTGTGGATCACTGAGCCAGGATCTGAGTGAGAAGTACAGTACTACAAGAAAAAATGTGTTTCCTTTGTGGTTTATTTAAAATTGCATTAAAAATCCCTGTGCCACTCTTGAAAGCAGTTCCTGTTCAACTGAAGACACAGGTGAACATCACATTCAGTTGTATTTTCACATTTCACCACTAGAGGCAGACATACAGTTTACCAAGCAATGACAAGCTCATGATAGTTAGTGTTAGCTTTGCATGCTACCATCCTCTCATCCACGGCTAAATGTCTTCTAGGATGATAGATTGCTTTGCATGTCTTACGGATTGTGTCCATAATCAGTTTCACTCTTAACAGACGGTCATGTTCAGATGTGCCCATCTTTCTGTCATTTTTTTGTCTGCATCTGGCTGACTCATGTGTACATCCACGAAATTGTCCTGTATCTGTCCCTTGACAAAATTGTTACTGGAAAGGGAACTGTGAAAATACTGCTCTGTCGCCAGTAGTCTATGATGGAGGGCAACTTTACCATTGCCATGTAAAATAAGAGCCCAATGTAGCGATACATCTCACTCACGGTTACATCTTTCCATTTGTATTGCATCCCTTGGCTATTGATTTGGCAGCTTGAGCATTCGTGTTGTGGCACAGAGTTGACACAACACTCTCAGAGAAAACATTTTAAATAGACTAAATGGAGAATGAGAGTCAGAAGACCTCAGTTGAGGTCCAGGTTCACGTGCGGGCAGGAATCGCAGAGTCTGTGCAACTGTGTCGTTATCTGTCTGATCCTTCCATGACATGGTGTCTGTTGTGCGCCTTTGCCCTTTTTGGAGCAGGTGCTTGAGCACATCTGTTTATGAAAGCATGCATTGTATAGCCCATAGGCCTATTTGTTAATGGGCAATAGGACAGATAAATGTTTGTTGATGGGCCATAGTCCATAATGTATCTCAGACATTTACACTATCACCATTTACAGCTAAAAAATAATATTGTCATTGATAAAATTGTTTGCATATGTCATACAATGCAATTAATGAATCAAACTAAATATAATTTAAGAAAATATGTACTTATTTAGGATGATTCTCGTCGAAAATCAAAATGAAGCGACGCCTGCATGGCCTGGTGTGAGTTTTTCAGTGAAGGCAAGGGTGATGCAGCCACATTCCTAAAAATAACCAAACAATATATTTTAGGATGATGAATACACTTGAACAATATATATTTGTTAGCATGCATTGTACATAGCATTTACACTTCAGCATTCCGAAACATCTCTGCTAGCTAACACTACATTCATGATGATAAGTAAGACTAACCAAAACTGAACTGAGGCTAAAATATAACTTCATATAACGTCGACATTATTTAGGGCATACAATTACAATACATACTTTAAGCTGTTCAAAGATATATATTTTTATTTCCGTGTGTCAGATATTGGCCGAGTTTCAGCGCTTTTTTATGATGTGTTTCTAAACAAAGATCACGCAGACAAAGGCGACAGATGCCGCACCCTGACTATTTTATTCATTTTTAAAAATACAATGTTTTATTATATAGTGAGCATACACAAATGAAAGTAGACCCTTTACAGATTTAAATGATATAATACTTGACATGTTTGATCAAATATGACAGAGCATTTTAAGCTCTTTTTGCTGGCATCTGAAAAAAAAACACGTTTGGGCGCCGGCAGCGAATCAGACTCCAGAGGGTTAATATCTCCAAGTGCAAGCTTGTGTCCCATCGTTTTTTCTTCAAATTGTGTTATCCACCTTTGTGCTCCTTCACACACGTCTGGCAGACGGTGCATCAGTCCTGCTACGTCAATGAATCTTAATCTTAGCTCATAATTAGCGGCCACGTGTTCTCTGCTTTTCCGGGCCAGTTCCTCTATCCCCTTTACCTCTTTCTTGAGTTCCACCACTTTTTTCGGCTATCTTCTCCAGGTCTTTTCTTTGGGGTTATTTACTTCTCTCTCCATTCTCACTAGTTTACTGAGTACTTCCCCTTCCCTGTAGTCTTTGTCACGCTTCGGTGATCATGACGTGGCTCTTAGCGCCTCCTTTACCTCTAGACATGAGTTTGATCTTGGCACCCTTGTGGGTGCTATCCGTTCTCTGTGTGCTTGTTCTGGTTCGTTGCTGAATAGTTTCATCCCATCTGCCTCTCTCTCTCCTCCTGGCTCTCTGTTTCGCTGTGTTCACTTCCTCTTAGCGCCATTGCCAGTGCTGCACTTTTCTAAAAACTAAATACATTTTCTAATAAACTAAAAAAATATATTTAAAAATACTAATAAGCATATGCAAAAGTCCTAAAATCATTAACAAATTAATAATATAGTAAAAATATAGCATAATCTATGAAATATGGAAAAAAACAGAGTACTCACGCATGTTTAAATTGCTGTCCACTAAGCGAAGTAAAACAAGGAAATGAAACAGTGGTGTATGTCCCCACCTTTTTTGTTGTTTAACCCTCTCGAAAACTCAATGGTAATTAGAAAAAACATTTTTGAATGTTGGAAAATTTAAATGTTAATGATAGTAGAATACTTGGAGGAAGGTCTAACATCCAAAGATTTCCAATAATGATAATGACCGATGGTAACTGTGGAGGTCTCTGGTTTGGGAATAAATGTTAAGGGTAAAAATGTATAAAAACAGGAGGAAATGGCAGGTGTGGTATGCTCTCTGGTTGATTGTGGTTTGCTGCAATAAACTCTACCTCTCATCGATGGATCTTCAGTGGAGATCGTCAAGAGCACCAAATTCCTAGGTGTTAACTTGGCCCATAACCTCACCTGGTCACTCAACACCAGCTCCATCACCAAAAAAGCCCATCAGCGTCTCTACTTCCTGAGAAAGCTGAGAAAAGTTCATCTCCCTCCCCCATCCTGACGACGTTCTACAGAGGGACCATTGAGATCATCCTGAGCAGCTGCATCACTGCCTGGTTTGGGAACAACACCGTCTCGGATCGCAAGACCCTACAGAGGATAGTGAGGACAGCTAAAAAGATCACCGGAGTCTCTCTCCCCTCAATCATGGACATTTACACCACACGCTGCATCCGCAAAGCAAACAGCATTGTGGATGACCCCAAACACCCCTCACACACACTCTTCACCCTACTGCCATCAGGGAAGTGGTTCCGAAGCATTCAGGCCGCCACATCAAGACTGAGCAACAGTTTTTCCCTCAAGCCATCAGGCTACTCAACAAACAACTGAACTGAACTCACACACACACACACACACACACACACAACACACACACACACACACACACACACACACACACACACACAAACACACACATACACACAACTGTGTGACTAATCTGTACAACCCGGACTCATCACACACTCATACTCACTTCGTGTGACTGATCTGTACAAACCGGACTCAACACACATCATACACTTCGCACACCCATGTTCACTTTATCTTTATTGCTGCTATTTGCTCATTTGCACAATATTTTATTTACATTTTTCTGCTACTGTTCACTTTATTTTGTTACAACAGGTTTACAGCTATTTTGTGTTCTGTGTATTGTCTTGCACTGTCCTGTATTTCCTTGCACTGTCCTGTGTTGTCTTGCACTGTCTTGTGTTGTCTTTTGCACTGTTTGCACCAGGTTGCACACATGCACTTTATGTGGCAAAGATTTTCTTACTAGTCCTTGGCCCTGTGTTTTCTGTTTCTGTGATTGTTTTTTATGTTGTTTTATGTAGCAATAGGGTTCTGGAGAAACGTTGTTTCATTTTACTGTGTACTGCATCAGCTATATATGGTTGACTTCTTGATGTTATATCCCATCTGAAACGCTCTTCCGGTTGGGAATATGGTAGAAATCAATCAGCTGAAATGTAAAAACAATTCCAAATTCACATGATGTGCGCCTTAGTCTTAGCTGGCACCCTTCATCTTCTTTCTCGACCAAGGCGTGCACAATATCGTGCCACATACTCCGACCGCTCCGATGTCTTGTTAACGTTGGATGTCGCTAACGTTCGCGCTAACGCAACAACCACACCACTTAACTGCTCCATGCCAACCGCAATACAGAAATGACCTTTTTTTCTGTTCAGCCTCATTGGTACTTGCGTCCCCTGACAACTATGTCTCACGTACACGTATGACTTATAGCTCGCCAACACACAAACTATTACTCAAACTATCACAAGAGAGTGAATACCAGGAAGGCAGCAGGACCAGATGGAATCACAGGTCGGGTTCTGAAAGCCTGCGCTGACCAGCTAGCACCGGTGTTCACTGAGATATTCAACCTCTCTCTGGAACAGTCTGTTGTCCCCTCATGCTTCAAACAGTCCACTATTGTCCCTGTCCCGAAGAAACCCCAGCCCGCCTGCCTCAATGACTACCGCCCTGTAGCTCTGACCTCAGTAGTGATGAAGTGCTTTGAGAGACTGGTCAGAGACTTCATCACTGCCTCACTACCGGTCACACTGGACCCACTACAGTTTGCGTACCGTCAGAACCGTTCGACTGAGGACGCAATTGCACATCTTCTCCACACTACAAACAGCCACCTGGACCAAAGAAATGGGAATTACACAAAGAAGTTGTTCGTGGACTACAGTTCAGCGTTCAACACCATAATTCCCTCCACACTCACCTCTAAGTTGGAGGTCCTGGGACTCAGCCTGCCGCTGTGTCAATGGATCTCAAACTTTCTGACGGACAGACCACAAGCTGTACGGGTGGGAAAACACACCTCATCCACCCTCACCCTCAGCACTGGAGCTCCCCAGGGTTGTGTTCTGAGCCCCCTGCTGTACTCACTGTACACACATGACTGTGTGGCCACTTCCAACTCCACAACCATCATCAAGTTTGCTGACGACACCGTTGTGGTGGGCCTGATCTCCAACAACGACGAGACGGCCTACCTACAGGAAGTTAAAAACCTGGAGAGATGGTGCCAGGAGAACAACCTTCTCCTGAACGTCAGCAAGACTAAGGAGTTGATCGTGGACTTCAGCACGAAGCAGGAGCGGTCATACCAACCGCTAAACATCTGCGGGACTCCAGTGGAAAGAGTGGACAGTTTTCGGTACTTGGGTGTTCACATCACACAGGACCTGTCTTGGTCCTGTCACATTAACACCCTGGTGAAGAAGGCCCGGCAGCGTCTGTACCATCTGAGACGCTTAAGGGACTTTAAACTACCCTCTCAGGTGCTTAAGACTTTTTACACCTGCACCATCGAGAGCGTTCTGACGGGTAGCATCACTTCCTGGTTCGGGAACAGCACCATGCAGGACAGACGAGCCCTCCAGAGGGTGGTGCGTTCAGCTGAACGTACCATCCACACCGAGCTCCCTGACCTGCAGGACATCTACAGCACACGGTGCAGGACCAGAGCCAGGAAAATTGTGAAGGACCTCAGCCATCCCAACAATGGACTCTTTTCTCTGTTGCGTTCAGGGAAACGCTTCCGCTCCCTGAAGGCGAACACAGAGAGAATGAGGAGGAGCTTCTTCCCGCAGGCCATTCGGAGTTTAAACCAGGGAACACCCAGGATCTAAAAACTGGATCTAAAAAGCTGGCCCACTCTCTCCATCATCACCATTTTTTTTTTCCCCTGCACAACCACACTTTTCGTGCTACGGCACATTATACACTGGACTTGCACAGCACAGTGCACTTTACATTCCATTTCTTTTTCATATTTTCTTTTTCATATTTATTTCATATTTTTTTATATTCTCTTTTTTTTATACCACACCATCCCGCACAAGGACACTTTACACCACACCTTACTGCACACGGACACTCATGGACAATCAAAACCATGCCTAACTTGTTTACTGTTGGTTACTGGTTAACTGCACACTGCCATAAACATTTTCTGTGTACATTTTTCTGTGTACATTTTCAGTGTATGTGTATATATATGTATATGTATGTATATATACATATATATGTATATATCTTTACATCTTTATTTATCTGCCTTCTTTTCTTATTATATTTTTCTTTAAATTTTGTTATTATATTTATATTTTTATTCTCCTTTTTTACCCTATTTTATTCCTCATGCCGGACCGTCGTCAAAAGCATTTCACTGCATGTCGTACCCTGTATGTATGTGTATGTGACAAATAAAATTTGATTTGATTTGATTTGATTTGACTCTCTGTCACCTGTACAGAAACAGCACCAAAGTTTTTTAAGACCATGTGGTTTCCCCTAAAGTAGATTCGAATGATCTTAGCTGCCCTTATTATATTGGTTGTCTGTACCAAAGTGTCACCCACCACCCGTGTATAGTAAGATAAGATAAGATAAACCTTTATTCGTCCCACAGTGTTGAAATTTCTTTGTTACAGCAGCATGAAAAAACTACAAAAATAAATGCAAATATATAAAAGAATAGACGAATAAAACATACTATAATATACAAGTATATACACAACACAATGTATAAATACAGATGAGGGAAAGTACGTATTGCAGGTTGTATTGCACACAGGTGGTATTGCTTGTATTGCAGGTAATATTGCACGTATTTCAGGTGATATTGCACGTATTACAGGTAATATTGCACACAGGTAGTATTATTAAATAGTAAAACAGTTAAAACAGTAACTATTACACCATTGAACAGAAATAGCAGTGTGTATTTTGGTTAATGGTTCACTGGGAGCAGCTTTTATTGTGCAGTCTAATAGCAGCAGGGAGAAAATACCTTCTGTATCGCTCCTTCAGACACTTAGGATGTAACATTCTGTCACTGATGTAACATTCTGTCACCACAGGGGGTGGGAGACATTCTGCAGCAATGATGATAGTTTTGCTACCATCCTCCTTTCTCCCACCTCCTGTACAGTGTCCAGGGGAATCCCCAGGACTGAGCTGGCCTTCCTGATCAGCTTGTCTAGTCTCTTCCTGTCTGCAGTAGAGATGCTGCTACCCCAGCAGACCACTCCATAGAATATGGCTGATGCCACAACAGAGTCAAAAAAGGTCTTCAGTAGCTCTCCCTGCACTCCAAAGGACCTTAGTCTCTTCAGCAGAAAGAGTCTGCTCTGCCCTTTCTTATAGATTGCCTCAGTGTTGTCAGTCCAGTCCAGTTTGTTGTTTAGGTGAACACCCAGGTATTTGTAAGAGTCCACTCTCACAATGTCCTTTCCCTGAATGTTTACCAATGGAAGTGATGAAGTGTGTTTGTGCCTATGGAAATCCACCACCAGTTCTTTGGTTTTCCCCGCGTTTATCTGAAGGCAGCTCCACTGGCACCAGTCCACAAAGTTCTGTATAAGTCCTCTGTACTCTCTGTCATCATCATTCGTGATCAGACCGACGATGGCAGAGTCATCAGAGAATTTCTGTAGGTGACAGGTTGCTGAGCTAAACATGAAGTCTACAGTGTAAATGGTGAAGAGAAACGGGGCAAGAACCGTTCCCTGCGGGGCTCCAGTGTTGCAGACAATCATGTCAGATTCACAGTCACGAGTCCTCACATACTGTGGTCGGTCTGTGAGGTAGTCCAGTATCCAGGCAGACAGATGATGGTCCACTCCCATATACACCATCTTATCCCTCAGGAGCACAGGTTGGATGGTGTTAAAAGCACTAGAGAAGTAAAAAAACATGACTCTCACAGTGCTCCCAGCCTTTTCCAGGTGTGAAGTAGCCCGATTTAAAAGGAAGATGACTGCGTCTTCCACTCCAATGCCAGGTTGGTAGGCAAACTGAAGTGGATCCATTGATGGGCTCACCAGAGGTCGGAGTTGAGTGAGCACCAGCCTCTCCAATGTCTTTATCAGATGGGAGGTCAGTGCTACTGGTCGGTAGTCCCCAAAGTCTTTTGGGCGCGACGTCTTTGGAACAGGCACCACGCAGGATGTTTTCCATAGCTGTGGCACCTTCCCCAGCTTCAGGCTCAGGTCAAACATGTACAGCAATATGCCGCACAGCTGGACTGCACAGGTCTTTAGTAGCCTGGAACTGATGCCGTCTGGGCCCATAGCCTTCCTCGCTTTGATCTTCCTGAGCTCAATTCTCACCTGGGCTTCTGTAAGGGGCAGTGTGTATTGGATGGAGTGTTGGCTGGAGGGAATCAGCGGGGGGGGGGGGGGAGTTAGGTGTGTTGTATATTGACTGTGAGCTGATAGCATTGCAGAGAGAGGTGGGGCTGGAGCTGCTTGCTGTGGAACCAGAGAAGGGGGATTGCAGCAGAGGGGACTGGATGGGGGCAGGGGAGGGTAGCTGATCAAATCTGTTAAAGTATAGATTAAGATCATTCACCCAATGCTGGTCACCCTCAGCCTGAGAGCTGGGCTCCTTATGACCAGTGATGCTTTTGAGCCCCTTCCACAAACCGCTGACATTGTTCTGCTGCAGCTGATACATGTAGTATGCCACATAGGGCTAGCCATCTTCCACATGTACAACCTACTCGAGGTACCACTGAATGCTCATCACCCCCATATGACGTAGCATACTTGTGCCCAATTATTTGCCTGCTCTGAGCACTCGGTGCCAAGTTCAATACCCTTGACAGAAACTCTATTTCCCTTTTGTCTCTGTGCCAAGGGAAGTAGTTTTCTTGGCACTATTTATGATCAATGCGAGTCCAACTCACCTAGCATCAGAAATTCGCTTTGACCCTCTTAACACCACTAACGATGCCGATAACACCAGTAACAAAGTGCCATTTACCGTAACAATAAACTATGGCACAGACCAACCAATTTTTCCTTATGACGAGGTTTTTTTCGCCCACCCCTCTGACAGAATTAGCCACAGTACTGGTTCAGTAGTCACTCCTGAGGTTCCCTATTACAAGGTATTGGCTGGTACTTACCAGCCTATCCGAGAACAGGAATCTCCTTTTTTATTAACTTTTATATTCAGTTTTGATTAGCTTCTATCCACGTTGCACACTCGTTTCCCACAAATATATATATATCACCTTCCCCCTTTCGACATCACCCTGCACAGCTACATACATCCTCTGATATCCTTTCCTCTCTTCACAGGCGCCTAGTACAGCTGAAGCTGAATTTCAGTGACTTACAGTAATTTTTATGTTGCGGATTTAGATCTGCAAAGAGGGGAATGTAGGATTAAAAAAAAGAGCTTATTCATGCTTAAGTAAACCCATGTTATGGGGAGACATCCGCAGTGCCAAAAACACTCAATAGACATGTAAAAAAATGCTCCACCGAACACAGACGGAAATAACACACAAACAAATTGAGTCATGTATGAGAACGTTTATTATAAATGCCATAAAAAGGGATAACGTCTTCCGTGAAGCTTGTCCCAAGCATGGGCCAAAAAAGGGAATAATACCTCTTCAGTGAAATCTACCCCATTTGTGGAAAGCCTAAGCAGCCTACTAACACCATCAAAGTAATAAAGTAAAAAATATATTTAAAAATACTAATAAGCATATGCAAAAGTACTAAAATCATTAACAAATTAATAATATAATAATAACATAGCAAAATCTGTGAAATAAGGAAAAGAGCGGAATACTCACACGTTTAAACTGCTGTCCACCAAGCGAAGTAAAACAAGGAAATGAAACAATGGTATATGTCCCCACCTTTTTTGTTGTTTAACCCTCTCGAAAACTAAATGGTAATTAGAATAAACCTTTTTGAATGTTTGAACATTTAAATGTTAATGATAGTTTACTGAGAGTTTAATGATAGATACTTGGGGGAAGGTCTAACATCCAAAGATTTCCAATAACTATAATAGTAATAATAGTAACTGAGGAGGGCCCAGGTTTGGGGAGTTTTAAATGTTCAAGGGTAAAAATGTATAAAAACAGGAGGAAATGGCAGGTGTGGTCAGACCATCGTTGTCATGGCATGCGGATGGTGGATTGTGGTTTGCGGCAATAAACTCTACCTTTGCTCTACTCATCCAAGTGTCTTGGCTTCTTTTAAAGAGACTATTTTATTTATTTTGAAAGTCCCAACTAAAGTCGGAAGCAGCTCGGTCTGAGAGACAAGAAATTTCCAACATAATTGCCGTTGTCAGCAGGATTCCGGCATAACTGGTGGAGCCACCCCTCTACCTCTGGCTGCGGCATCTGACAGGTACCAACTAGGAAAAGAACGGTACCAGAACGGTACCAACTAGGAAAAGGTGAGCAGAAGCCTGTTTAATCAAAATTCTGCTTAGTTATCTGCTGTCCTGGGAATGTTGCGGCCCGGGGTGAGGGTAGGGTAAAACTAGTCCCGGAGAAATGGACCACAGGTACAAAAGTTGGAAATCTCGTGATACCACTATTTTGCATATAACAAGAGCTTTTCCAGGTGTAATAATGGTATATGTAATATAGGTTTGCTTGGGCGAGTGGATTGAGGAGAAAAATTTCTGTGATGCTGCTGCTGACGTGAACTGGATTTTTCACGGGCGAGCAGGGCTGCTTGAATAGGTGTACAGGCCTCCCCTAGATACCTCTATCTGTGATAGGTCTGCTTAGTAGGAAAAATCCCGAGCTCGGGCTGGTGCATCACTGTCACTAGGACAGGGTGGGACCCAGAGGTTTATGTTTGTGTTAGGATTTAGTGTCGATGTTAATGGTATTTGTGTGTATGTGTGTGGGGAAGTGGTTTGGTTAGGGGAAAAGGTGGGCGCGCCCCGAAGGTAGGAATAACACTAAACTAGATACGAGCTTTTATCAGAATATAATATAATAAAAATAAATGAACATGTTGATAAAATAAAACATTATAGCCTGTGACAGACTGATGTGTGAGGAAACTAAGATTGTTTTTGTGTAGAAACAGAGGCCAGAAGTTGTCCAAACACAGTGGAACGGAGGCACTGATCGCGGTGGTAAGGAAGCAGCAAGACTAACAAGAATCAGGTAAAGCTGAGTTATCTGTCAATAAAATACTTTGGGTTGAGTCTGGTCTGACTTTCATTTTATTAAAATAACTTTATAGGAAACATTATAAGCAACTCGACCACTTGAGGAAGTGAGAAAGTAAAACTGCCATAATGCTTAAAGAGAAACGCCCTGTCGATGACATAGTAGCAAAGTATAAGCCTATATTGCGGCAAACCACAATCAACCATTTTTTCCTGTTTTTATACATTTTTACCCTTAAAATTTAAAACTAGCCCAAACCTGGGCTGTCCTCAGTTACAATCAGTCATTACCATTATTGGAAATCTTTGGACGTTAGACCTTTCCCCAAGTATTCTAACTTTTATTAACATTCAAATATTCCAACATTCAAAAAGGTTTATTTTAATTACCATTGTCTTCGAGAGTTTTCATGAGGGTTAAACAACAAAAAAGGTGGGTACATATACCACTGTTTCATTTTCTTGTTTTACTTCGCTTGGTGGACAGCAATTTGGTCATGCGAGAGTACTCCGCTCTTTTCCTTATTTCATAGATTATGCTATATTATTACTATATTATTAACAACAATTGTGTTTTGACAAAAAAATTATTTTTTTAATTTATTTTTAAATGATTAATTTTGATTTTCCACACCTGATTTTTGTACTTTAATTTTTTTTACAGTTTTTCTTAAAAGTAGGTTTATTAATTTGAAATATCATATTTTCATAATATTCATCATATATGTAAGAAAAAGTAATATTTTTGTCAAAACATGATTTGTTTTGTTATATCACATCATAAACATGTAAAAGAATCTTTGTCAAGTGCATGCTGTATGTGTAATCTTACTATGTTTGAAAAACCGTTTTGCTTCCTTTCTACGAGGCTGAGACTTGCGGAATCGCTTTTTTAGCGCTTAGGAAACGTATTATTTACATCACATACACGACGTAGCCAAACATGAGGTGTTGATGCGGGTTTTTTTTTATTATTTTGACTTTCCACACATTATTTGTTAACTTTTTACAGTTTTTATCAAAAGTTTGATAATGAATATGAAATTTTATATTTTCATTATATACATCATTTTTGTAAGAAAAAAGGTATATTTTTTGTTAAAACATTGTTTGTTTTGTTAAATCACATCATAAACATGTAAAATAATCTTTGTCAAGTGCAATCTGTATGTGTAATCTTTCTTTGTTTGAAAAACGTTTTGCTTCCGTTCTACGATGCTGAGACTTGCGGAATCGCTTTTTCAGCACTAAAGAATCTCTTTCATTCTTTACATCACATACACGACATTGACAACAACATGAGGTGTGATGCGATTTTGATTAATTTTGTCTTTCCACACATAATTTGTTGACTTTGTACAGATTTTCTCAAAATTATGATTATCATTATGAAATTTCAAATTTGTATAAAATCCATCATATTGGTATGAAAAAAGATATATTTTTGTATAAAACATTATTTGTTTTGTTAAATCACATTAAATACGTGTCAAAGAATCTTTGTCAAGTGAATTGTTTATGTGTAATCTTACTGTGTTAAAAAAACCGTTTTGCTTTCGTTCTACGAGGCTAAGACTTGCGGAATCACTTTTTCAGCGCTAAAGAAACTTATTCTTTACATCACCTACACGACGTTGCCAAACATAAGGGTGTTGATGTTTTTATGATAAAGGATCACGATCCACGCCTGACCTTTCACATTTTACAGTTTTTAATAGTTTTTCTCAAATGAATGAATATGAAATTTTTTATTTTAAAATCTCCATTTTATTTGTAAGAAAAAAGTTATATTATTTTCAAAACATTATTTGTTTTGTTAAATCACATGTAAAAGACTCTTTGTCAAGTGCATGGTGTATGTGTAATCTTACTGTGTTAAAAAATAAACGTTTTGCTTTCGTTCTACGAGGCTGAGACTTGTGGAATCGCTTTTTCAGCGCTAAAGAAACTTATTCTTTACATCACCACACGACGTTGAAAAACATGAAGTGTTGATGTTTTTGTTAAAAAGGATGACTGTCGACACCTGATTTTTAACTTTTTTAAAGTTTTTTTCAAAAGTAGGTTCATTAATATAAAATTTCAAATTTTTATAATAACCATCATTTTTGTATGAAAAAATATATATTTTTGTAAAAAACATGATTTGTTTTGTTTTAAAACATCATTAAAATGAAAAGAAACTTTGTCAAGTGCATGCTGTGTGTGTAATTTTACTTTGTTCAAAAAACCGTTTTGCTTTCGTTCTACGAGGCTGAGACTTGTGGAATCGCCTTTTCAGCGCTAAAGAAACTTATTCTTTACATCACCTACACGACGTTGCCAAACATGAAGTGTTGATGTTTTTTTTAAAAAAGGATGACTGTGGACACCTGATTTTTCACTTTTTTAAAGTTTTTCTCAAAAGTAGGTTCATTAATATAAAATTTCAAATTTTTATAATATCCATCATTTTTGTATGAAAAAATATATATTTTTGTAAAAAACATGATTTGTTTTGTTTTAAACCATCATTAAAATGTAAAAGAAACTTTGTCAAGTGCATGCTGTGTGTGTAATTTTACTTTGTTCAAAAAACCGTTTAGCTTTCGTTCTACGAGGCTGAGACTTGCGGAATCGCCTTTTCAGCACTAAAGAAACTTGTTCATTCTTTACATCACATACACGACATTGACAACAACATGAGGTGTGATGCGATTTTGATTAATTTTTTCTTTCCACACATAATTTGTTGACTTTGTACAGATTTTCTCAAAATTATGATTATCATTATGAAATTTCAAATTTGTATAAAATCCATCATATTGGTATGAAAAAAGATATATTTTTTTATAAAACATTATTTGTTTTGTTAAATTACATCAAATACGTGTCAAAGAATCTTTGTCAAGTGAATTGTTTATGTGTAATCTTACTGTGTTAAAAAAACCGTTTTGCTTTCGTTCTACGAGGCTAAGACTTGCGGAATCACTTTTTCAGCGCTAAAGAAACTTATTCTTTACATCACCTACACGACGTTGTCAAACATAAGGGTGTTGATGTTTTTATGATAAAGGATCACGATCCACACCTGACCTTTCACATTTTACAGTTTTTAATAGTTTTTCTCAAATGAATGAATATGAAATTTTTTTATTTTATAATCTCCATTTTATTTGTAAGAAAAAAGTTATATTATTTTCAAAACATTATTTGTTTTGTTAAATCACATCAAAAACATGTAAAAGAAACTTTGTCAAGTGCATGGTGTATGTGTAATCTTACTGTGTTAAAAAAAACGTTTTGCTTTCGTTCTACGAGGCTGAGACTTCTGGAATCGCTTTTTCAGCGCTAAAGAAACTTATTCTTTACATCACCTACACGACGTTGCCAAACATGAAGTGTTGAAGATTTTTTTTAAAAGGATGACTGTCGACACCTGATTTTTCACTTTTTAAAAGTTTTTCTCAAAAGTATGTTCATTAATATGAATTTTCAAATTTTTATAATATCCATCATTTTTGTATGAAAAAGATATTTTTGTAAAAAACATGATTTGTTTAAAAACATCATTAAAATGTAAAATAATCTTTGTCAAGTGCATGCTGTGTGTGTAATTTTACTTTGTTCAAAAAACGTTTTGCTTTCGTTCTACGAGGCTGAGACTTGCGGAATCACTTTTTCAGCACTAAAGAAACTTATTCTTTACATCACCTACACGACGTTGCCAAACATGAAGTGTTGATGTTTTTTTAAAAAAAGGATGACTGTGGACACCTGACTTTTCACTTTTTTTAAGTTTTTCTCAAAAGTATGTTCACTAATATGAATTTTCAAATTTTTATAATATCTATATTAAAATATATATTTTTGTAAAAAACATGATTTGTTTTGTTTTAAAACATCATTAAAATGTAAAAGAAACTTTGTCAAGTGCATGCTGTGTGTGTAATTTTACTTTGTTCAAAAAACCGTTTTGCTTTCGTTCTACGAGGCTGAGACTTGCGGAATCGCTTTTTCAGCACTAAAGAATTCATTCTTTACATCACATACACGACATTGACAACAACATGAGGTGTGATGCGATTTTGATTAATTTTGTCTTTCCACACATAATTTGTTGACTTTGTACAGATTTTCTAAAAATTATGATTATCATTATAAAATTTCAAATTTGTATAAAATGTATCATTTTGGTATGAAAAAATATATATTTTTGTATAAAACATTATTTGTTTTGTTTACTCACATCATTAACATGTAAAACAATCTTTGTCAAGTGCATTGTTTATGTGTAATCTTACTTTGTTCAAAAAAACGTTTTCCTTTTCACACGATTTATTAACTTTTTACATGTTTCTTAAAATTATGAATAATTAATTTTATATTTTCATTATATACATCATATTTGTAGGGAAAAAGTTATATTTTTGCAAAACATTATTTGTTTTGTTAAATCACATCAAAAACATGTAAAAGAATATTTGTCAAGTGCATGGTGTATGTGTAATCTTACTGTGTTAAAAAAAACCGTTTTGCTCTTGTTCTACGAGGCTTAGACTTGCGGAATCGCTTTTTCAGTGCTTCAGAAACGTATTATTTACAATCACATACACGACGTTGCAAAACATGAGGTGTTGATGCGTTTTTGATTAATTTTGACTTTCCACACATTATTTTTCAACTTTTTACAATTTTTATCAAAAGTTTGATAATGAATATGAAATTTTATATTTTCATTATATACATAATTTTTGTAAGACAAATGGTATATTTTTTGTTAAAACATTGTTTGTTTTGTTATATCACATTATAAACATGTAAAATAATCTTTGTCAAGTGCAATCTGTATGTGTAATCTTTCTTTGTTTGAAAAACCGTTTTGCTTCTTTTCTACGAGGCTGAGACTTGCGGAATCGCAACACATACACGACGTGGCCAAACATGAGGTGTTGATGCGTTTTTGATTAATTTTGACTTTCCACACATTATTTGTTAACTATTTACAGTTTTTATCAAAAGTTTGATAATGAATATGAAATTTTATATTTTCATTATATACATCATTTTTGTAAGAAAAAAGGTATATTTGTTGTTAAAACATTTTGTTATATCACATCATAAGAAAAGAATCACTTTCCTCACCTGATCTTTTCACTTTTTTGCATATAAAAATATATGAATATAAAGATGAAATTTATTATTTTCATAATTTCCATCATATTTGTCAGAAAAAAAGGTGTTATTCCTCAAACGTGATTTGTTTTGGTAAATCACTTTAAAACGATATAAAAGAATCTTTGTCAAGTGCATGCTGTATGTGTACATTTACTTTGTTCGAAAATCCGTTTTGATTTTGTTATATGTAGCTGAGACTTGCGGAATCGTTTTTTCAGCGCTTAAGAAACTTATTCTTTAAATCACTACACGACATTGCCAAACATGAAGAGCTGGTTTTTTTGATAAAGGATGACTTTCCACACTTGATTTTCCCTTTTTTTTTTTTTTTTTTTGACAAAGATTTTTTTTTACATGTTAATGATGTGATAATAAATCGTTTTCACAAAAAATATAACTTAAAGCGATTCCGCAAGTCTCAGCCTCGTAGAACTTGTTCTTTACATCACATACACGACGTTGCCAAACATGAGGTGTTGATGTTTTTTTGATAACGGATGACTTTTTACACCTGATTTTTCACTTTTTTTTTTACAGTTATTCTCAAAAGAATTATTATGGATATGAAATTTCATAGTTTAATAATATCCATCATATTTGTATGAAAAAAGTTATATTTTTGTCAAAACATGATTTGTTTTGTTAAATCACATCAAAAACATTTAAAATAAATTTTGTCAAGTGCATGCTGTATGTGTACATTTTGTTTGTTCGAAAAACCGTTTTGCTTTCGTTCTACGAGCCTGAGACTTGCGGAATCGCTTTTTCAGCGCTAAAGAAACGTATTCTTTACATCACATACACGACGTTGCCAAACATGAGGTGTTGATTCGTTTTTGATTCCTTTTGACTTTCCACACATGATTTGTTAACTTTTTACAGTTTTTACTCAAAATTATGATAATGAATATGAAATTTTATATTTTCATAATATCCATCATATGTGTAGGAAAAAAGTCATATTTTTGTTAAAACATTATTTGTTTCGTTATATCACATCATTAACATCTTTATCAAGTGCATGCTGTATGTGTAATCTTACTTTGTTCGAAAAACTGTTTTGCTTTCGTTCTACGAGGCTGAGCCTTGCATTTACATCACATACACGACGTTGCCAACCATGAGGTGTTGATGTTTTAATGATAAAGGATCACATTCCACACCTGACTTTTCACTTTTTACAGTTTTTAACAGTTTGTCTCGAAATTATGATTATGAATATGAAATATCATAATTTCATAATATTTGTAGGAAAAAAGTTATATCACATCACATACACGACTTTGCCAACCATGAGATGTTAAAAAGTTAAAATGTGCAATACTTAAACAAAAATTGAAAAATAACTTTTTTCACAAAAATATGAATATTTATGAATAAAAACAATATCATTAAAAATTGTATGAAACTTCGTAAAAAAATTGACGAAAAATCATGCTAATATGAAAATAATGTTATATTCATAAACAATTTTATGAAAAACTGTTACATTTTCAATTTTGGAATGAAAAGGTTATGTTTTGATAAGATATATTCTTATTTTCATATAAAATATCATAGTTTTTATGCATATATATATATATATATATATATATATATATATATATATATATATATATATATATATATATATATATATATATTTTTATACATAAGTTAATTAAATTAAAAAACTTAAAAAAAGTACAAGACAAACAAAAGACAAAAAGGTGACGATAAATGTTTTGACACAAATATAAAATTTTTCGATAGTTTTTGATAAAATATGAATTTTTGTCATTTCACGAAGATCTGCGAGAATAGTTCAAAACGTGAATGATGAAGGCGACATGACAAATCATGTTTTCCCAAAAATGTGAATTTTTATGTTCATTAGCAGAATTAAAAAAAAAAAAAAAAAAAAGTTAAAGGTGCTATAAATAATCGAAAACCGTCAATCTCATATAACAAATTGAGTTTTGACAAACAAAATATTTTTCATAAAAATGATAAATATGAAAAAAAAATTCATATTCAGAAGTATTTTTTGAAAACATGAAATATGAAAATATGATTTATTTTTATATTCAGAAACATAATTTTTCGAACAACAGTTAAAAAGTTCAATATGGGAATGAAAAGATCACATGACAAATCATTTTTTAACAACAAAAATGCTTTTTTTCGAATAAAAATGTTATTTAAAAAATATATATTTTTTTACTTTAATAAAAAAACGGTAAAATATACAAGACAAACTAAGAACAGTAAAGGTGAGATGATAAATCATGTTTTCCCAAAAATGTGAATTTTCATGTTCATTAGCAGAATTTAAAAAACAAACAAAAACGAAAAACAAATTCAAAGGTGATATAAATAATCGAAAACCGTCAATAGTCATATAACATACATTTTTGACAAAAAATATTTTTCATAAAAATGATATGAAAAAATTTATTTTCATATTCAGAAGTATTATTTCATGAAAACTCCTTAAAACTGCAATAAGTGAACAAAGAAAATGACATGAAAACCAATGTTTTGACAAAAATATTTTCATAATTATATGATATTGTAAAAATATGAATTTTCATGTTTATATTAATATCATGAGAAAATGTTAAAAAGTGCAAAAAGTGAAACGGCAACATGACAAAAAAATATATATATGCTTTTTATATATATATATATAAAAAAAAACCCTAATAGTTATGAAAATATACATTTCAAGATCATGAGCAGATTTTCATAAAAAAAATTTTAAAGGGTGCAATGAATGATCAAAAAAAAAAAAACCACGCAAAACTGGTGACATGACAAATCATATTTTGACAAATAATATGGCTTTTTTTCACTAAAAAAAAAATAGTTATAAAAATGCGAATTTTCATGATCATTTCATAAAATAAACAAAAATGTTACAAGGCGCAATAATTAATTAAAAACGACAGTGGTGGCATGACATTGTTTAGACGTTTTCATAATGTTAATTTTAATGTAAAAAGTGCAATACGTAAATAAAAACGAAAAATTACTTTTTCACAAAAATATGAATTTTCATATTCAAAAACAATTTCATGCATTGTTTAATGAAACCTTATTATATATTGCAATAAATGAACGATAAAACAAAGTGACATGAAAAATCAAGTTTTGACTTAAATATTACTTTTTTGTATGATACTGAAAATATATAATTTTTATATTCATAAACAATTTGAGGAAAAACTGTTAAAATGTTCAATACGGGAATGAGAAGGTAACAAATTATGTTTTGACAAGAAATATACCTATTTTCACATAAAAATATCATGGTTGTTATGAAACATATCTATATATATTTTTTTTATAAGTTGGACTAAATAACAACACAAAAAATTGCAAGACAAACAAAAGACAAAAAAGTGGCAAGATAAATATTTTTTTAATAAGACAAATATATGATTTTTTCATGAAAAAAATGATGTTAAAATTTACATTTTCATAGTTTTTGTCATTTCAAGAAGAACTGCGAAAAATTGCAAAAAGAGAATAATTAAGGTGACATGACAAATCATGTTTACCCAAAAAAATGCCTTTTATTTTTATTTTTTTAAACATTTATATAATGAAAATAGGAATTTTCATAATCTTGATCAGCTTTTTATTAAATAAATAAATAAATAAATAAAATAAAAAGGGATTTATATTAACCGTCTGGATTTCTTGCCTGATGTTTTCAACTTTATTATTAAAAAAGTTAATGAAATCATTACTATCTATTGATGTTGTGCATGTTAGTGCAGTGCTTTTATTTTCTGTTAATTTTGCTACCGTTGTCGGGAATTTCCTTTCTCTCAGATCGAGCAGCTTCCGACTTTAGTTGGGAGATTTTAAATAAATGTAAAATAGACTCTTCAAAAAAAGCCAAGACACTTGGATTAGAAGAGCAAAGGTAGAGTTTATTGCGGCAAACCACAATCAAACCGAGAGCATCCGCATGTCATGACATCAATGGTCTGACCACACCTGGCAGTTCCTTCTGTTTTTATAAATTTAACCCTTAACATTGAAAACTCCCCAAACCTGTGCCCTACTCAGTTACCATAAGTCATTACCATTATTCAAAATCTTTAGACGTGAGACCTTCCCCCAAGTATTCAAACTATCATTAACATTCAAATATTACAAAATTCAAAAAGGTCTTTCCAGTTACCATTGTCTTAAAGAGTTTTCGAGAGTTAAACAACATATACCACTCTTTCATTTCCATGTTTTACTTCGCTTGGTGGACAGCAATTTGATCATGCGTGAGTACTCCGCTCTTTTCCTTATTAAATAGATTATGCTATATTATTACTATATTATTAATTTGTTAATGATTTTAGTACTTTTGTGTGCATTAGTATTTTTAAATATAATTGTAACTTTATTACTTTGATGGTGTTAATAGGCTGCTTAGACTGTAATGGGGTAGATTAATCTCGTTTTTTTGGCCTGCGCTTGAGGCGAGCTCCATGGAAGACGTTATCCCTTTTATGGCAGTTATAATAAACTTTCTCACTCATGATTCATGTTGTTTGTGTTATTTCTTTCTGTGTTCGGTGGAGCCATTTTTAGATGTCTATTGAGTGTTATGGGCACTGCTGTTGGCTCCTTTATAACTTTCTTATGGGTTATGTTTACTTAAGCATGAATAAGTTACTTTTTTGATCCTACATTCCCCTCTTAGCGGATTTAAAGCCGCAACATAAAACTGTAAGTCACTGGAATTCAGTTTCAGCTTTATTAATCATTACTCCTCATCATTCTACAATCCTACATTCCCCTACTCTACTCTAGCATAAACTACCTGGAGATATTTTATTTACTCTATCATGGAGGGGACACTCTGTCAAGAAAACAGGCGACGAATAACAAGGGAGCCCAAGGAGCCTGAGGTACCTGTGCAGAGAGGAAAGGCTGGGGGTACACTGTAAAATCAAATAGTATACTTCACAAGAAAAATGCTATTATGTTTATTTAAAACTGACTAAAATTTTGAGTTTAATAAAAATAGTTAATTATTGGTAAAATGTTAAAATAAATATTCGAGATTACTAATAAAAATTAAGAAATATTACTCGAAATGTTTGAGACATTTTATTTGGCATGCACAATGAAGCACAACTCCTCTCCTCAGACAATGGAAGAAAAAAAAAGTTTGCGAGATGATGGAAGGAAGGAAAGGGGGTCGAAACCTGTGAATGTAACCCCCCCCCCCCCCTTTCCCTTTCCGCTACGCCCAGACTCTGTCCCATGATGCCCCTGGGCTGTTGATGCTGCTTTTCTGTGTATAATGCTTACAGATTTGCTCATCTGGCAATGTTTTGCTGTTTAGTTTTTTTTTACGCAATTTATAAGCGCACAACCGCTCAATGTTTGCATTCAGTGCAAGTTATTCTGCCTTCTGACCTCAATGACCCCTTCCCTTTGACAGCGTACAAAGTCCGAGGTCATTTGTTAGTCACATTGAAGCATTACATCTGCTGCTAAATTACATGATTACGCTATTATTTTTTATTGTTTGTCATTTTTAATGTATTTTTTTTTAGTTCAGAATTCATCTAACCATGGCAATGATACGTTATCATGATACGTTATTGTGCACGATGGTGATAGCCAGAAAGTAATAATTTCTGAAAAAACAGCTGATGCTCATTCCTTGAAACGTGCTGCAAGAGAAGCTGCAAGTCTCATATTCTTTTAACGTTCATTACGAGGACCCTGATTTGAATCATGCACTCTGCAACCTCAGCGACATCAATGATTTTCCAGAGAGGGCAACACTGAAAATAATTCCTCTATTCATGTCTCCCTCCTCAAGTCAAGCTGACACGGTACTTCTCTCAGGTTCTGAAACATCAAAACAGTTGTCTTCTGAACGACAGAGTGCCTGGCCTGAGGATTTGAAATTCCCAATTTTTCTGTAAATGTTAAGTACCGTCTCCGTCAAGGAAACCTTAATTTTCTGAAAGATGGAACAAGTCTTACTGTTGGAAGAGCCCTAAAACATGATATACTGGAAGCACTTGCAGGGGCTATATACACATTTAAGGCATATCCATTTTGTCAAAGCACATCCATGTTTGACCGACCCTGGCTCCTTAACAGGCGCAGCTGGTTGGAAAAACAGCCTGAAATTTTAAATGGCAAACTATAGAACAAAGCTGTTTAAATGTGGCTGTAGTGATGTTGCTGTCAAGGGAAAGAGAGGTGCAACAGACAACGTGCAGAAGAAAGGCATTAAAAAACCTAAGACGGTTTGAATTAAATCTCTTGCTAAATTTTCCCAAAGGGAAAAATGAAGAAAGTCAAGAATGCGTAAGAGTAGAACTTGTTGAAGAAATGAAAAAGATGACCCGAAACATGAGCCTGATTGGCCAGAAGATGGACAGCACATTTGCCTTGAGAAGGAAGGAAATCATTCATTCTAAACCTCCTATTTGTGAGATCCTGGAAAAGTGGCCTGCACTTTTCACCGAAAGCCAGGTATGTATTCTCTTTACAATCTAAACATCTTATTATTCAATATCTTATTTTACAATTTACTCCAATCCTCCTGAATGATGATTCTCTGGAATGTTTCAGGAAATGCTTTGTAAGTAATTGGTTTACTTCTTTGTTATTTGTGCTAATGCTAAACTGTGTATTAGGGTCGATTAGAATATAGATCAGATGTAAGTAAGAATCTCAAGCCCAAAATTCAAACTCTAAAAAAACAGCTTTTAAACTTAGCTGCTGTTTTTGCTTCTGACAAATTACATGTTACAAAGATTTAAAATTCTTTTAGCATCAGAGGGATCATTTGGTGTTTTTTTTTTTTTTTTTAAAGAATTGTTAAAACTAAACCTTTCAGCTAAATGTCTGAATTAGACTTTATAAGTTGAGCACTGGAAACTAAAGGGATAGTTCAAACAAAAATGGAACTTCTGTCATCATTTATTCACCTTTTGTTATTTTAAACCTGTATGATTTTTCTTTTGCAGAACATAAAAGATGATGTTTTGGAAAATAGGAGTAACAAAAAAAGTCTTTTACTTGTCATTTGGCAATAGAAGTCAACAGGTGCCAGTGGTTCTTTGGTTACCAACATTCTTCAGAATATGTTGTTTTGTGTTCTGCAGAAAAAAGTCTAATAGGTTTAAAATGACAAGAGAATAAGTAAATGATGACAAAATATTCATTTTGGGGTGATCTATTCCTGGACTGTGTTTTTCTGCAAGTTGCCTTTTTTTTGAAAAAGTGCTGTTTTTGCAAATGTTTGCTGTCAAGTGGCAGTTATTTATTAGTCAAGGTCCCCATGCTGTTTAGATAGAAGTATGTATTTATACTATATATATTTAGTATTTCTACTGCATTGTTTTTAAAAATCTGTGTTGATTATTATGATAAGTGTTTGTTAAAAAGAGTGTCTTTTGTCTTTTCTGTTAGCAGTACTTAAAAAAACGTTCACTTTACCTTAAAAAATTTTGGAAACTGATTGCACATAGTTTTATATGTTGTCATTACTTAAAATAGAATATTAACTTAATATAGTAGGCTTACTTATTTTTTTTTTGTAATATTAATAAGTAATATATATATTAAATATTAATAAATATTTAGAAGTATATTCACTTAAATTTACTTAATATACTTACTTGATATTTATTAATAAATTTACTCAGAAATTATGAATTCAGCTTACCTGTAGCTAATTATTAAACTAACTAGATTTTTGCCCTAAGTTTGCTTTGAAAAATTAAGAAAATTGGTTTCCAAAGATTTTTTAAGTAAACTGAACTAATTCGAATTTAAAGTGTAGAAAGGATATCAGGGGATGTAACTACCAGCCACTACCTTGTAATAAGGAACTTCAGGCGTGACTACTGAACGAGTATAATTTGTTAATGCGAGTCCACTCACCTAGCATCAGAAATTCGCTTTGACCTTTTTAACACCGCTAACGATGCCGTTAACACCAGTGACACAGTGCCATTTACCATAACAATAAACAATGGCACCAACCCCTTAGCAGACATCTTTTGGTATTGAGGAGGAGATGTCACCAGGCAGACTCTTTCCCCTAACTGGAAGTGGTGTTGTGCCCGGGCTTGCTAGAAGGAAAAATTCATATAATTGAACTAGTACATGCTCCGTCCCATGCTCGCAAACACAAGCGTTCTGCCCTCTTGTGTAAATATATATCAGAGGATAGTTCAAACGTAATGCCGCAATATAGGCTTATACTTTGCTACTATGTCATCGACAGGGCGTTTCTCTTTAAGCATTATGGCAGTTTTACTTTCTCACTTCCTCAAGTGGTCGAGTTGCTTATAATGTTTCCTATAAAGTTATTTTAATAAAATGAAAGTCAGACCAGACTCAACCCAAAGTATTTTATTGACAGATAACTCAGCTTTACCTGATTCTTGTTAGTCTTGCTGCTTCCTTACCACCGCGATCAGTGCCTCCGTTCCACTGTGTTTGGACAACTTCTGGCCTCTGTTTCTACACAAAAACAATCTTAGTTTCCTCACACATCAGTCTGTCACAGGCTATAATGTTTTATTTTATCAACATGTTCATTTATTTTTATTATATTATATTCTGATAAAAGCTCGTATCTAGTTTAGTGTTATTCCTACCTTCGGGGCGCGCCCACCTTTTCCCCTAACCAAACCACTTCCCCACACACATACACACAAATACCATTAACATCGACACTAAATCCTAACACAAACATAAACCTCTGGGTCCCACCCTGTCCTAGTGACAGTGATGCACCAGCCCGAGCTCGGGATTTTTCCTACTAAGCAGACCTATCACAGATAGAGGTATCTAGGGGAGGCCTGTACACCTATTCAAGCAGCCCTGCTCGCCCGTGAAAAATCCAGTTCACGTCAGCAGCAGCATCACAGAAATTTTTCTCCTCAATCCACTCGCCCAAGCAAACCTATATCACATATACCATTATTACACCTGGAAAAGCTCTTGTTATATGCAAAATAGTGGTATCACGAGATTTCCAACTTTTGTACCTGTGGTCCATTTCTCCGGGACTAGTTTTACCCTACCCTCACCCCGGGCCGCAACATTCCCAGGACAGCAGATAACTAAGCAGAATTTTGATTAAACAGGCTTCTGCTCACCTTTTCCTAGATGGTACCGTTCTGGTACCATTCTTTTCCTAGTTGGTACCTGTCAGATGACGCAGCCAGAGGTAGAGGGGTGGCTCCACCAGTTATGCCGGAATCCTGCTGACAACGGCAATTATGTCGGAAATTTCTTGTCTCTCAGACCGAGCTGCTTCCGACTTTAGTTGGGACTTTCAAAATAAATAAAATAGTCTCTTTAAAAGAAGCCAAGACACTTGGATGAGTAGAGCAAAGGTAGAGTTTATTGCCGCAAACCACAATCCACCATCCGCATGTCATGACAACGATGGTCTGACCACACCTGCCATTTCCTCCTGTTTTTATACATTTTTACCCTTGAACATTTAAAACTCCCCAAACCTGGGCCCTCCTCAGTTACTATTATTACTATTATAGTTATTGGAAATCTTTGGATGTTAGACCTTCCCCCAAGTATCTATCATTAAACTCTCAGTAAACTATCATTAACATTTAAATGTTCAAACATTCAAAAAGGTTTATTCTAATTACCATTTAGTTTTCGAGAGGGTTAAACAACAAAAAAGGTGGGGACATTGTTTCATTTCCTTGTTTTACTTCGCTTGGTGGACAGCAGTTTAAAAGTGTGAGTATTCCGCTCTTTTCCTTATTTCACAGATTTTGCTATGTTATTATTATATTATTAATTTGTTAATTTGTTAAATAGTGCCAAGAAAACTACTTCCCTTGGCATAAAGACAAAAAGGAAATCGCCAATCTCTGGGCTCTCTTACAAGGGGATGGCTCTCTAACAGTGTAGGGATAAATCTAAGGGTGAGCTGATGGTCGCAGCGGGCTGTAAGGTTAACAGGCGAGTTTCTGTCATAGGTATTGAACGTGGCACCGAGTGCTCAGAGCAGGAAAATAATTGGGCACAAATATGCTACGTCATATGGGGGTGATGAGCATTCAGTGGGACCTTGAGTAGGTTGTACATGGTGATGATTGCTAGCTCTATGTGGCATACTATACATGGGTGGTGTGTGACACTTTGGTACAGATAACCAATATAATAAGGGCCGCTAAGATTGCTTGAATCTACTTTAGGGGAAACCACATGGTCTTGGAAAACTTTGGTGCTGTTTCTGTACAGGTGACAGAGAGTGATAGTTAGAGTGTTGGCGAGCCATAAGTCATACGTGTATGTGAGACATAGTTGTCAGGGAACGCAAGTACCAATGAGGGCAAACAGAAAAAAGGGTGTGTCTGTATTGCGGTTGGCATGGAGCAGTTAAGTGGTGTGGTTGTTGCGGCAGTGCGAACGTTGTCGACATCCAACGTTAACACAACATCGGAGTGGTCAGAGCATGTGGCACGATATTGTGCACACCTTGGTCGAGAAAGAAGATGAAGGGTGCCAGCTAAGACTAAGGCGCCTGTCATGTGTGTTTGGAAAGCTTTGTTCATTTCAGCTGCTCGAGTTCTACCAGATTCCCAACCGTAAGAGCATTTCTGCCGGTGCAGATGTGATAGAACATCAAGAAGTCAACCATACATAGCTGATACAGTACACAGTGAAATGAAACAACGTTCCTCCAGAACCCTGATGCTACATAAAACAACATAAAACAACAATCACAAAAACAGAAAACACAGGGTAGTAAAAAAAAATCCTTGCCACATAAAGTGCATTTGTGCAACCTGGTGCAAACAGTGCAAAAGACAGAATGCTTCAGAACCGCTTCCCTGATGGCAGGAGGGTGAAGAGTGTGTGTGAGGGGTGTGTGGGGTCATCCACAATGCTGTTTGCTTTGCGGATGCAGCGTGTGTTGTAAATGTCCATGATGGAGGGAAGAGAGACTCCGGTGATATTTTCAGCTGTCCTCACTATCCTCTGTAGGGTCTTGCGATCCGAGACGGTGCAGTTCCCAAACCAGGCAGTGATGCAGCTGCTCAGGATGATCTCAATGGTCCCTCTGTAGAACGTCGTTAGGATGGGGGAGGGAGATGAGCTTTCCTCAGCCTTCTCAGGAAGTAGAGACGCTGATGGGCTTTTTTGGTGATGGAGCTGGTGTTGAGTGACCAGGTAAGGTTATCCGCCAAGTGAACACCTAGGAATTTGGTGCTTTTGACGATCTCCACTGAGGATCCATCGATGATCAGTGGAGAATGGTCACGCTGTGTTCTCCTGAAGTCAACATCCATCTCTTTATCTCTTTAATCAGTTGTAACCCTTGCGGATATATTCTAAGGATATGCTTTATTTTACGATAACATGACCTATCTACAAACAGCACTAGGTATGCATTTGGTAATGGTTGATTTTGCACATTTGCGTGTGCCTTTAGTATTTTTTCCGTTTCTTGGGCGCAATCATGCAGAATTCCACCCAAAGGAGTTACCATCCTTTCAGCAGGATTAACTACTTTACAGCATTCTATTGTTAGTTCAGGTGCCTCTAGAATCACATCGTATCCTGTCATGAATTAGTAATGACAAAAGATTGACTGGTTAACAAGGTCCATGTGAAGTGAGGACTGCCCCCATAGTAATTACTGATGCCTACTGATAGGCATACGCTGCTGCAGCTAATGTGCGATAGCATGATGGCATTCCCTTTTCTGCGTTATCTAACACAGTGCTAAAGTATGCAATGGGTTGTTTTTCCATTCCATGCTGTTGTTGCTTTAACACGGCGGTGACATTGCCTCGTCTGTCGGACACATACAGGTGGAACGGTTTCTTATAATCGGGACTAGATAATGTCGGTGCCGAGAACAATGTTGTTTTAACTGCATCGAACGCTGCTAACGCTTTTGATGTCCATTTAAGTGATGCTTGGGTTTAGTTCGGTCTGCTGCCTAATCATGTCCCTCAACAGTTGTTCCTGCTAAGCAAAGTCACATATCCAGGGCCTACTAAACCCTGCCATCCCTAGAAAAGATAGCATTTGATGAACTGTTTGTGGTTGTGGCGCTTTTTAAATAGCCTCCACATGTGGAAGGTAAATTTTCTTTGTATTTTCCTCAAGTACTTTTCCCAAATACTCTACTTTTGCTTGACAGAATTGTAATTTCTCCTTATTTACCTTGTGACCATTTTTGGCTGGCATATAAGTATGCTCAGTGAATCTTGTTGACATTGTTCTTTTGTTAGACTACAGATCAGTAAATCATCTGTATATTAAAGAACTGTGCTAGTTACATCTAGTTAAGCTTAGTTTTTCCAACACTTGATTAAAGATGGATGGACTTTCACAAATCCTTGTGGCAGCCTAGTATAGGTATACTGCTGCCCTTCATGGGTGAATGCAACTATTGGCTGTCATTCAGGATGGAGAGGAAGGCTGCAGAATGCAGAGCAATACAATAAATGACAGTGTTCCATTTTGTTCCCTCAGAAATATTTGACAACAATGTGTATTGATCCGGAACAGTAGGTATGTCTGCTATGAACAATTGATTTAATGGCCTTAGATCATGGACTAATCTCCATTTGTCCGAGTTGGGCTTCCTAACAGGAAAAATTGAGGTGTTGCAATAGCTTTTTGTCGGTATTAATACCCCTGCCTCTATTAGGCCTTGAATAGTTGGTCTTATTCCTTCCCTGTATTTTCACTAGTCCTGCAGATTTCACTAATCCTACATCAGTTGAGTGTCCTGTCCAAAAACCTTCTGGCACTGTTTTCAGTAAGTCCTCTGTCTGCTGATCTATCTCAATCCCTGTCAATGCTAACTGTTTTACTTTCCCTTCTCCTATTTCTAGCTCTGTGTGTAGCTACTGTTTGGTCTACTGATACCTGTGAAATTCGCAGAAAATATTTGTCTGGTGACAGGTGTTTGTAAGGGCTGAATGTTGGCACCCACTCCGTAACCCCTAGTGTTTCCTCTATCATAGGACCTAGATCATCACACTTTAAATTTTTCGTAACCATCAGGGAGACATGGGGCAAGGCATTGTCCACTTGGTAATAGTTTTGAGCTTTCTCTGGTAGCTGTGCAAAACCTGCTACTCCTTTGTATTCCAACCTCTATTTCTGTGGTTGTTTTTGTCATATTTATGTTCTTCCATCTGTCATTCCCACATAAGGACGTATTCTTCATCGGCTCCTTTCGGGTCATACTAAATAATGCAGTGCAATGGTTCTTCGTTTTCTTGGCAGTGTTATATATGTGTTCCATAGTGCTGAAGCATGGGCTTGGGTGTACTCCATCCAATACACTTTGTCAGCCACCTGGTATTTCACATCTTTTTCGTGAATTACCATGCACTGCATTGCAAGGTTTTCTGGAAAGGTGACCCATAGCCCGTTATTTTTGCTCCTAGTTTGCACAAGGTGTCTCTTCCCAGCAAGTTCATTGGAGCATCTGGTGAGTATAGTAGTGGTACTTCAATAGTTTGGCCCTCCAGCGTTAGTTCTTGAGGCTCAGTGAAATACAACGTCTGTGACTTTCCCGAGAAGCCCACTGTTTGTATGGTTTTCCGCGAGCGGGGGAGTCACCAGCCTATTTGTCCGATGCTTGAATATGCAGCTGCAGTGTCAATCATCAAAGGTACCTTCAAAATGTCTCCAATCTGTACTGAAACTGTTGGTTCTTGCGCTGGGTGTAGTGTGGTGACATACTGCATCAACTTCCCCTCGAGCTTTTCTTCAACTTTGGTCAACTCTGTCCCCCCATGTTCTCTGTGCTTGGAGACAGTCTCTCCTGATGTGGCCTAGGTCCCCACACTGCCAGCATCTGGGTCCGCGTCCTCTTGCATACACTGCCGATGGTCCTCCATACCCGGACTATTTTCCTCTTCTCTGGCTGAAAAATCTAGCATTTTGGTTGCGCTGGGGCTATTGCGGTCCGCTGTCAAATACATATATTGGGGCTGCCTGTTGGGCCATTGGCAGGGTTGCTTGTTGGTCCACTGATCCACTTGGTTGCGTCACTGGTTGCGTCCAGTGTGCGCCTGCTTGCACTAGGGCCTGTGCTTCTTGCACTTGGTCCTGTGGCTTTGACATAGCTGTTAGAACTATCACTGCAGTTTGCTTTACTGTGATGTCTTTCTTTTTTTCTTTCTCTTCTTGTTTGCATTGCGCAATCTCACTCAGTTGGGCCTTGTTTAACTCTGTCACCAAGGCCTCACTCGCCTCTTTGCTTTCTTTCTTTCTTTTTCTTGCAGTATCGGTTTACAAAATAGACCATGTGAGCTTGGTAAGTTTTTTAAGGCATTGTGCTGATGCCTATTACTCCTTCCAAAAATCCCTGTACTTCAGAAGGAAGTGTCTTTCTCAACACCATTCGAAACCAACCTTTGCTGCTGTCAGACTCGTCCCATAGGGGCACTGGTCTCCTCTCTCCAAGCATCTTGGAAGGTTTGAATAAACTTGGCTACATTTTCCTCTTCTTCCAATCGCATAGTTTTCAGTCTTTCTGGGTCCAGCTTTGTTGGGTATTGTTTTCTCAGGGTACCCTGAATATCATTTCGGAATAGGCCGAATGGAAAATGATTATGTCTGGAATCTTCTGCGTCATATCCTACTTTTGCTTCTTTAAAGATTTCCACTGTTTTTGCCCTTTCTATGGTTTGGGCCAGAATCGCTTTAACCCTCTGGAGTCTGAGGGTGTTTTGGGCCTCTTGAGAGATTTTGACATGCTCTTACATTTGGTTCTTTTTAGTTGCTTTTAAATATATTATTGACAAAAGACTTATTACACTGTATTCAGCACAAACTGGGCTACCATAATATGTAAACAGCTTATATGTGTGTGTTTGTATTTTTGACAAAATAAGGTTTATGCGTGGTTTTTGATAAAGCAAAAAAGAAAAAAAACTCACTGAAATAAGGCGACGAAACCTATGGTAAACGTTTTCACAAGACTTCTAATGTAGGGGTTTTTTTTTTATCATGTGAAAATCCTCCTGCCTGCTAATTTACATTAAACAATACATTTATTTAAAATATAAAAGACACTTTATACTTTGAAAGGCCATATGCGAAGAGGCGTCGACATGCTGTGACTGACAGCTTTGTAGACAATGGGTCGCATAATGAGCTGTCAATTACATAATGAGCTGTGGATCACTGAGCCAGGATCTGAGTGAGAAGTACAGTACTACAAGAAAAAATGTGTTTCCTTTGTGGTTTATTTAAAATTGCATTAAAAATCCCTGTGCCACTCTTGAAAGCAGTTCCTGTTCAACTGAAGACACAGGTGAACATCACATTCAGTTGTATTTTCACATTTCACCACTAGAGGCAGACATACAGTTTACCAAGCAATGACAAGCTCATGATAGTTAGTGTTAGCTTTGCATGCTACCATCCTCTCATCCACGGCTAAATGTCTTCTAGGATGATAGATTGCTTTGCATGTCTTACGGATTGTGTCCATAATCAGTTTCACTCTTAACAGACGGTCATGTTCAGATGTGCCCATCTTTCTGTCATTTTCTTTGTCTGCATCTGGCTGACTCATGTGTACATTCCACGAAATTGTCCTGTATCTGTCCCTTGACAAAATTGTTACTGGAAAGGGAACTGTGAAAATACTGCTCTGTCGCCAGTAGTCTATGATGGAGGGCAACTTTACCATTGCCATGTAAAATAAGAGCCCAATGTAGCGATACATCTCACTCACGGTTACATCTTTCCATTTGTATTTGCATCCCTTGGCTATTGATTTGGCAGCTTGAGCATTCGTGTTGTGGCACAGAGTTGACACAACACTCTCAGAGAAAAACATTTTAAATAGACTAAATGGAGAATGAGAGTCAGAAGACCTCAGTTGAGGTCCAGGTTCACGTGCGGGCAGGAATCGCAGAGTCTGTGCAACTGTGTCGTTATCTGTCTGATCCTTCCATGACATGGTGTCTGTGTGCTGCCTTTGCCCTTTTTGGAGCAGGTGCTTGAGCACATCTGTTTATGAAAGCATGCATTGTATAGCCCATAGGCCTATTTGTTAATGGGCAATAGGACAGATAAATGTTTGTTGATGGGCCATAGTCCATAATGTATCTCAGACATTTACACTATCACCATTTACAGCTAAAAAAATAATATTGTCATTGATAAAATTGTTTGCATATGTCATACAATGCAATAATGAATCAAACTAAATATAATTTAAGAAAATATGTACTTATTTAGGATGATTCTCGGTCGAAAATCAAAATGAAGCGACGCCTGCATGGCCTGGTGTGAGTTTTCAGTGAAGGCAAGGGTGATGCAGCCACATTCCTAAAAATAACCAAACAATATATTTTAGGATGATGAATACACTTGAACAATATATATTTGTTAGCATGCATTGTACATAGCATTTACACTTCAGCATTCCGAAACATCTCTGCTAGCTAACACTACATTCATGATGATAAGTAAGACTAACCAAAACTGAACTGAGGCTAAGATATAACTTCATATAACGTCGACAATATTTAGGGCATACAATTACAAACAGTTAATGTTACTAATTAGCAGATATTGGCGGATTTTTTTTGTAACATTAAAAGGCAATGCTGACAAAAGCTAGGCAGAGATGTCTACAAACAATATTAGTTTTATATGATCAGAATGTAAGACTAAATACCTTACTCATTGTAGCAACTTGAATCGTCGGAATCGCAATCATCTTTGTATGAAAAGGTAAATTCTTCATCACTGTCCAAAACCATTCGAAGAACTTCCTCACTGGTGTAGCATGTCAAATCGCATTGTTTTTTGCCACTGTCCGGGGGGCGTGTGACTCAACATGTGAACTATTTTACCTGTGAATGGGGCTGGGTGGGGGAGGGGGGGTGCATGTCCGGTCGCAGGTCATTATCAGATAATGAGCTGCGGTGGAAAATCTGTGCTTTTTCTAAAACTACATACTTTAAGCTGTTCAAAGATATATATTTTTATTTCCGTGTGTCAGATATTGGCCGAGTTTCAGCGCTTTTTTATGATGTGTTTCTAAACAAAGATCACGCAGACAAAGGCGACAGATGCCGCACCCTGACTATTTTATTCATTTTTAAAAATACAATGTTTTATTTATATAGTGAGCATACACAAATGAAAGTAGACCCTTTACAGATTTAAATGATATAATACTTTGACATGTTTGATCAAATATGACAGAGCATTTTAAGCTCTTTTTGCTGGCATCTGAAAAAAAAACACGTTTGGGCGCCGGCAGCGAATCAGACTCCAGAGGGTTAATATCTCCAAGTGCAAGCTTGTGTCCCATCGTTTTTTCTTCAAATTGTGTTATCCACCTTTGTGCTCCTTCACACACGTCTGGCAGACGGTGCATCAGTCCTGCTACGTCAATGAATCTTAATCTTAGCTCATAATTAGCGGCCACGTGTTCTCTGCTTTTCCGGGCCAGTTCCTCTATCCCCTTTACCTCTTTCTTGAGTTCCACCACTTTTTTCGGCTATCTTCTCCAGGTCTTTTCTTTGGGGTTATTCTTACTTCTCTCTCCATTCTCACTAGTTTACTGAGTACTTCCCCTTCCCTGTAGTCTTTGTCACGCTTCGGTGATCATGACGTGGCTCTTAGCGCCTCCTTTACCTCTAGACATGAGTTTGATCTTGGCACCCTTGTGGGTGCTATCCGTTCTCTGTGTGCTTGTTCTGGTTCGTTGCTGAATAGTTTCATCCCATCTGCCTCTCTCTCTCCTCCTGGCTCTCTGTTTCGCTGTGTTCACTTCCTCTTAGCGCCATTGCCAGTGCTGCACTTTTCTAAAAACTAAATACATTTTCTAATAAACTAAAAAATATATTTAAAAATACTAATAAGCATATGCAAAAGTCCTAAAATCATTAACAAATTAATAATATAGTAAAAATATAGCATAATCTATGAAATATGGAAAAAAACAGAGTACTCACGCATGTTTAAATTGCTGTCCACTAAGCGAAGTAAAACAAGGAAATGAAACAGTGGTGTATGTCCCCACCTTTTTTGTTGTTTAACCCTCTCGAAAACTCAATGGTAATTAGAAAAAACATTTTTGAATGTTGGAAAATTTAAATGTTAATGATAGTAGAATACTTGGAGGAAGGTCTAACATCCAAAGATTTCCAATAATGATAATGACCGATGGTAACTGTGGAGGTCTCTGGTTTGGGAATAAATGTTAAGGGTAAAAATGTATAAAAACAGGAGGAAATGGCAGGTGTGGTATGCTCTCTGGTTGATTGTGGTTTGCTGCAATAAACTCTACCTCTCATCGATGGATCTTCAGTGGAGATCGTCAAGAGCACCAAATTCCTAGGTGTTAACTTGGCCCATAACCTCACCTGGTCACTCAACACCAGCTCCATCACCAAAAAAGCCCATCAGCGTCTCTACTTCCTGAGAAAGCTGAGAAAAGTTCATCTCCCTCCCCCATCCTGACGACGTTCTACAGAGGGACCATTGAGATCATCCTGAGCAGCTGCATCACTGCCTGGTTTGGGAACAACACCGTCTCGGATCGCAAGACCCTACAGAGGATAGTGAGGACAGCTAAAAAGATCACCGGAGTCTCTCTCCCCTCAATCATGGACATTTACACCACACGCTGCATCCGCAAAGCAAACAGCATTGTGGATGACCCCAAACACCCCTCACACACACTCTTCACCCTACTGCCATCAGGGAAGTGGTTCCGAAGCATTCAGGCCGCCACATCAAGACTGAGCAACAGTTTCTTCCCTCAAGCCATCAGGCTACTCAACAAACAACTGAACTGAACTCACACACACACACACACACACACACACACACACACACACACACACACACACACACACACACACACACAAACACACACATACACACAACTGTGTGACTAATCTGTACAACCCGGACTCATCACACACTCATACTCACTTCGTGTGACTGATCTGTACAAACCGGACTCAACACACATCATACACTTCGCACACCCATGTTCACTTTATCTTTATTGCTGCTATTTGCTCATTTGCACAATATTTTATTTACATTTTTCTGCTACTGTTCACTTTATTTTGTTACAACAGGTTTACAGCTATTTTGTGTTCTGTGTATTGTCTTGCACTGTCCTGTATTTCCTTGCACTGTCCTGTGTTGTCTTGCACTGTCTTGTGTTGTCTTTTGCACTGTTTGCACCAGGTTGCACACATGCACTTTATGTGGCAAAGATTTTTCTTACTAGTCCTTGGCCCTGTGTTTTCTGTTTCTGTGATTGTTTTTTATGTTGTTTTATGTAGCAATAGGGTTCTGGAGAAACGTTGTTTCATTTTACTGTGTACTGCATCAGCTATATATGGTTGACTTCTTGATGTTATATCCCATCTGAAACGCTCTTCCGGTTGGGAATATGGTAGAAATCAATCAGCTGAAATGTAAAAACAATTCCAAATTCACATGATGTGCGCCTTAGTCTTAGCTGGCACCCTTCATCTTCTTTCTCGACCAAGGCGTGCACAATATCGTGCCACATACTCCGACCGCTCCGATGTCTTGTTAACGTTGGATGTCGCTAACGTTCGCGCTAACGCAACAACCACACCACTTAACTGCTCCATGCCAACCGCAATACAGAAATGACCTTTTTTTCTGTTCAGCCTCATTGGTACTTGCGTCCCCTGACAACTATGTCTCACGTACACGTATGACTTATGGCTCGCCAACACACAAACTATTACTCAAACTATCACAAGAGAGTGAATACCAGGAAGGCAGCAGGACCAGATGGAATCACAGGTCGGGTTCTGAAAGCCTGCGCTGACCAGCTAGCACCGGTGTTCACTGAGATATTCAACCTCTCTCTGGAACAGTCTGTTGTCCCCTCATGCTTCAAACAGTCCACTATTGTCCCTGTCCCGAAGAAACCCCAGCCCGCCTGCCTCAATGACTACCGCCCTGTAGCTCTGACCTCAGTAGTGATGAAGTGCTTTGAGAGACTGGTCAGAGACTTCATCACTGCCTCACTACCGGTCACACTGGACCCACTACAGTTTGCGTACCGTCAGAACCGTTCGACTGAGGACGCAATTGCACATCTTCTCCACACTACAAACAGCCACCTGGACCAAAGAAATGGGAATTACACAAAGAAGTTGTTCGTGGACTACAGTTCAGCGTTCAACACCATAATTCCCTCCACACTCACCTCTAAGTTGGAGGTCCTGGGACTCAGCCTGCCGCTGTGTCAATGGATCTCAAACTTTCTGACGGACAGACCACAAGCTGTACGGGTGGGAAAACACACCTCATCCACCCTCACCCTCAGCACTGGAGCTCCCCAGGGTTGTGTTCTGAGCCCCCTGCTGTACTCACTGTACACACATGACTGTGTGGCCACTTCCAACTCCACAACCATCATCAAGTTTGCTGACGACACCGTTGTGGTGGGCCTGATCTCCAACAACGACGAGACGGCCTACCTACAGGAAGTTAAAAACCTGGAGAGATGGTGCCAGGAGAACAACCTTCTCCTGAATGTCAGCAAGACTAAGGAGTTGATCGTGGACTTCAGCACGAAGCAGGAGCGGTCATACCAACCGCTAAACATCTGCGGGACTCCAGTGGAAAGAGTGGACAGTTTTCGGTACTTGGGTGTTCACATCACACAGGACCTGTCTTGGTCCTGTCACATTAACACCCTGGTGAAGAAGGCCCGGCAGCGTCTGTACCATCTGAGACGCTTAAGGGACTTTAAACTACCCTCTCAGGTGCTTAAGACTTTTTACACCTGCACCATCGAGAGCGTTCTGACGGGTAGCATCACTTCCTGGTTCGGGAACAGCACCATGCAGGACAGACGAGCCCTCCAGAGGGTGGTGCGTTCAGCTGAACGTACCATCCACACCGAGCTCCCTGACCTGCAGGACATCTACAGCACACGGTGCAGGACCAGAGCCAGGAAAATTGTGAAGGACCTCAGCCATCCCAACAATGGACTCTTTTCTCTGTTGCGTTCAGGGAAACGCTTCCGCTCCCTGAAGGCGAACACAGAGAGAATGAGGAGGAGCTTCTTCCCGCAGGCCATTCGGAGTTTAAACCAGGGAACACCCAGGATCTAAAAACTGGATCTAAAAAGCTGGCCCACTCTCTCCATCATCACCATTTTTTTTTTCCCCTGCACAACCACACTTTTCGTGCTACGGCACATTATACACTGGACTTGCACAGCACAGTGCACTTTACATTCCATTTCTTTTTCATATTTTCTTTTTCATATTTATTTCATATTTTTTTATATTCTCTTTTTTTTATACCACACCATCCCGCACAAGGACACTTTACACCACACCTTACTGCACACGGACACTCATGGACAATCAAAACCATGCCTAACTTGTTTACTGTTGGTTACTGGTTAACTGCACACTGCCATAAACATTTTCTGTGTACATTTTTCTGTGTACATTTTCAGTGTATGTGTATATATATGTATATGTATGTATATATACATATATATGTATATATCTTTACATCTTTATTTATCTGCCTTCTTTTCTTATTATATTTTTCTTTAAATTTTGTTATTATATTTATATTTTTATTCTCCTTTTTTACCCTATTTTATTCCCTCATGCCGGACCGTCGTCAAAAGCATTTCACTGCATGTCGTACCCTGTATGTATGTGTATGTGACAAATAAAATTTGATTTGATTTGATTTGATTTGACTCTCTGTCACCTGTACAGAAACAGCACCAAAGTTTTTTAAGACCATGTGGTTTCCCCTAAAGTAGATTCGAATGATCTTAGCTGCCCTTATTATATTGGTTGTCTGTACCAAAGTGTCACCCACCACCCGTGTATAGTAAGATAAGATAAGATAAACCTTTATTCGTCCCACAGTGTTGAAATTTCTTTGTTACAGCAGCATGAAAAAACTACAAAAATAAATGCAAATATATAAAAGAATAGACGAATAAAACATACTATAATATACAAGTATATACACAACACAATGTATAAATACAGATGAGGGAAAGTACGTATTGCAGGTTGTATTGCACACAGGTGGTATTGCTTGTATTGCAGGTAATATTGCACGTATTTCAGGTGATATTGCACGTATTACAGGTAATATTGCACACAGGTAGTATTATTAAATAGTAAAACAGTTAAAACAGTAACTATTACACCATTGAACAGAAATAGCAGTGTGTATTTTGGTTAATGGTTCACTGGGAGCAGCTTTTATTGTGCAGTCTAATAGCAGCAGGGAGAAAATACCTTCTGTATCGCTCCTTCAGACACTTAGGATGTAACATTCTGTCACTGATGTAACATTCTGTCACCACAGGGGGTGGGAGACATTCTGCAGCAATGATGATAGTTTTGCTACCATCCTCCTTTCTCCCACCTCCTGTACAGTGTCCAGGGGAATCCCCAGGACTGAGCTGGCCTTCCTGATCAGCTTGTCTAGTCTCTTCCTGTCTGCAGTAGAGATGCTGCTACCCCAGCAGACCACTCCATAGAATATGGCTGATGCCACAACAGAGTCAAAAAAGGTCTTCAGTAGCTCTCCCTGCACTCCAAAGGACCTTAGTCTCTTCAGCAGAAAGAGTCTGCTCTGCCCTTTCTTATAGATTGCCTCAGTGTTGTCAGTCCAGTCCAGTTTGTTGTTTAGGTGAACACCCAGGTATTTGTAAGAGTCCACTCTCACAATGTCCTTTCCCTGAATGTTTACCAATGGAAGTGATGAAGTGTGTTTGTGCCTATGGAAATCCACCACCAGTTCTTTGGTTTTCCCCGCGTTTATCTGAAGGCAGCTCCACTGGCACCAGTCCACAAAGTTCTGTATAAGTCCTCTGTACTCTCTGTCATCATCATTCGTGATCAGACCGACGATGGCAGAGTCATCAGAGAATTTCTGTAGGTGACAGGTTGCTGAGCTAAACATGAAGTCTACAGTGTAAATGGTGAAGAGAAACGGGGCAAGAACCGTTCCCTGCGGGGCTCCAGTGTTGCAGACAATCATGTCAGATTCACAGTCACGAGTCCTCACATACTGTGGTCGGTCTGTGAGGTAGTCCAGTATCCAGGCAGACAGATGATGGTCCACTCCCATATACACCATCTTATCCCTCAGGAGCACAGGTTGGATGGTGTTAAAAGCACTAGAGAAGTAAAAAAACATGACTCTCACAGTGCTCCCAGCCTTTTCCAGGTGTGAAGTAGCCCGATTTAAAAGGAAGATGACTGCGTCTTCCACTCCAATGCCAGGTTGGTAGGCAAACTGAAGTGGATCCATTGATGGGCTCACCAGAGGTCGGAGTTGAGTGAGCACCAGCCTCTCCAATGTCTTTATCAGATGGGAGGTCAGTGCTACTGGTCGGTAGTCCCCAAAGTCTTTTGGGCGCGACGTCTTTGGAACAGGCACCACGCAGGATGTTTTCCATAGCTGTGGCACCTTCCCCAGCTTCAGGCTCAGGTCAAACATGTACAGCAATATGCCGCACAGCTGGACTGCACAGGTCTTTAGTAGCCTGGAACTGATGCCGTCTGGGCCCATAGCCTTCCTCGCTTTGATCTTCCTGAGCTCAATTCTCACCTGGGCTTCTGTAAGGGGCAGTGTGTATTGGATGGAGTGTTGGCTGGAGGGAATCAGCGGGGGGGGGGGGGGGAGTTAGGTGTGTTGTATATTGACTGTGAGCTGATAGCATTGCAGAGAGAGGTGGGGCTGGAGCTGCTTGCTGTGGAACCAGAGAAGGGGGATTGCAGCAGAGGGGACTGGATGGGGGCAGGGGAGGGTAGCTGATCAAATCTGTTAAAGTATAGATTAAGATCATTCACCCAATGCTGGTCACCCTCAGCCTGAGAGCTGGGCTCCTTATGACCAGTGATGCTTTTGAGCCCCTTCCACAAACCGCTGACATTGTTCTGCTGCAGCTGATACATGTAGTATGCCACATAGGGCTAGCCATCTTCCACATGTACAACCTACTCGAGGTACCACTGAATGCTCATCACCCCCATATGACGTAGCATACTTGTGCCCAATTATTTGCCTGCTCTGAGCACTCGGTGCCAAGTTCAATACCCTTGACAGAAACTCTATTTCCCTTTTGTCTCTGTGCCAAGGGAAGTAGTTTTCTTGGCACTATTTATGATCAATGCGAGTCCAACTCACCTAGCATCAGAAATTCGCTTTGACCCTCTTAACACCACTAACGATGCCGATAACACCAGTAACAAAGTGCCATTTACCGTAACAATAAACTATGGCACAGACCAACCAATTTTTCCTTATGACGAGGTTTTTTTCGCCCACCCCTCTGACAGAATTAGCCACAGTACTGGTTCAGTAGTCACTCCTGAGGTTCCCTATTACAAGGTATTGGCTGGTACTTACCAGCCTATCCGAGAACAGGAATCTCCTTTTTTATTAACTTTTATATTCAGTTTTGATTAGCTTCTATCCACGTTGCACACTCGTTTCCCACAAATATATATATATCACCTTCCCCCTTTCGACATCACCCTGCACAGCTACATACATCCTCTGATATCCTTTCCTCTCTTCACAGGCGCCTAGTACAGCTGAAGCTGAATTTCAGTGACTTACAGTAATTTTTATGTTGCGGATTTAGATCTGCAAAGAGGGGAATGTAGGATTAAAAAAAAGAGCTTATTCATGCTTAAGTAAACCCATGTTATGGGGAGACATCCGCAGTGCCAAAAACACTCAATAGACATGTAAAAAAATGCTCCACCGAACACAGACGGAAATAACACACAAACAAATTGAGTCATGTATGAGAACGTTTATTATAAATGCCATAAAAAGGGATAACGTCTTCCGTGAAGCTTGTCCCAAGCATGGGCCAAAAAAGGGAATAATACCTCTTCAGTGAAATCTACCCCATTTGTGGAAAGCCTAAGCAGCCTACTAACACCATCAAAGTAATAAAGTAAAAAATATATTTAAAAATACTAATAAGCATATGCAAAAGTACTAAAATCATTAACAAATTAATAATATAATAATAACATAGCAAAATCTGTGAAATAAGGAAAAGAGCGGAATACTCACACGTTTAAACTGCTGTCCACCAAGCGAAGTAAAACAAGGAAATGAAACAATGGTATATGTCCCCACCTTTTTTGTTGTTTAACCCTCTCGAAAACTAAATGGTAATTAGAATAAACCTTTTTGAATGTTTGAACATTTAAATGTTAATGATAGTTTACTGAGAGTTTAATGATAGATACTTGGGGGAAGGTCTAACATCCAAAGATTTCCAATAACTATAATAGTAATAATAGTAACTGAGGAGGGCCCAGGTTTGGGGAGTTTTAAATGTTCAAGGGTAAAAATGTATAAAAACAGGAGGAAATGGCAGGTGTGGTCAGACCATCGTTGTCATGGCATGCGGATGGTGGATTGTGGTTTGCGGCAATAAACTCTACCTTTGCTCTACTCATCCAAGTGTCTTGGCTTCTTTTAAAGAGACTATTTTATTTATTTTGAAAGTCCCAACTAAAGTCGGAAGCAGCTCGGTCTGAGAGACAAGAAATTTCCAACATAATTGCCGTTGTCAGCAGGATTCCGGCATAACTGGTGGAGCCACCCCTCTACCTCTGGCTGCGGCATCTGACAGGTACCAACTAGGAAAAGAACGGTACCAGAACGGTACCAACTAGGAAAAGGTGAGCAGAAGCCTGTTTAATCAAAATTCTGCTTAGTTATCTGCTGTCCTGGGAATGTTGCGGCCCGGGGTGAGGGTAGGGTAAAACTAGTCCCGGAGAAATGGACCACAGGTACAAAAGTTGGAAATCTCGTGATACCACTATTTTGCATATAACAAGAGCTTTTCCAGGTGTAATAATGGTATATGTAATATAGGTTTGCTTGGGCGAGTGGATTGAGGAGAAAAATTTCTGTGATGCTGCTGCTGACGTGAACTGGATTTTTCACGGGCGAGCAGGGCTGCTTGAATAGGTGTACAGGCCTCCCCTAGATACCTCTATCTGTGATAGGTCTGCTTAGTAGGAAAAATCCCGAGCTCGGGCTGGTGCATCACTGTCACTAGGACAGGGTGGGACCCAGAGGTTTATGTTTGTGTTAGGATTTAGTGTCGATGTTAATGGTATTTGTGTGTATGTGTGTGGGGAAGTGGTTTGGTTAGGGGAAAAGGTGGGCGCGCCCCGAAGGTAGGAATAACACTAAACTAGATACGAGCTTTTATCAGAATATAATATAATAAAAATAAATGAACATGTTGATAAAATAAAACATTATAGCCTGTGACAGACTGATGTGTGAGGAAACTAAGATTGTTTTTGTGTAGAAACAGAGGCCAGAAGTTGTCCAAACACAGTGGAACGGAGGCACTGATCGCGGTGGTAAGGAAGCAGCAAGACTAACAAGAATCAGGTAAAGCTGAGTTATCTGTCAATAAAATACTTTGGGTTGAGTCTGGTCTGACTTTCATTTTATTAAAATAACTTTATAGGAAACATTATAAGCAACTCGACCACTTGAGGAAGTGAGAAAGTAAAACTGCCATAATGCTTAAAGAGAAACGCCCTGTCGATGACATAGTAGCAAAGTATAAGCCTATATTGCGGCAAACCACAATCAACCATTTTTTCCTGTTTTTATACATTTTTACCCTTAAAATTTAAAACTAGCCCAAACCTGGGCTGTCCTCAGTTACAATCAGTCATTACCATTATTGGAAATCTTTGGACGTTAGACCTTTCCCCAAGTATTCTAACTTTTATTAACATTCAAATATTCCAACATTCAAAAAGGTTTATTTTAATTACCATTGTCTTCGAGAGTTTTCATGAGGGTTAAACAACAAAAAAGGTGGGTACATATACCACTGTTTCATTTTCTTGTTTTACTTCGCTTGGTGGACAGCAATTTGGTCATGCGAGAGTACTCCGCTCTTTTCCTTATTTCATAGATTATGCTATATTATTACTATATTATTAACAACAATTGTGTTTTGACAAAAAAATTATTTTTTTAATTTATTTTTAAATGATTAATTTTGATTTTCCACACCTGATTTTTGTACTTTAATTTTTTTTACAGTTTTTCTTAAAAGTAGGTTTATTAATTTGAAATATCATATTTTCATAATATTCATCATATATGTAAGAAAAAGTAATATTTTTGTCAAAACATGATTTGTTTTGTTATATCACATCATAAACATGTAAAAGAATCTTTGTCAAGTGCATGCTGTATGTGTAATCTTACTATGTTTGAAAAACCGTTTTGCTTCCTTTCTACGAGGCTGAGACTTGCGGAATCGCTTTTTTAGCGCTTAGGAAACGTATTATTTACATCACATACACGACGTAGCCAAACATGAGGTGTTGATGCGGGTTTTTTTTATTATTTTGACTTTCCACACATTATTTGTTAACTTTTTACAGTTTTTATCAAAAGTTTGATAATGAATATGAAATTTTATATTTTCATTATATACATCATTTTTGTAAGAAAAAAGGTATATTTTTTGTTAAAACATTGTTTGTTTTGTTAAATCACATCATAAACATGTAAAATAATCTTTGTCAAGTGCAATCTGTATGTGTAATCTTTCTTTGTTTGAAAAACGTTTTGCTTCCGTTCTACGATGCTGAGACTTGCGGAATCGCTTTTTCAGCACTAAAGAATCTCTTTCATTCTTTACATCACATACACGACATTGACAACAACATGAGGTGTGATGCGATTTTGATTAATTTTGTCTTTCCACACATAATTTGTTGACTTTGTACAGATTTTCTCAAAATTATGATTATCATTATGAAATTTCAAATTTGTATAAAATCCATCATATTGGTATGAAAAAAGATATATTTTTGTATAAAACATTATTTGTTTTGTTAAATCACATTAAATACGTGTCAAAGAATCTTTGTCAAGTGAATTGTTTATGTGTAATCTTACTGTGTTAAAAAAACCGTTTTGCTTTCGTTCTACGAGGCTAAGACTTGCGGAATCACTTTTTCAGCGCTAAAGAAACTTATTCTTTACATCACCTACACGACGTTGCCAAACATAAGGGTGTTGATGTTTTTATGATAAAGGATCACGATCCACGCCTGACCTTTCACATTTTACAGTTTTTAATAGTTTTTCTCAAATGAATGAATATGAAATTTTTTATTTTAAAATCTCCATTTTATTTGTAAGAAAAAAGTTATATTATTTTCAAAACATTATTTGTTTTGTTAAATCACATGTAAAAGACTCTTTGTCAAGTGCATGGTGTATGTGTAATCTTACTGTGTTAAAAAATAAACGTTTTGCTTTCGTTCTACGAGGCTGAGACTTGTGGAATCGCTTTTTCAGCGCTAAAGAAACTTATTCTTTACATCACCACACGACGTTGAAAAACATGAAGTGTTGATGTTTTTGTTAAAAAGGATGACTGTCGACACCTGATTTTTAACTTTTTTAAAGTTTTTTTCAAAAGTAGGTTCATTAATATAAAATTTCAAATTTTTATAATAACCATCATTTTTGTATGAAAAAATATATATTTTTGTAAAAAACATGATTTGTTTTGTTTTAAAACATCATTAAAATGAAAAGAAACTTTGTCAAGTGCATGCTGTGTGTGTAATTTTACTTTGTTCAAAAAACCGTTTTGCTTTCGTTCTACGAGGCTGAGACTTGTGGAATCGCCTTTTCAGCGCTAAAGAAACTTATTCTTTACATCACCTACACGACGTTGCCAAACATGAAGTGTTGATGTTTTTTTTAAAAAAGGATGACTGTGGACACCTGATTTTTCACTTTTTTAAAGTTTTTCTCAAAAGTAGGTTCATTAATATAAAATTTCAAATTTTTATAATATCCATCATTTTTGTATGAAAAAATATATATTTTTGTAAAAAACATGATTTGTTTTGTTTTAAACCATCATTAAAATGTAAAAGAAACTTTGTCAAGTGCATGCTGTGTGTGTAATTTTACTTTGTTCAAAAAACCGTTTAGCTTTCGTTCTACGAGGCTGAGACTTGCGGAATCGCCTTTTCAGCACTAAAGAAACTTGTTCATTCTTTACATCACATACACGACATTGACAACAACATGAGGTGTGATGCGATTTTGATTAATTTTTTCTTTCCACACATAATTTGTTGACTTTGTACAGATTTTCTCAAAATTATGATTATCATTATGAAATTTCAAATTTGTATAAAATCCATCATATTGGTATGAAAAAAGATATATTTTTTTATAAAACATTATTTGTTTTGTTAAATTACATCAAATACGTGTCAAAGAATCTTTGTCAAGTGAATTGTTTATGTGTAATCTTACTGTGTTAAAAAAACCGTTTTGCTTTCGTTCTACGAGGCTAAGACTTGCGGAATCACTTTTTCAGCGCTAAAGAAACTTATTCTTTACATCACCTACACGACGTTGTCAAACATAAGGGTGTTGATGTTTTTATGATAAAGGATCACGATCCACACCTGACCTTTCACATTTTACAGTTTTTAATAGTTTTTCTCAAATGAATGAATATGAAATTTTTTTATTTTATAATCTCCATTTTATTTGTAAGAAAAAAGTTATATTATTTTCAAAACATTATTTGTTTTGTTAAATCACATCAAAAACATGTAAAAGAAACTTTGTCAAGTGCATGGTGTATGTGTAATCTTACTGTGTTAACTTATTCTTTACATCACCTACACGACGTTGCCAAACATGAAGTGTTGAAGATTTTTTTTAAAAGGATGACTGTCGACACCTGATTTTTCACTTTTTAAAAGTTTTTCTCAAAAGTATGTTCATTAATATGAATTTTCAAATTTTTATAATATCCATCATTTTTGTATGAAAAAGATATTTTTGTAAAAAACATGATTTGTTTAAAAACATCATTAAAATGTAAAATAATCTTTGTCAAGTGCATGCTGTGTGTGTAATTTTACTTTGTTCAAAAAACGTTTTGCTTTCGTTCTACGAGGCTGAGACTTGCGGAATCACTTTTTCAGCACTAAAGAAACTTATTCTTTACATCACCTACACGACGTTGCCAAACATGAAGTGTTGATGTTTTTTTAAAAAAAGGATGACTGTGGACACCTGACTTTTCACTTTTTTTAAGTTTTTCTCAAAAGTATGTTCACTAATATGAATTTTCAAATTTTTATAATATCTATATTAAAATATATATTTTTGTAAAAAACATGATTTGTTTTGTTTTAAAACATCATTAAAATGTAAAAGAAACTTTGTCAAGTGCATGCTGTGTGTGTAATTTTACTTTGTTCAAAAAACCGTTTTGCTTTCGTTCTACGAGGCTGAGACTTGCGGAATCGCTTTTTCAGCACTAAAGAATTCATTCTTTACATCACATACACGACATTGACAACAACATGAGGTGTGATGCGATTTTGATTAATTTTGTCTTTCCACACATAATTTGTTGACTTTGTACAGATTTTCTAAAAATTATGATTATCATTATAAAATTTCAAATTTGTATAAAATGTATCATTTTGGTATGAAAAAAATATATATTTTTGTATAAAACATTATTTGTTTTGTTTACTCACATCATTAACATGTAAAACAATCTTTGTCAAGTGCATTGTTTATGTGTAATCTTACTTTGTTCAAAAAAACGTTTTCCTTTTCACACGATTTATTAACTTTTTACATGTTTCTTAAAATTATGAATAATTAATTTTATATTTTCATTATATACATCATATTTGTAGGGAAAAAGTTATATTTTTGCAAAACATTATTTGTTTTGTTAAATCACATCAAAAACATGTAAAAGAATATTTGTCAAGTGCATGGTGTATGTGTAATCTTACTGTGTTAAAAAAAACCGTTTTGCTCTTGTTCTACGAGGCTTAGACTTGCGGAATCGCTTTTTCAGTGCTTCAGAAACGTATTATTTACAATCACATACACGACGTTGCAAAACATGAGGTGTTGATGCGTTTTTGATTAATTTTGACTTTCCACACATTATTTTTCAACTTTTTACAATTTTTATCAAAAGTTTGATAATGAATATGAAATTTTATATTTTCATTATATACATAATTTTTGTAAGACAAATGGTATATTTTTTGTTAAAACATTGTTTGTTTTGTTATATCACATTATAAACATGTAAAATAATCTTTGTCAAGTGCAATCTGTATGTGTAATCTTTCTTTGTTTGAAAAACCGTTTTGCTTCTTTTCTACGAGGCTGAGACTTGCGGAATCGCAACACATACACGACGTGGCCAAACATGAGGTGTTGATGCGTTTTTGATTAATTTTGACTTTCCACACATTATTTGTTAACTATTTACAGTTTTTATCAAAAGTTTGATAATGAATATGAAATTTTATATTTTCATTATATACATCATTTTGTAAGAAAAAAGGTATATTTGTTGTTAAAACATTTTGTTATATCACATCATAAGAAAAGAATCACTTTCCTCACCTGATCTTTTCACTTTTTTGCATATAAAAATATATGAATATAAAGATGAAATTTATTATTTTCATAATTTCCATCATATTTGTCAGAAAAAAAGGTGTTATTCCTCAAACGTGATTTGTTTTGGTAAATCACTTTAAAACGATATAAAAGAATCTTTGTCAAGTGCATGCTGTATGTGTACATTTACTTTGTTCGAAAATCCGTTTTGATTTTGTTATATGTAGCTGAGACTTGCGGAATCGTTTTTTCAGCGCTTAAGAAACTTATTCTTTAAATCACTACACGACATTGCCAAACATGAAGAGCTGGTTTTTTTGATAAAGGATGACTTTCCACACTTGATTTTCCCTTTTTTTTTTTTTTTTTTGACAAAGATTTTTTTTACATGTTAATGATGTGATAATAAATCGTTTTCACAAAAAATATAACTTAAAGCGATTCCGCAAGTCTCAGCCTCGTAGAACTTGTTCTTTACATCACATACACGACGTTGCCAAACATGAGGTGTTGATGTTTTTTTGATAACGGATGACTTTTTACACCTGATTTTTCACTTTTTTTTTTACAGTTATTCTCAAAAGAATTATTATGGATATGAAATTTCATAGTTTAATAATATCCATCATATTTGTATGAAAAAAGTTATATTTTTGTCAAAACATGATTTGTTTTGTTAAATCACATCAAAAACATTTAAAATAAATTTTGTCAAGTGCATGCTGTATGTGTACATTTTGTTTGTTCGAAAAACCGTTTTGCTTTCGTTCTACGAGCCTGAGACTTGCGGAATCGCTTTTTCAGCGCTAAAGAAACGTATTCTTTACATCACATACACGACGTTGCCAAACATGAGGTGTTGATTCGTTTTTGATTCCTTTTGACTTTCCACACATGATTTGTTAACTTTTTACAGTTTTTACTCAAAATTATGATAATGAATATGAAATTTTATATTTTCATAATATCCATCATATGTGTAGGAAAAAAGTCATATTTTGTTAAAACATTATTTGTTTCGTTATATCACATCATTAACATCTTTATCAAGTGCATGCTGTATGTGTAATCTTACTTTGTTCGAAAAACTGTTTTGCTTTCGTTCTACGAGGCTGAGCCTTGCATTTACATCACATACACGACGTTGCCAACCATGAGGTGTTGATGTTTTAATGATAAAGGATCACATTCCACACCTGACTTTTCACTTTTTACAGTTTTTAACAGTTTGTCTCGAAATTATGATTATGAATATGAAATATCATAATTTCATAATATTTGTAGGAAAAAGTTATATCACATCACATACACGACTTTGCCAACCATGAGATGTTAAAAAGTTAAAATGTGCAATACTTAAACAAAAATTGAAAAATAACTTTTTTCACAAAAATATGAATATTTATGAATAAAAACAATATCATTAAAAATTGTATGAAACTTCGTAAAAAAATTGACGAAAAATCATGCTAATATGAAAATAATGTTATATTCATAAACAATTTTATGAAAAACTGTTACATTTTCAATTTTGGAATGAAAAGGTTATGTTTTGATAAGATATATTCTTATTTTCATATAAAATATCATAGTTTTTATGCATATATATATATATATATATATATATATATATATATATATATATATATATATATATATATATATATATATATATATTTTTATACATAAGTTAATTAAATTAAAAAACTTAAAAAAAGTACAAGACAAACAAAAGACAAAAAAGGTGACGATAAATGTTTTGACACAAATATAAAATTTTTCGATAGTTTTTGATAAAATATGAATTTTTGTCATTTCACGAAGATCTGCGAGAATAGTTCAAAACGTGAATGATGAAGGCGACATGACAAATCATGTTTTCCCAAAAATGTGAATTTTTATGTTCATTAGCAGAATTAAAAAAAAAAAAAAAAAAAGTTAAAGGTGCTATAAATAATCGAAAACCGTCAATCTCATATAACAAATTGAGTTTTGACAAACAAAATATTTTTCATAAAAATGATAAATATGAAAAAAAAATTCATATTCAGAAGTATTTTTTGAAAACATGAAATATGAAAATATGATTTATTTTTATATTCAGAAACATAATTTTTCGAACAACAGTTAAAAAGTTCAATATGGGAATGAAAAGATCACATGACAAATCATTTTTTAACAACAAAAATGCTTTTTTTTCGAATAAAAATGTTATTTAAAAAATATATATTTTTTTACTTTAATAAAAAAACGGTAAAATATACAAGACAAACTAAGAACAGTAAAGGTGAGATGATAAATCATGTTTTCCCAAAAATGTGAATTTTCATGTTCATTAGCAGAATTTAAAAAACAAACAAAAACGAAAAACAAATTCAAAGGTGATATAAATAATCGAAAACCGTCAATAGTCATATAACATACATTTTTGACAAAAAATATTTTTCATAAAAATGATATGAAAAAATTTATTTTCATATTCAGAAGTATTATTTCATGAAAACTCCTTAAAACTGCAATAAGTGAACAAAGAAAATGACATGAAACCAATGTTTTGACAAAAATATTTTCATAATTATATGATATTGTAAAAATATGAATTTTCATGTTTATATTAATATCATGAGAAAATGTTAAAAAGTGCAAAAAGTGAAACGGCAACATGACAAAAAAATATATATATGCTTTTTATATATATATATATAAAAAAAACCCTAATAGTTATGAAAATATACATTTCAAGATCATGAGCAGATTTTCATAAAAAAATTTTAAAGGGTGCAATGAATGATCAAAAAAAAAAAACCACGCAAAACTGGTGACATGACAAATCATATTTTGACAAATAATATGGCTTTTTTTCACTAAAAAAAAATAGTTATAAAAATGCGAATTTTCATGATCATTTCATAAAATAAACAAAAATGTTACAAGGCGCAATAATTAATTAAAAACGACAGTGGTGGCATGACATTGTTTAGACGTTTTCATAATGTTAATTTTAATGTAAAAGTGCAATACGTAAATAAAAACGAAAAATTACTTTTTCACAAAAATATGAATTTTCATATTCAAAAACAATTTCATGCATTGTTTAATGAAACCTTATTATATATTGCAATAAATGAACGATAAAACAAAGTGACATGAAAAATCAAGTTTTGACTTAAATATTACTTTTTTGTATGATACTGAAAATATATAATTTTTATATTCATAAACAATTTGAGGAAAAACTGTTAAAATGTTCAATACGGGAATGAGAAGGTAACAAATTATGTTTTGACAAGAAATATACCTATTTTCACATAAAAATATCATGGTTGTTATGAAACATATCTATATATATTTTTTTTATAAGTTGGACTAAATAACAAACAAAAAATTGCAAGACAAACAAAAGACAAAAAAGTGGCAAGATAAATATTTTTTTAATAAGACAAATATATGATTTTTCATGAAAAAAATGATGTTAAAATTTACATTTTCATAGTTTTTGTCATTTCAAGAAGAACTGCGAAAAATTGCAAAAAGAGAATAATTAAGGTGACATGACAAATCATGTTTACCCAAAAAAATGCCTTTTATTTTTATTTTTTTAAACATTTATATAATGAAAATAGGAATTTTCATAATCTTGATCAGCTTTTTATTAAATAAATAAATAAATAAATAAAATAAAAAGGGATTTATATTAACCGTCTGGATTTCTTGCCTGATGTTTTCAACTTTATTATTAAAAAAGTTAATGAAATCATTACTATCTATTGATGTTGTGCATGTTAGTGCAGTGCTTTTATTTTCTGTTAATTTTGCTACCGTTGTCGGGAATTTCCTTTCTCTCAGATCGAGCAGCTTCCGACTTTAGTTGGGAGATTTTAAATAAATGTAAAATAGACTCTTCAAAAAAGCCAAGACACTTGGATTAGAAGAGCAAAGGTAGAGTTTATTGCGGCAAACCACAATCAAACCGAGAGCATCCGCATGTCATGACATCAATGGTCTGACCACACCTGGCAGTTCCTTCTGTTTTTATAAATTTAACCCTTAACATTGAAAACTCCCCAAACCTGTGCCCTACTCAGTTACCATAAGTCATTACCATTATTCAAAATCTTTAGACGTGAGACCTTCCCCCAAGTATTCAAACTATCATTAACATTCAAATATTACAAAATTCAAAAAGGTCTTTCCAGTTACCATTGTCTTAAAGAGTTTTCGAGAGTTAAACAACATATACCACTCTTTCATTTCCATGTTTTACTTCGCTTGGTGGACAGCAATTTGATCATGCGTGAGTACTCCGCTCTTTTCCTTATTAAATAGATTATGCTATATTATTACTATATTATTAATTTGTTAATGATTTTAGTACTTTTGTGTGCATTAGTATTTTTAAATATAATTGTAACTTTATTACTTTGATGGTGTTAATAGGCTGCTTAGACTGTAATGGGGTAGATTAATCTCGTTTTTTTGGCCTGCGCTTGAGGCGAGCTCCATGGAAGACGTTATCCCTTTTATGGCAGTTATAATAAACTTTCTCACTCATGATTCATGTTGTTTGTGTTATTTCTTTCTGTGTTCGGTGGAGCCATTTTTAGATGTCTATTGAGTGTTATGGGCACTGCTGTTGGCTCCTTTATAACTTTCTTATGGGTTATGTTTACTTAAGCATGAATAAGTTACTTTTTTGATCCTACATTCCCCTCTTAGCGGATTTAAAGCCGCAACATAAAACTGTAAGTCACTGGAATTCAGTTTCAGCTTTATTAATCATTACTCCTCATCATTCTACAATCCTACATTCCCCTACTCTACTCTAGCATAAACTACCTGGAGATATTTTATTTACTCTATCATGGAGGGGACACTCTGTCAAGAAAACAGGCGACGAATAACAAGGGAGCCCAAGGAGCCTGAGGTACCTGTGCAGAGAGGAAAGGCTGGGGGTACACTGTAAAATCAAATAGTATACTTCACAAGAAAAATGCTATTATGTTTATTTAAAACTGACTAAAATTTTGAGTTTAATAAAAATAGTTAATTATTGGTAAAATGTTAAAATAAATATTCAAGATTACTAATAAAAATTAAGAAATATTACTCGAAATGTTTGAGACATTTTATTTGGCATGCACAATGAAGCACAACTCCTCTCCTCAGACAATGGAAGAAAAAAAAAGTTTGCGAGATGATGGAAGGAAGGAAAGGGGGTCGAAACCTGTGAATGTAACCCCCCCCCCCCCTTTCCCTTTCCGCTACGCCCAGACTCTGTCCCATGATGCCCCTGGGCTGTTGATGCTGCTTTTCTGTGTATAATGCTTACAGATTTGCTCATCTGGCAATGTTTTGCTGTTTAGTTTTTTTTTACGCAATTTATAAGCGCACAACCGCTCAATGTTTGCATTCAGTGCAAGTTATTCTGCCTTCTGACCTCAATGACCCCTTCCCTTTGACAGCGTACAAAGTCCGAGGTCATTTGTTAGTCACATTGAAGCATTACATCTGCTGCTAAATTACATGATTACGCTATTATTTTTTATTGTTTGTCATTTTTAATTTCTTTTTTTTTAGTTCAGAATTCATCTAACCATGGCAATGATACGTTATCATGATACGTTATTGTGCACGATGGTGACAGCCAGAAATTAATAATTTCTGAAAAAACAGCTGATGTTCATTCCTTGAAACATGTTCTGCAAAAGAAGCTGCAAGTCTCATATTCTTTTAACGTTCATTACGAGGACCCTGATTTTAATCATGCACTCTGCAACCTCAGCGACATCAATGATTTTCCAGAGAGGGCAACACTGAAAATAATTCCTCTATTCATGTCTCCCTCCTCAAGTCAAGCTGACACGGTACTTCTCTCAGGTTCTGAAATATCAAAACAGTTGTCTTCTGAACGACAGAGTGCCTGGCCTGAGGAATTTGAAATTCCCAATTTTTCTGTAAATGTTAAGTACCGTCTCTGTCAAGGAAACCTTAATTTTCTGAAAGATGGAACAAGTCTTACTGTTGGAAGAGCCCTAAAAGATGATATACTGGAAGCACTTGCAGGGGCTATATACACATTTAAGGCATATCCATTTTGTCAAAGCACATCCATGTTTGACCGACCCTGGCTCCTTAACAGGCGCAGCTGGTTGGAAAAACAGCCTGAAATTTTAAATGGCAAACTATAGAACAAAGCTGTGTAAATGTGGCTGTAGTGATGTTGCTGTCAAGGGAAAGAGAGGTGCAACAGACAACGTGCAGAAGAAAGGCATTAAAAAACCTAGACGGTTTGAATTAAATCTCTTGCTAAATTTTCCCAAAGGGAAAAATGAAGAAAGTCAAGAATGCATAAGAGTAGAACTTGTTGAAGAAATGAAAAAGATGACCCGAAACATGAGCCTGATTGGCCAGAAGATGGACAGCACATTTGCCTTGAGAAGGAAGGAAATCATTCATTCTAAACCTCCTATTTGTGAGATCCTGGAAAAGTGGCCTGCACTTTTCACCGAAAGCCAGGTATGTATTCTCTTTACAATCTAAACATCTTATTATTCAATATCTTATTTTACAATTTACTCCAATCCTCCTGAATGATGATTCTCTGGAATGTTTCAGGAAATGCTTTGTAAGTAATTTTGGTTTACTTCTTTGTTATTTGTGCTAATGCTAAACTGTGTATTAGGGTCGATTAGAATATAGATCAGATGTAAGTAAGAATCTCAAGCCCAAAATTCAAACTCTAAAAAAACAGCTTTTAAACTTAGCTGCTGTTTTTGCTTCTGACAAATTACATGTTACAAAGATTTAAAATTCTTTTAGCATCAGAGGGATCATTTGGTGGTTTTTTTTTTTTTTTTAAGAATTGTTAAAACTAAACCTTTCAGCTAAATGTCTGAATTAGACTTTATAAGTTGAGCACTGGAAACTAAAGGGATAGTTCAAACAAAAATGGAACTTCTGTCATCATTTACTCACCTTTTGTTATTTTAAACCTGTATGATTTTTCTTTTGCAGAACATAAAAGATGATGTTTTGGAAAATAGGAGTAACAAAAAAAAAGTATTTTACTTGTCATTTGGCAATAGAAGTCAACAGGTGCCAGTGGATCTTTGGTTACTAACATTCTTCAGAATATCTTGTTTTGTGTTCTGCAGAAAAAAGTCTAATAGGTTTAAAATGACAAGAGAATAAGTAAATGATGACAAAATATTCATTTTGGGGTGATATATTCCTGGACTGTGTTTTTCTGCAAGTTGCCTTTTTTGAAAAAGTGCTGTTTTTGCAAATGTTTGCTGTCAAGTGGCAGTTATTGATTAGTCAAGGTCCCCATGCTGTTTAGATAGAAGTATGTATTTATACTATATATATTTAGTATTTCTACTGCATTGTTTTTAAAAATCTGTGTTGATTATTATGATTAAGTGTTTGTTAAAAAGAGTGTCTTTTGTCTTTTCTGTTAGCAGTACTTAAAAAAACGTTCACTTTACCTTAAAACATTTTGGAAACTGATTGCACATAGTTTTATATGTTGTCATTACTTAAAATAGAATATTAACTTAATATAGTAGGCTTACTTATTTTTTTCTGTAATATTAATAAGTAATATATATATTAAATATTAATAAACATTTAGAAGTATATTCACTTAAATTTACTTAATATACTTACTTGATATTTATTAATAAATTTACTCAGAAATTATGAATTCAGCTTACCTGTAGCTAATTATTAAACTAACTAGATTTTTGCCCTAAGTTTGCTTTGAAAATTAAGGAAATAGGTTTCCAAAGATTTTTTAAGTAAACTGAACTAATTCGAATTTAAAGTGTAGAAAGGATATCAGGGATGTAACTACCAGCCACTACCTTGTAATAAGGAACTTCAGGCGTGACTACTGAACGAGTACCTTGGCTAATTCTGTCACACGGGTGAGCGAAAAAACCTCAACGTAAGGAAAAATTCCCACCCGAGGAATCTTTGACCAAGTGTTCATTGGGAACGCCTATAGGTGCCCCATCACTAGTCCATTTTAAAAGTGGGTCTTTTTCCCAGTGGGGGAGAAAGCTAACGTTTGAACTATCCTCTGATATATATTTACACAAGAGGGCAGAACGCTTGTGTTTGCGAGCATGGGACGGAGCATGTACTAGTTCAATTATATGAATTTTTCCTTCTAGCAAGACCGGGGCACAACACCACTTCCAGTTAGGGGAAAGAGTCTGCCTGGTGACATCTCCTCCTCAATACCAAAAGATGTCTGCTAAGGGGTTGGTGCCATTGTTTATTGTTATGGTAAATGGCACTGTGTCACTGGTGTTAACGGCATCGTTAGCGGTGTTAAAAAGGTCAAAGCGAATTTCTGATGCTAGGTGAGTGGACTCGCATTGATCATAAATAGTGCCAAGAAAACTACTTCCCTTGGCACAGAGACAAAAAGGAAATCGCCAATCTCTGGGCTCTCTTACAAGGGGATGGCTCTCTAACAGTGTAGGGATAAATCTAAGGGTGAGCTGATGGTCGCAGCGGGCTGTAAGGTTAACAGGCGAGTTTCTGTCATGGGTATTGAACGTGGCACCGAGTGCTCAGAGCAGGAAAATAATTGGGCACAAGTATGCTACGTCATATGGGGGTGATGAGCATTCAGTGGAACCTCGAGTAGGTTGTACATGGTGATGATTGCTAGCTCTATGTGGCATACTATACATGGGTGGTGTGTGACACTTTGGTACAGATAACCAATATAATAAGGGCCGCTAAGATTGCTTGAATCTACTTTAGGGGAAACCACATGGTCTTGGAAAACTTTGGTGCTGTTTCTGTACAGGTGACAGAGAGTGATAGTTAGAGTGTTGGCGAGCCATAAGTCATACGTGTATGTGAAACATAGTTGTCAGGGGACGCAAGTACCAATGAGGGCGAACAGAAAAAAGGGTGTGTCTGTATTGCGGTTGGCATGGAGCAGTTATTGTTGCGGCAGTGCGAACGTTGTCGACATCCAACGTTAACACAACATCGGAGTGGTCAGAGTATGTGGCACGATATTGTGCACACCTTTGTCGAGAAAGAAGATAAAGGGTGCCAGCTAAGACTAAGGTGCCTGTCATGTGTGTTTGGAAAGCTTTGTTCATTTCAGCTGCTCGAGTTCTACCAGATTCCCAACCGTAAGAGCATTTCTGCCGGTGCAGATGTGATAGAACATCAAGAAGTCAACCATACATAGCTGATACAGTACACAGTGAAATGAAACAACGTTCCTCCAGAACCCTGATGCTACATAAAACAACATAAAACAACAATCACAAAAACAGAAAACACAGGGTAGTAAGAAAAATCCTTGCCACATAAAGTGCATTTGTGCAACCTGGTGCAAACAGTGCAAAAGACAGAATGCTTCGGAACCGCTTCCCTGATGGCAGGAGGGTGAAGAGTGTGTGTGAGGGGTGTGTGGGGTCATCCACAATGCTGTTTGCTTTGCGGATGCAGCGTGTGGTGTAAATGTCCATGATGGAGGGAAGAGAGACTCCGGTGATATTTTCAGCTGTCCTCACTATCCTCTGTAGGGTCTTGCTATCCGAGACGGTGCAGTTCCCAAACCAGGCAGTGATGCAGCTGCTCAGGATGCTCTCAATGGTCCCTCTGTAGAACGTGGTCAGGATGGGGAGGGAGATGAGCTTTCCTCAGCCTTCTCAGGAAGTAGAGACGCTGATGGGCTTTTTTGGTGATGGAGCTGGTGTTGAGTGACCAGGTAAGGTTATCCGCCAGGTGAACACCTAGGAATTTGGTGCTTTTGACGATCTCCACTGAGGATCCATCGATGATCAGTGGAGAATGGTCACGCTGTGTTCTCCTGAAGTCAACATCCATCTCTTTATCTCTTTAATCAGTTGTAACCCTTGCGGATATATTCTAAGGATATGCTTTATTTTACGATAACATGACCTATCTACAAACAGCACTAGGTATGCATTTGGTAATGGTTGATTTTGCACATTCGCGTGTGCCTTTAGTAATTTTTCCGTTTCTTGGGCGCAATCATGCAGAATTCCATCCAAAGGAGTTACCATCCTTTCAGCAGGATTAACTACTTTACAGCATTCTATTGTTAGTTCAGGTGCCTCTAGAATCACATCGTATCCTGTCATGAATTAGTAATGACAAAAGATTGACTGGTTAACAAGGCATGCAGTCCATGTGAAGTGAGGACTGCCCCCATAGTAATTACTGATGCCTACTGATAGGCATACGCTGCTGCAGCTAATGTGCGATAGCATGATGGCATTCCCTTTTCTGCGTTATCTAACACAGTGCTAAAGTATGCAATGGGTTGTTTTTCCATTCCATGCTGTTGTTGCGTTAACACGGCGGTGACATTGCCTCGTCTGTCGGACACATACAGGTGGAACGGTTTCTTATAATCGGGACTAGATAATGTCGGTGCCGAGAACAATGTTGTTTTAACTGCATCGAACGCTGCTAACGCTTTTGATGTCCATTTAAGTGATGCTTGGGTTTAGTTCGGTCTGCTGCCTAATCATGTCCCTCAACAGTTGTTCCTGCTAAGCAAAGTCACATATCCAGGGCCTACTAAACCCTGCCATCCCTAGAAAAGATAGCATTTGATGAACTGTTTGTGGTTGTGGCGCTTTTTAAATAGCCTCCACATGTGGAAGGTAAATTTTCTTTGTATTTTCCTCAAGTACTTTTCCCAAATACTCTACTTTTGCTTGACAGAATTGTAATTTCTCCTTATTTACCTTGTGACCATTTTTGGCTGGCATATAAGTATGCTCAGTGAATCTTGTTGACATTGTTCTTTTGTTAGACTACAGATCAGTAAATCATCTGTATATTAAAGAACTGTGCTAGTTACATCTAGTTAAGCTTAGTTTTTTCAACAACTTGATTAAAGATGGATGGACTTTCACAAATCCTTGTGGCAGCCTAGTATAGGTATACTGCTGCCCTTCATAGGTGAATGCAACTATTGGCTGTCATTTAGGATGGAGAGGAAAGCTGCAGAATGCAGAGCAATACAATAAATGACAGTGTTCCATTTTGTTCCCTCAGGAATATTTGACAACAATGTGTATTGATCCGGAACAGTAGGTATGTCTGCTATGAACAATTGATTTATTGGCCTTAGGTCATGGACTAATCTCCATTTGTCCGAGTTGGGCTTCCTAACAGGAAAAATTGAGGTGTTGCAATAGCTTTTTGTCGGTATTAATACCCCTGCCTCTATTAGGCCTTGAATAGTTGGTCTTATTCCTTCCCCTGTATTTTCACTAGTCCTGCAGATTTCACTAATCCTACATCAGTTGAGTGTCCTGTCCAAAAAACCTTCTGGCACTGTTTTCAGTAAGTCCTCTGTCTGCTGATCTATCTCAATCCCTGTCAATGCTAACTGTTTTACTTTCCCTTCTCCTATTTCTAGCTCTGTGTGTAGCTACTGTCTGGTCTACTGATACCTGTGAAATTCGCAGAAAACATTTGTTTGGTGACAGGTGTTTGTAAGGGCTGAATGTTGGCACCCACTCCGTAACCCCTAGTGTTTCCTCTATCATAGGCCTAGATCATCACACTTTAAATTTTTCGTAACCATCAGGGAGACATGGGGCAAGGCATTGTCCACTTGGTACCAGTTTTGAGCTTTCTCTGGTAGCTGTGCAAAACCTGCTACTCCTTTGTATTCCAACCTCTATTTCTGTGGTTGTTTTTGTCATATTTATGTTCCATCTGTCATACCCACATAAGGACGTATTCTTCATCGGCTCCTTTCGGGTCATACTAAATAATGCAGTGCAATGGTTCTTCGTTTTCTTGGCAGTGTTATATATGTGTTCCATAGTGCTGAAGCATGGGCTTGGGTGAACTCCATCCAATACACTTTGTCAGCCACCTGGTATTTCACATCTTTTTCGTGAATTACCATGCACTGCATTGCAAGGTTTTCTGGAAAGGTGACCCATAGCCGTTATTTTTGCTCCTAGTTTGCACAAGGTGTCTCTTCCAGCAAGTTCATTGGAGCATCTGGTGAGTATAGTAGTGGTACTTTAATAGTTTGGCCCTCCAGCGTTAGTTCTTGAGGCTCAGTGAAATACAACGTCTGTGACTTTCCCGAGAAGCCCACTGTTTGTATGGTTTTCCGCGAGCGGGGAGTCACCAGCCTATTTGTCCGATGCTTGAATATGCAGCTGCAGTGTCAATCATGAAAGGTGCCTTCAAAATGTCTCCAATCTGTACTGAAACTGTTGGTTCTTGCGCTGGGTGCAGTGTGGTGACATACTGCATCAACTTCCCCTCGAGCTTTTCTTCAACTTTGGTCAACTCTGTCCCCCCATGTTCTCTGTGCTTGGAGACAGTCTCTCCTGATGTGGCCTAGGTCCCACACTGCCAACATCTGGGTCGCGTCCTCTTGAATACACTGCGGATGGTCCTCCATACCCGGACTATTTTCTCTTCCTCTTCTCTGGCTGAAAATCTAGCATTTTGGTTGCGCTGGGGCTATTGCGGTCCGCTGTCAATACATATATTGGGCTGCCTGTTGGGCCATTGGCAGGGTTGCTTGTTGGTCCACTGATCCACTTGGTTGCGTCACTGGTTGCGTCCAGTGTGCGCCTGCTTGCACTAGGCTGTGCTAGTGCAAGCAGGCGCACACTGGACGCAACCAGTGACCAGTGTGCGCCCAGTGTGCGCCTGCTTGCACTAGGCCTGTGCTTCTTGCACTTTGTCTGTGGCTTTGACATAGCTGTTAGAACTATGACTGCAGTTTGCTTTACTGTGATGTCTTTCTTTTTTTCTTTCTCTTCTTGTTTGCATTGCGCAATCTCACTCAGTTGGGCCTTGTTTAACTCTGTCACCAAGGCCTCACTCGCCTCTTTGCTCTCTTTCTTTCTTTTTCTTGCAGTATCGGTTTACAAATAGACCACGTGAGCTTGGTAAGTTTTTTAAGGCATTGTGCTGATGCCTATTACTCTTTCCAAAATCCCTGTACTTCAGAAGGAAGTGTCTTTCTCAACACCATTCGAAACCAACCTTTGCTGGTGTCAGACTCGTCCATAGGGGCACTGGTCTCCTCTCTCCAAGCATCTTGGAAGGTTGAATAAACTTGCCTACATTTTCCTCTCTTCCATCGCATAGTTTCAGTCTTTCTGGGTCCAGCTTTGTTGGGTATTGTTTTCTCAGGGTACCCTGAATATCATTTCGGAATAGGCCGAATGGAAAATGATCATGTCTGGAATCTTCTGCGTCCAGAGGCGATTTCTTTAAGACTGCAAGGGAAGCTCGGCTTCCCTTATAATGTCACAAAATTAATGGTCAAATATGTACTATTGTATTAACATTTTATTGACTAAAAATGCGTTAGAAAACGTTCATCTCAAAGACGAGTTCGTTCAGAATCAGTTACATATAGCAGGTCGGCTGACTCGATTTCCTTCCATACATTCCCGCAGCGTCACAGTGCATTTCCCTATTGAAGCCCAGCGTCCATTGACTTCAATGGGGCTGCTTTGAACGGTTTTTTTCAGCGCTTCGAAACTAGACGGTCATTGGATAAACGCTGCGATTATGTCCCGCCCACGGACGCTCAGCGTCTCTGGGGTGAATGGGGAGTGGGCTGGCCCGGACTCCGAGCTTCTGCGTGATGATTGGAGGGTCTGTCGAAAGACTGCATCTCCTTTTGACTGACAGCGATTCTGTACTATAAGGAATCACTGAAGCTATTCGCGCTCAGTCCCATCGCGGATTTCTCAAGTTCATTCGAAATAAAACTGCTGCAACCTATTTCTTTGATATTTGCTTGGCGAAATTGCTTGATTTTCATCATACATTTCACACAATTATACACCACATTCCTTGTTTCAGTTTTACAGAGTTTAATATTTTTTTTTTAGATCGTTCATTCATTCATTCATTCATTCCTTCATTCATTCATTCATTCATATAACGTTAGTAGGCTAGGCTAGCGTCGTGGGTGAAACTGCGCACGATGGCAGACGGTGCTAATATTGTCGACCTGATTTTGGCGAAGCCATTTGAAAGTGTTCCTTACGAGGAAAAACTTATAATTAAACAGCAGGGCAGATCAACACCTAAGATTGATTTAGTGCAAAAGATAGGGAAAATAACAGGTCTTTTCAGCTCTCCTGGTATGACAAAGTTAGCTGGCTGACTGGAAGTGCTGTGACAAATAAAATGTACTGCTGGCCATGCCTCTTGATGAAACCATCTCACGGATGTGTTGTTTGGTCAAAGGTGGGGTTTGGAGATCTGTCTAACTTTGACAGGGCATATAAAAGACATGAAAAAAGCAATGAACATGTGAGTGCATGTGCAAGATTAAGTTGCATGGGCAGGATCAGGGTTGAGCATGCAATAAATGAAGGTGCTCGCATTCAAGTGGCTAAACATAATGAAATAGTCAAACAAAACAGGGCCTTCCTAAACCGCCTTATTGATGTGACATCCTTGCTTGGCCGGCAGGAGCTGTCATTTAGGGGACATGATGAGAGTAGTGAATCATCCAACAAGGGAATTACAGGGAGTTCACAGAAACATTAGCTAAATATGACTGTCCTGTCCACACAATTCGAGTCCTCAACTGTGTTTTCTGGTATGTCCCATACTATTCAAAATGATTTGATCTCTGCTCTTGCAGCCACCGTTTCTGATCAGATCAGAGATGAAATTCAGGATGCTCCCTTTTTTGGATGGCAGGTGGATGAAACAACTGATATATCTGCCGTGCCCAACTCTCTGTCATTGTTCGCTATGTGGATAGTGCAGGTAAAATTCAGGAGCGCTTTATTGGATTTTTTGATGTTTCGGGGGGCGAGATGCCCAGTCCGTTTTTGAAATATTAAATGAGAACATGCAGGCTACAATTTTAAGGACAAGCTTGTGGCACAGACCTATGATGGGGCTGCTGTCATGGCTTCAGATTCAATGGTCTGCAGGCCAAAGTGAAAGCAATAGCCCCAGTGCAATGTTTGTGCATTGCTATGCACACCGACTGAATCTGGTGCTGTCACAGGGGCTAAATGCTTGCCTGAGTGCAGAATTTTTTTTGCATCACTCTCTGGATTTGCCACATTTTTTTCAAAATCCACAAGAGGACATCTTTTCTGGAGTCTGCAGGCTGTTCAAGGTTGCCCAGAAACGCGCCTACTCGATGGAATTTCACACGGATAGTGAGCACTGTGGCAAACAATTATGATGGCTCCTGCAGACATTTGAGAACATCATTGCAGATACAACAATGGATGATGATACACTGGATGTGCAAAGGCTTTGTGAGGAAACTGGAGATTTGAGTTTGTGTTCATGTTGTACACATATGAACAATCTTCTCTGAGACTGATGTGGTCTTTGATATTGTCCAGCAGAGGGTGATGGATGTTCTTTACTGCAGAAAGAATGATCTCTTCTTGCATTTGTCAAGAGAAGAGGCAGAGGGGGGCTTTCCAAGCCATTTATGCCAAAACAGCAGATTCACATCAGACCCACGAGATGAGCCCATGAGAAGCGCCGTCTGACCCAATTGCAGGATCCCCAGTGCGATACAGAAATCTGTACATGGCATCCTTGATAACATCTTGGAGCAGATTCCTCGACGTTTTTCAAATTTGGAAAGCATGCTCTTCTTAGAATTAGTCAATCAGGGAAATTTGATGACATGAGACAGGTATTTCCAGAGGAGGCCTTCCAAAGTGTCCTGAAAAGTTATGGCATCACTTGATTCAGGAGACTGAGGTCAGAACTTCAAGTCCTGTATTCAGATCAGGACTTGCAGGGTAACAGGGGAAGCTGTGTGATTACTTGGTTCCTTAAAGACATGGAGTGGACAGTGCAATGCCTCAGCTTTACAAACTGTTCTCATTAGTGGCAACAATTGGAGCTACATCTGCAGATGTAGAAGGAGCTTTTCCTGTTTAAAGCGATCAAGTCCTACACCCGAAACCAATGGGCCAAGGCCGTTAAGCAGCCTACTCTGCTGGCCATTGAGAGGACACTGGTCAAGTCACTTGAAAAGACTCCTAGTTGGTGCGACAGGGTCACAGACCATTTTCTTGAAAAGGAACGTAGGGCAGAATTTACTTTTAATAAATAGACAATTTATGATGTAGGCCGAAAATGAGCTTCCTTCTGACAGACCAGTAGCCGCACTGTCTGGTCATATCTACTTTTGCTCTTTAAAGATTTCCACTGTTTTGCCTTTCTATGGTTTGGGCCAGAATCGCTTTAACCCTGGAGTCTGAGGTGTTTTGGGCCTCTTGAGGATTTTGACATGCTCTTACATTTGGTCTTTTTAGTTGCTTTAAATAAATTATTGACAAAAGATTATTACACTGTATTCAGCACAAACTGGGGCTACCATAATATGTAAACAGCTTATATGTGTGTGTGTATTTTTGACAATAAGGTTTATGCGTGGTTTTTGATAAAGCAAAAAAAAAAAAAAAAAACTCACTGAAATAAGGCACGAAACCTATAGTAAACATTTTCACAAGATTCTAATGCAGGGGGTTTTTTTATCATGTAAAATCCTCCTGTGCTAATTACATAAAAATACATTGATTTAAAATATAAAAGACACTTATACTTTGAAAGGCCATATCGAAAGGCGTCGACTGCTGTGATGACAGCTTGTAGACAATGGTCGCATAATGAGTGTCAATTACATAATTACTGTGGATCACTGAGCCAGGATTGAGTGAGAAGTACATGCTCAAGAAAAAATGTTTTTCCTTTGTGGTTTATTTAAAATTGCATCAAAAATCCCTGTGCCACTCTTGAAAGCAGTTCCTGTTCAACTGAAGACACAGGTGAACATCACATTCAGTTGTATTTTCACATTTCACCACTAGAGGCAGACATACAGTTTACCAAGCAATGACAAGCCCATGATAGTTAGTGTTAGCTTTGCATGCTACCATCCTCTCATCCACGGCTAAATGTCTTCTAGGATGATAGATTGCTTTGCATGTCTTACGGATTGTGTCCATAAGCAGTTTCACTCTGAACAGACGGTCATGTTCAGATTGCCCATCTTTCTGTCATTTTCTTTGTCTGCATCTGGCTGACTCATGTGTACATTCCACGAAATTGTCCTGTATCTGTCCCTTGACAAAATTGTTGCTGGAAAGGGAACTGTGAAAATACTGCTCTGTCGCCAGTAGTCTATGATGGAGGGCAACTTTACCATTGCCATGTAAAATAAGAGCCCAATGTAGCGATACATCTCACTCACGGTTACATCTCTCCATTTGTATTTGCGTCCCTTGGCTATTGACTTGGCAGCTTGAGCATTTGTGTTGTGGCACAGAGTTGACACAACACTCTCCGAGAAAAACATTTTAAATAGACTAAATGGAGAAGAGAGTCAGAAGACCTCAGTTGAGGTCCAGGTTCACGTGCGGGCAGGAATCGCAGAGTCTGTGTAACTGTGTCGTTATCTGTCTGATCCTTCCATGACATGGTGTCTGTGTGCTGCCTTTGCCCTTTTTGGAGCAGGTGCTTGAGCACATCTGTTTATGAAGCATGCATTGTATAGCCCATAGGCCTATTTGTTAATGGCAATAGGACAGATAAATGTTTGTTGATGGGCCATAGTCCATAATGTATCTCAGACATTTACACTATCACCATTTACAGCTAAAAAAATAATATTGTCATTGATAAAATTGTTTGCATATGTCATACAATGCAATAATGAATCAAACTAAATATAATTTAAGAAAATATGTACTTATTTAGGATGATTCTCGGTCGAACTCAAAATGAAGCGACGCCTGCATGGCCTGGTGTGAGTTTTCAGTGAAGGAAGGATGATGAATACACTTGAACATATATATTTGTTAGCATGCATTGTACATATAGCATTTACACTTCAGCATTCCGAAACATCTCTGCTAGCTAACACTACATTCATGATGATAAGTAAGACTAACCAAAAACTGAACTGAGGCTAAAATAACTTCATATAACGTTGACAATATTTAGGGCATACAATTACAAACAGTTTAATGTTACTAATTAGCAGATATTGGCGGATTTTTTTAACCTATGATGGGGCTGCTGTCATGGCTTCAGATCTCAATGGTCTGCAGGCCAAAGTGAAAGCAATAGCCCCAGTGCAATGTTTGTGCATTGCTATGCACACCGACTGAATCTGGTGCTGTCACAGGGGGCTAAATGCTTGCCTGAGTGCAGAATTTTTTTTGCATCACTCTCTGGATTTGCCACATTTTTTTCAAAATCCACAAAGAGGACATCTTTTCTGGAGTCTGCAGGCTGTTCAAGGTTGCCCAGAAACGCGCCTACTCGATGGAATTTCACATCACGGATAGTGAGCACTGTGGCAAACAATTATGATGGCCTCCTGCAGACATTTGAGAACATCATTGCAGATACAACAATGGATGATGATACACTGGATTGTGCCAAAGGCTTTGTGAGGAAACTGGAGGATTTTGAGTTTGTGTTCATGTTGTACACATATGAACAAATCTTCTCTGAGACTGATGTGGTCTTTGATATTGTCCAGCAGAGGGTGATGGATGTTCTTTACTGCAAGAACAGAATTGAATCTCTTCTTGCATTGTCAAAGAGAAGAGGCCAGAGGGGGCTTTCCAAGCCATTTATGCCAAAACAGCAGATCTCACATCAGACCCACGAGATGAGCCCATGAGAAAGCGCCGTCTGACCAATTGCAGGATCCCCAAGTGCGATACAGAAATCTGTACATGGCCATCCTTGATAACATCTGGAGCAGATTCCTCGACGTTTTCAAATTTGGAAAGCATGCTCTTCTTAGAATTAGTCAATCCAGGGAAATTTGATGACATGAGACAGGTATTTCCAGAGGAGGCCTTCCAAAGTGTCCTGAAAAGTTATGGCCATCACTTTGATTCAGGAAGACTGAGGTCAGAACTTCAAGTCCTGTATTCAGATCAGGACTTGCAGGGTAACAGGGGAAAGCTGTGTGATTACTTGGTGTTCCTTAAAGACATGGAGTTGGACAGTGCAATGCCTCAGCTTTACAAACTGTTCTCATTAGTGGCAACAATTGGAGCTACATCTGCAGATGTAGAAAGGAGCTTTTCCTGTTTAAAGCGACTCAAGTCCTACACCGAAACACAATGGGCCAAGGCCGTTTAAGCAGCCTAGCTCTGCTGGCCATTGAGAGGACACTGGTCAAGTCACTTGAAAGACTCCTAGTTGGTGCGACAGGGTCACAGACCATTTTCTTGAAAAGGAACGTAGGGCAGAATTTACTTTTAAATAAATAGACAATTTTATGATGTAGGCGAAAATGAGCTTCCCTCTCTGACAGACCAGTAGCCGCACTGTCTGCGTCATATCCTACTTTTGCTTCTTTAAAGATTTCCACTGTTTTTGCCCTTTCTATGGTTTGGGCCAGAATCGTTTAACCCTCTGGAGTCTGAGGGTGTTTGGGCCTCTTGAGAGATTTTGACATGCTCTTACATTTGGTTCTTTTTAGTTGCTTTTAAATAAATTATTGACAAAAGACTTATTACACTGTATTCAGCACAAACTGGGCTACCATAATATGTAAACAGCTTATATGTGTGTGTTTGTATTTTTGACAAAATAAGGTTTATGCGTGGTTTTTGATAAAGCAAAAAAAAAAAAAAAAAACTCACTGAAATAAGGCCACGAAACCTATAGTAAACATGTTTTCACAAGACTTCTAATGCAGGGGGTTTTTTTATCATGTGAAAATCCTCCTGCTGCTAATTTACATTAAAAAATACATGATTTAAAATATAAAAGACACTTTATACTTTGAAAGGCCATATTCGAAGAGGCGTCGACATGCTGTGACTGACAGCTTTGTAGACAATGGGTCGCATAATGAGCTGTCATTACATAATTAGCTGTGGATCACTGAGCCAGGATCTGAGTGAGAAGTACAGTGCTACAAGAAAAAATGTGTTTCCTTTGTGGTTTATTTAAAATTGCATCAAAATCCCTGTGCCACTCTGAAAGCAGTTCCTGTTCAACTGAAGACACAGGTGAACATCACATTCAGTTGTATTTTCACATTTCACCACTAGAGGCAGACATACAGTTTACCAAGCAATGACAGCCCATGATAGTTAGTGTTAGCTTTGCATGCTACCATCCTCTCATCCACGGCTAAATGTCTTCTAGGATGATAGATTGCTTGCATGTCTTACGGATTGTGTCCATAAGCAGTTTCACTCTGAACAGACGGTCATGTTCAGATGTGCCCATCTTTCTGTCATTTTCTTTGTCTGCATCTGGCTGACTCATGTGTACATTCCACGAAATTGTCCTGTATCTGTCCCTTGACAAATTGTTGCTGGAAAGGGAACTGTGAAAATACTGCTCTGTCGCCAGTAGTCTATGATGGAGGGCAACTTTACCATTGCCATGTAAAATAAGAGCCCAATGTAGCGATACATCTCACTCACGGTTACATCTCTCCATTTGTATTTGCGTCCTTGGCTATTGACTTGGCAGCTTGAGCATTTGTGTTGTGGCACAGAGTTGACACAACACTCTCCGAGAAAAACATTTTAAATAGACTAAATGGAGAATGAGAGTCAGAAGACCTCAGTTGAGGTCCAGGTTCACGTGCGGGCAGGAATCGCAGAGTCTGTGTAACTGTGTCGTTATCTGTCTGATCCTTCCATGACATGGTGTCTGTGTGCTGCTTTGCCCTTTTTGGAGCAGGTGCTTGAGCACATCTGTTTATGAAAGCATGCATTGTATAGCCATAGGCCTATTTGTTAATGGGCAATAGGACAGATAAATGTTTGTTGATGGGCCATAGTCCATAATGTATCTCAGACATTTACACTATCACCATTTACAGCTAAAAAAATAATATTGTCATTGATAAATTGTTTGCATATGTCATACAATGCAATAATGAATCAAACTAAATATAATTTAAGAAAATATGTACTTATTTAGGATGATTCTCGGTCGAACTCAAAATGAAGCGACGCCTGCATGGCCTGGTGTGAGTTTTCAGTGAAGGCAAGGGTGATGCAGCCACATTCCTAAAAATAACCAAACAATATATTTTAGGATGATGAATACACTTGAACAATATATATTTGTTAGCATGCATTGTACATATAGCATTTACACTTCAGCATTCCGAAACATCTCTGCTAGCTAACACTACATTCATGATGATAAGTAAGACTAACCAAACTGAACTGAGGCTAAAATATAACTTCATATAACGTTGACAATATTTAGGGCATACAATTACAAACAGTTAATGTTACTAATTAGCAGATATTGGCGGATTTTTTTTGTAACATTAAAGGCAATGCTGACAAAAGCTAGGCAGAGATGTCTACAAACAATATTAGTTTTATATGATCAGAATGTAAGACTAAATACCTTACTCATTGTAGCAACTTGAATCGTCGGAATCGCAATCATCTTTGGATGAAAAGGTAAATTCTTCATCACTGTCCAAACCATCCGAAGAACTTCCTCACTGGTGTAGCATGTCAAATCGCATTGTTTTATGCCATTGTCCGGGGGGCGTGTGACTCAACATGTGAACTATTTTACCTGTGAATAGCCGTGGGGGGTGCCCTTTCTAAAACTACATACTTTAAGCTGTTCAAAGATATATATTTTTATTTCCGTGTGTCAGATATTGGCCGAGTTTCAGCGCTTTTTTATGATGTGTTTCTAAACGAAGATCACGCAGACAAAGGCGACAGATGCCGCACCCTGACTATTTTATTCATTTTTAAAAATACAATGTTTTATTTATATAGTTAGCATACACAAATGAAAGTAGACCCTTTACAGATTTAAATGATATAATACTTTGACATGTTTGATCAAATATGACAGAGCATTTTAAGCTCTTTTTGCTGGCATCTGAAAAAAAGGCACGTTTGGGCGCCGGCAGCGAATCAGACTCCAGAGGGTTAATATCTCCAAGTGCAAGCTTGTGTCCCATCGTTTTTTCTTCAAATTGTGTTATCCATCTTTGTGCTCCTTCACACACGTCTGGCAGACGGTGCATCAGTCCTGCTACGTCAATGAATCTTAATCTTAGCTCATAATTAGCGGCCACGTGTTCTTGAGTTCCACCACTGTTTTCGGCTATCTTCTCCAGGTCTTTTCTTTGGGGTTATTCTTACTTCTCTCTCCATTCTCACTAGTTTACTGAGTACTTCCCCTTCCCTGTAGGCTTTGTCACGCTTCGGTGATCATGACGTGGCTCTTAGCGCCTCCTTTACCTCTAGACACAGTTTTGATCTTGGCACCCTTGTGGGTGCTATTCGTTCTCTGTGTGCTTGTTCTGGTTCGTCGCTGAATAGTTTCATCCCATCTGCCTCTCTCTCCTCCTGGCTCTCTTTTTCGCTGTGTTCACTTCCTCTTAGCGCCATTGCCAGTGCTGCACTTTTCTAAAAACTAAATACATTTTCTAATAAACTAAAAAATATATTTAAAAATACAAATAAGCATATGCAAAAGTCCTAAAATCATTAACAAATTAATAGTATAGTAAAAATATAGCATAATCTATGAAATATGGAATGCCATTTACCGTAACAATAAACTATGGCACAGACCAACAAATTTTTCCTTATGACGAGGTTTTTTTGCCCACCCCTCTGACAGAATTAGCCACGGTACTGGTTCAGTAGTCACTCCTGAGGTTCCTATTACAAGGTATTGGCTGGTACTTACCAGCCTATCCGAGAACAGGAATCTCCTTTTTATTAACTTTTATATTCAGTTTTGATTAGCTTCTATCCATGTTGCACACTCGTTTCCCACAAATATATATATATCACCTTCCCCCTTTCGACATCACCCTGTACAGCTACATACATCCTCTGATATCCTTTCCTCTCTTCACAGGCGCCTAGTACAGCTGAAGCTGAATTTCAGTGACTTGCAGTAATTTTTATGTTGCGGATTTAGATCTGCAAAGAGGGGAATGTAGGATTAAAAAAAAGAGCTTGTTCATGCTTAAGTAAACCCATGTTATGGGGAGACATCCGCAGTGCCCATAACACTCAATAGACATGTAAAAAAATGCTCCACCGAACACAGACGGAAATAACACACAAACAGAATGAGTCATGTATGAGAACGTTTATTATAAATGCCATAAAAAGGAATAACGTCTTCCGTGAAGCTTGTCCCAAGCATGGGCCAAAAAAGGGAATAATACCTCTTCAGTGAAATCTACCCCATTTGTGGAAAGCCTAAGCAGCCTACTAACACCATCAAAGTAATAAAGTAAAAAATATATTTAAAAATACTAATAAGCATATGCAAAAGTACTAAAATCATTAACAAATTAATAATATAATAATAACAGCAAAATCTGTGAAATAAGGAAAAGAGCGGAATACTCACGCATGTTTAAATTGCTGTCCACTAAGCGAAGTAAAACAAGGAAATGAAACAGTGGTGTATGTCCCCACCTTTTTTGTTGTTTAACCCTATCAAAAACTCAATGGTAATTAGAAAAAACATTTTTGAATGTTGGAAAATTTAAATGTTAATGATAGTAGAATACTTGGAGGAAGGTCTAACATCCAAAGATTTCCAACAATGATAATGAACGATGGTAACTGTGGAGGTCTCTGGTTTGGGAATTTTAAATGTTAAGGGTAAAAATAAACTCTACCTCTCATCGATGGATCTTCAGTGGAGATCGTCAAGAGCACCAAATTCCTAGGTGTTAACTTGGCGCATAACCTCACCTGGTCACTCAACCCCAGCTCCATCACCAAAAAAGCCCATCAGCGTCTCTACTTCCTGAGAAAGCTGAGAAAAGTTCATCTCCCTCCCCCATCCTGACGACGTTCTACAGAGGGACCATTGAGATCATCCTGAGCAGCTGCATTACTGCCTGGTTTGGGAACAACACCGTCTCGGATAGCAAGACCCTACAGAGGATAGTGAGGACAGCTAAAAAGATCACCGGAGTCTCTCTCCCCTCAATCATGGACATTTACACCACACGCTGCATGTGCAAAGCAAACAGCATTGTGGATGACCCCACACACCCCTCACACACACTCTTCACCCTACTGCCATCAGGGAAGTGGTTCCGAAGCATTCAGGCCGCCACATCAAGACTGAGCAACAGTTTCTTCCCTCAAGCCATCAGGCTACTCAACAAACAACTGAACTGAACACACACACACACACACACACACACACACAAACACACACATACACACAACTGTGTGACTAATCTGTACAACCCGGACTCATCACACACTCATACTCACTTCGTGTGACTGATCTGTACAAACCGGACTCAACACACATCATACACTTCGCACACCCATGTTCACTTTATCTTTATTGCTGCTATTTGCTCATTTGCACAATATTTTATTTACATTTTTCTGCTACTGTTCACTTTATTTTGTTACGACAGGTTTACAGCTATTTTGTGTTCTGTGTATTGTCTTGCACTGTCCTGTATTTCCTTGCACTGTCCTGTGTTGTCTTGCACTGTCTTGTGTTGTCTTTTGCATTGTTTGCACCAGGTTGCACACATGCACTTTATGTGGCAAAGATTTTTCTTACTAGTCCTTGGCCCTGTGTTTTCTGTTTCTGTGATTGTTTTTTATGTTGTTTTATGTAGCAATAGGGTTCTGGAGAAACGTTGTTTCATTTTACTGTGTACTGCATCAGCTATATATGGTTGACTTCTTGATGTTATATCCCATCTGAAACGCTCTTCCGGTTGGGAATATGGTAGAATTCAATCAGCTGAAATGTAAAAACAATTCCAAATACACATGATGTGCGCCCTAGTCTTAGCTGGCACCCTTCATCTTCTTTCTCGACCAAGGCGTGCACAATATCGTGCCACATACTCTGACCGCTCCGATGTCTTGTTAACGTTGGATGTCGCTAACGTTCGCGCTAACACAACAACCACACCACTTAACTGCTCCATGCCAACCGCAATACAGAAATGACCTTTTTTTCTGTTCAGCCTCATTGGTACTTGCGTCCCCTGACAACTATGTCTCACGTACACGTATGACTTATGGCTCGCCAACACACAAACTATCACTCTCTGTCACCTGTACAGAAACAGCACCAAAGTTTTTTAAGACCATGTGGTTTCCCCTAAAGTAGATTCGAATGATCTTAGCTGCCCTTATTATATTGGTTGTCTGTACCAAAGTGTCACCCACCACCCGTGTATAGTAAGATAAGATAAGATAAACCTTTATTCGTCCCACAGTGTTGAAATTTCTTTGTTACAGCAGCATGAAAAAACTACAAAAATAAATGCAAATAAATAAAAGAATAGACGAATAAAACATACTATAATATACAAGTATATACACAACACAATGTATAAATACAGATGAGGGAAAGTATGTATTGCAGGTTGTATTGCACACAGGTGGTATTGCTTGTATTGCAGGTAATATTGCACGTATTTCAGGTGATATTGCACATATTGCAGGTAATATTGCACATATTGCAGGTAATATTGCACACAGGTAGTATTATTAAATAGTAAAACAGTTAAAACAGTAACTATTACACCATTGAACAGAAATAGCAGTGTGTATTTTGGTTAATGGTTCACTGGGAGCAGCTTTTATTGTACAGTCTAATAGCAGCAGGGAGAAAAGACCTTCTGTATCGCTTCTTCAGACACTTAGGATGTAACATTCTGTCACTGATGTAACATTCTGTCACCACAGGGGGTGGGAGACATTCTGCAGCAATGATGATAGTTTTGCTACCATCCTCCTTTCTCCCACCTCCTGTACAGTGTCCAGGGGAATCCCCAGGACTGAGCTGGCCTTCCTGATCAGCTTGTCTAGTCTCTTCCTGTCTGCAGTAGAGATGCTGCTACCCCAGCAGACCACTCCATAGAATATGGCTGATGCCACAACAGAGTCAAAAAAGGTCTTCAGTAGCTCTCCCTGCACTCCAAAGGACCTTAGTCTCTTCAGCAGAAAGAGTCTGCTCTGCCCTTTCTTATAGATTGCCTCAGTGTTGTCAGTCCAGTCCAGTTTGTTGTTTAGGTGAACACCCAGGTATTTGTAAGAGTCCACTCTCACAATGTCCTTTCCCTGAATGTTTACCAATGGAAGTGATGAAGTGTGTTTGTGCCTATGGAAATCCACCACCAGTTCTTTGGTTTTCCCCGCGTTTATCTGGAGGCAGCTCCACTGGCACCAGTCCACAAAGTTCTGTATAAGTCCTCTGTACTCTCTGTCATCATCATTCGTGATCAGACCGACGATGGCAGAGTCATCAGAGAATTTCTGTAGGTGACAGGTTGCTGAGCTAAACATGAAGTCTACAGTGTAAATGGTGAAGAGAAACGGGGCAAGAACCGTTCCCTGCGGGGCTCCAGTGTTGCAGACAATCATGTCAGATTCACAGTCACGAGTCCTCACATACTGTGGTCGGTCTGTGAGGTAGTCCAGTATCCAGGCAGACAGATGATGGTCCACTCCCATATACACCATCTTATCCCTCAGGAGCACAGGTTGGATGGTGTTAAAAGCACTAGAGAAGTCAAAAAACATGACTCTCACAGTGCTCCCAGCCTTTTCCAGGTGTGAAGTAGCCCGATTTAAAAGGAAGATGACTGCGTCTTCCACTCCAATGCCAGGTTGGTAGGCAAACTGAAGTGGATCCATTGATGGGCTCACCAGAGGTCGGAGTTGAGTGAGCACCAGCCTCTCCAATGTCTTTATCAGATGGGAGGTCAGTGCTACTGGTCGGTAGTCCCCAAAGTCTTTTGGGCGCGACGCCTTTGGAACAGGCACCACGCAGGATGTTTTCCATAGCTGTGGCACCTTCCCCAGCTTCAGGCTCAGGTCAAACATGTACAGCAATATGCCGCACAGCTGGACTGCACAGGTCTTTAGTAGCCTGGAACTGATGCCGTCTTGGCCCATAGCCTTCCTCGCTTTGATCTTCCTGAGCTCAATTCTCACCTGGGCTTCTGTAAGGGGCAGTGTGTATTGGATGGAGTGTTGGCTGGATGGAATCAGCGGGGGGGGGGGGTGGGGTAGAGTTAGGTGTGTTGTATATTGACTGTGAGCTGATAGCATTGCAGAGAGAGGTGGGGCTGGAGCTGCTTGCTGTGGAACCAGAGAAGGGGGATTGCAGCAGGGGGGACTGGATGGGGGCAGGGGAGGGTAGCTGATCAAATCTGTTAAAGTATAGATTAAGATCATTCACCCAATGCTGGTCACCCTCAGCCTGAGAGCTGGGCTCCTTATGACCAGTGATGCTTTTGAGTCCCTTCCACAAACCGCTGACATTGTTCTGCTGCAGCTGATACATGTAGTATGCCACATAGGGCTAGCCATCTTCCCCATGTACAACCTACTCGAGGTACCACTGAATGCTCATCACCCCCATATGACGTAGCATACTTGTGCCCAATTATTTGCCTGCTCTGAGCACTCGGTGCCAAGTTCAATACCCTTGACAGAAACTCTATTTCCCTTTTGTCTCTGTGCCAAGGGAAGTAGTTTTCTTGGCACTATTTATGATCAATGCGAGTCCAACTCACCTAGCATCAGAAATTCGCTTTGACCCTCTTAACACCACTAACGATGCCGATAACACCAGTAACAAAGTGCCATTTACCGTAACAATAAACTATGGCACAGACCAACAAATTTTTCCTTATGACGAGGTTTTTTTGCCCACCCCTCTGACAGAATTAGCCACGGTACTGGTTCAGTAGTCACTCCTGAGGTTCCCTATTACAAGGTATTGGCTGGTACTTACCAGCCTATCCGAGAACAGGAATCTCCTTTTTATTAACTTTTATATTCAGTTTTGATTAGCTTCTATCCATGTTGCACACTCGTTTCCCACAAATATATATATATCACCTTCCCCCTTTCGACATCACCCTGTACAGCTACATACATCCTCTGATATCCTTTCCTCTCTTCACAGGCGCCTAGTACAGCTGAAGCTGAATTTCAGTGACTTACAGTAATTTTTATGTTGCGGATTTAGATCTGCAAAGAGGGGAATGTAGGATTAAAAAAAAGAGCTTATTCATGCTTAAGTAAACCCATGTTATGGGGAGACATCCGCAGTGCCCATAACACTCAATAGACATGTAAAAAAAATGCTCCACCGAACACAGACGGAAATAACACACAAACAGAATGAGTCATGTATGAGAACGTTTATTATAAATGCCATAAAAAGGGATAAAGTCTTCCGTGAAGCTTGTCCCAAGCATGGGCCAAAAAAGGGAATAATAGCTCTTCAGTGAAATCTACCCCATTTGTGGAAAGCCTAAGCAGCCTACTAACACCATCAAAGTAATAAAGTAAAAAATATATTTAAAAATACTAATAAGCATATGCAAAAGTACTAAAATCATTAACAAATTAATAATATAATAATAACATAGCAAAATCTGTGAAATAAGGAAAAGAGCGGAATACTCACACGTTTAAACTGCTGTCCACCAAGCGAAGTAAAACAAGGAAATGAAACAATGGTATATGTCCCCACCTTTTTTGTTGTTTAACCCTCTCGAAAACTAAATGGTAATTAGAATAAACTTTTTTGAATGTTTGAACATTTAAATGTTAATGATAGTTTACTGAGAGTTTAATGATAGATACTTGGGGGAAGGTCTAACATCCAAAGATTTCCAATAACTATAATAGTAATAATAGTAACTGAGGAGGGCCCAGGTTTGGGGAGTTTTAAATGTTCAAGGGTAAAAATGTATAAAAACAGGAGGAAATGGCAGGTGTGGTCAGACCATCGTTGTCATGACATGCGGATGCTCTCGGGTGGATTGTGGTTTGCGGCAATAAACTCTACCTTTGCTCTACTCATCCAAGTGTCTTGGCTTCTTTTAAAGAGACTATTTTATTTATTTTGAAAGTCCCAACTAAAGTCGGAAGCAGCTCGGTCTGAGAGACAAGAAATTTCCGACATAATTTCCGTTGTCAGCAGGATTCCGGCATAACTGGTGGAGCCACCCCTCTACCTCTGGCTGCGGCATCTGACAGGTACCAACTAGGAAAAGAACGGTACCAGAACGGTACCAACTAGGAAAAGGTGAGCAGAAGCCTGTTTAATCAAAATTCTGCTTAGTTATCTGCTGTCCTGGGAATGTTGCGGCCCGGGGTGAGGGTAGGGTAAAACTAGTCAGGTACCACAGGAACAGGTAAACCACAGGTACAAAAGTTGGAAATCTCGTGATACCACTATTTTGCATATAACAAGAGCTTTTCCAGGTGTAATAATGGTATATGTGATATAGGTTTGCTTGGGCGAGTGGATTGAGGAGAAAAATTTCTGTGATGCTGCTGCTGACGTGAACTGGATTTTTCACGGGCGAGCAGGGCTGCTTGAATAGGTGTACAGGCCTCCCCTAGATACCTCTATCTGTGATAGGTCTGCTTAGTAGGAAAAATCCCGAGCTCGGGCTGGTGCATCACTGTCACTAGGACAGGGTGGGACCCAGAGGTTTATGTTTGTGTTAGGATTTAGTGTCGATGTTAATGGTATTTGTGTGTATGTGTGTGGGGAAGTGGTTTGGTTAGGGGAAAAGGTGGGCGCGCCCCGAAGGTAGGAATAACACTACACTAGATACGAGCTTTTATCAGAATATAATATAATAAAAATAAATGAACATGTTGATAAAATAAAACATTATAGCCTGTGACAGACTGATGTGTGAGGAAACTAAGATTGTTTTTGTGTAGAAACAGAGGCCAGAAGTTATCCAAACACAGTGGAACAGAGGCACTGATCGCGGTGGTAAGGAAGCAGCAAGACTAACAAGAATCAGGTAAAGCTGAGTTATCTGTCAATAAAATACTTTGTGTTGAGTCTGGTCTGACTTTCATTTTATTAAAATAACTTTATAGGAAACATTATAAGCAACTCGACCACTTGAGGAAGTGAGAAAGTAAAACTGCCATAATGCTTAAAGAGAAACGCCCTGTCGATGACATAGTAGCAAAGTATAAGCCTATATTGCGGCAAACCACAATCAACCATTTTTTCCTGTTTTTATACATTTTTACCCTTAAAATTTAAAACTCCCCAAACCTGAGCTGTCCTCAGTTACAATCAGTCATTACCATTATTGGAAATCTTTGGACGTTAGACCTTTCCCCAAGTATTCTAACTTTTATTAACATTCAAATATTCCAACATTCAAAAAGGTTTATTCTAATTACCATTGTCTTCGAGAGTTTTCATGAGGGTTAAACAACAAAAAAGGTGGGTACATATACCACTGTTTCATTTTCTTGTTTTACTTCGCTTGGTGGACAGCAATTTGGTCATGCTAGAGTACTCCGCTCTTTTCCTTATTTCATAGATTATGCTATATTATTACTATATTATTAACAACAATTGTGTTTTGACAAAAAAAATATTTTTTTAATTTATTTTTAAATGATTAATTTTGATTTTCCACACCTGATTTTTGTACTTTAATTTTTTTACAGTTTTTCTTAAAAGTAGGTTTATTAATTTGAAATATCATATTTTCATAATATTCATCATATATGTATGAAAAAGTAATATTTTTGTCAAAAGATGATTTGTTTTGTTATATCACATCATAAACATGTAAAAGAATCTTTGTCAAGTGCATGCTGTATGTGTAATCTTACTATGTTTGAAAAACCGTTTTGCTTCCTTTCTACGAGGCTGAGACTTGCGGAATCGCTTTTTTAGCGCTTAGGAAACGTATTATTTACACGACGTAGCCAAACATGAGGTGTTGATGCGGTTTTTTTTTATTATTTTGACTTTCCACACATTATTTGTTAACTTTTTACAGTTTTTATCAAAAGTTTGATAATGAATATGAAATTTTATATTTTCATTATATACATCATTTTTGTAAGAAAAAAGGTATATTTTTTGTTAAAACATTGTTTGTTTTGTTATATCACATCATAAACATGTGAAATAATCTTTGTCAAGTGCAATCTGTATGTGTAATCTTTCTTTGTTTGAAAAACGTTTTGCTTCCGTTCTACGATGCTGAGACTTGCGGAATCGCTTTTTCAGCGCTTAAGAAACGTATTATTTACATCACTTACACGACGTTGCCAAACATGAGGTGTTGATGTTTTTTTTTGATAAAGAATAACTTTCCTCACCTGATCTTTTCACTTTTTTTTTTACAGTTTTTATCAAAATAATGATGATGAATATGAAATTTCATATTTTTATAATATCCATCATATTTGTATGAAAAAAGTAATATTTTTGTCAAAACATGATTTGTTTTGTTATATCACAACAATACATGTAAAAGAATCTTTGTCAAGTGATGTTTTTTTGATAAAGAATAACTTTCCTCACCTGATCTTTTCCCTTTTTTTTTTTTTTTTTTACAGTTTTTCTCAAAAATATGATTATTAATATGAAATTTCATATTTTTATAATATCCATGATATTTATATGAAAAATATTTTTGTCAAAACATGATTTGCTTTGTTATATCACATCAAAACGTAAAATAATTTTTGTCAAGTGCAATCTGTATGTGTAATCTTACTATGTTCGAAAAACCGTTTTGCTTCCTTTCTACGAGGCTGAGACTTGCGGAGTCGTTTTTTCAGCGCTTAAGAAACATATTATTTACATCACATACACGACATTGCCAAACATGTGGTGTTGATGCGTTTTTGATTAATTTTGACTTTCCACACATGATTTGTTAACTTTTTACAGTTTTTTTTTTTTATTTTGATGATGAATATGAAATTTTATATTTTCTTATATATACATTATTATTGTAAAAAAAAAAAAGGTATATTTTTGTTAAAACATTATTTGTTTTGTTATATCACATCATAAACATGTAAAATCATCTTTGTCAAGTGCAATCTGTATGTGTAATTAAACGTCGTTCAAAAAAACGTTTTGATTTAGTTTTTCGATGCTGAGACTTGCGGAATCGCCTTTTCACCGCTTAAGAAACTTATTATTTACAATCACATACACGACGTGGCCAAACATGAGGTGTTGATGCGTTTTTGATTAATTTTGACTTTCCACACATGATTTTTTCACTTTTTTTTTTACAGTTTTTCTGAAAAGTATGATTATTAATATGAAATTTCATATTTTTACAATATCCATCATATTTGTATGAAAAAATGAGTAATATCTTTGTCAAAACATGATTTGTTTTCTTATATCACATCGTAAACATGTAAAATAATCTTTGTCAAGTGCATTCTGTATCTGTAATCTTTCTGTGTTCGAAAACCCGTTTTGCTTTCGTTCTACGAGGCTGAGACTTGCGGAATCGCTTTTTTAGCGCTTAAGAAACGTATTATTTACATCACATACACGACGTTGCCAAACATGAGGTGTTGATGTTTTTTTGATAAAGAATAACTTTCCTGACCTGATCTTTTCACTTTTTTTTTTTTTTTACAGTTTTTCTCAAAAATATGATTATTAATATGAAATTTCATATTTTTACAATATCCATGATATTTGTATGAAAAAGTAATATTTTTGTCAAAACATGATTGTTTTGTTATATCACAACAATACATGTAAAAGAATCTTTGTCAAGTGCATGCTGTATGTGTAATCTTACTATATTTGAAAAACCGTTTTGCTTCCTTTGTACGAGGCTGAGACTTGCGGAATCGCTTTTTCAGCGCTTAGGAAACGTATTATTTACATCATATACACGACGTAGCCAAACATGAGATGTTGATGCGTTTTTGATTAATTTTGACTTTCCACACATTATTTTTTTAACTATTTACAGTTTTTATTAATTCATGATTATTTGAAATTTCTTTAATTTATAATATTCATCATATTTGTAGGAAAAGTAATATTTTTGTCAAAACATGATTTGTTTTGTTATATCACATCAAAACGTAAAATAATCTTTGTCAAGTGCATGCTGTTTGTGTAATCTTACTTTGTTCGAAAAACCGTTTTGCTTTCGTTCTACGATGCTGAGACTTGCGAAATCTCTTTTTCAGCGCTTAAGAAACGTAGTATTTACATAACATACACGACGTTGCCAAACACGAGGTGTTGATGTTTTTTTGATAATCACTTTCCTCACCTGATCTTTTCACTTTTTTTTTTTTTACAGTTTTTCTCAAAAATTTGATTATTAATATACAATTTCATATTTTTATAATATCCATCATATTTGTATGAAAAAAGTAATCTATTTGTCAAAAAATTATTTGTTTTGTTATATCACATCATAAACATGTAAAATAATCTTTGTCAAGTGCATGCACTATGTTTAAATGATTCGAAAAACCGTTGTGCTTTTGTTCTATGAGGCTGAGACTTGCAGAATCGCATTTTCAAGCGCCTAAGAACCTCACATACACGACGTTGCCAACCATGAGGTGTTGATGTTTTTATGATTAAAAAGTTAAAAAGTCAAAATTTGCAATACTTAAACAAAAAACGAAAAAGAACTTTTTTCACAAAAATAAGAATTTTTATATTTAAAAACAATATCATTCAACATTTTATGAAACTTCGTTAAAAAATTGACATGAAAAATCATGCTAATATGAAACTAATTTTATATTCACAAACAATTTTATGAAAAACTGTTAAAATGTTTAATTTGGGAATGAAAAGGTTATGTTTTGATAAGATATATGCCTATTTTCATATAAAATATAATAGTTTTTACGAAAATATATATATTTTTATACATAAGTTAATTAAATTAAAAGAACTTTAAAAAGTACAAGACAAACAAAAGACAAAAAAGGTGACGATAAATGTTTTGACACAAATATAACATTTTTCGATAGTTATTGATAAAATATGAATTTTTGTCATTTCACGAATATCTGCGAGGATAGTTTAAAAAGTGAATGATGAAGGCAAAATGACCATGTTTTCCCAAAAATTTGAATTTTTATGTTCATTAGCAGAATAAAAAAATAAAAAAAAGTTAAATAATAAAGCCGTCAATCTCATATAACAAATTGAGTTTTGACAAACAAAATATTTTTCATAAAAATGATAAATATAAAAAAACTATTCATATTCAGAAGTGTTATTTTATGAAAGCTCCTTAAAATTTCAAAAAGTGAACAAAATCATGTTTGGAAAAAAATGAAGTTTTTGTATGACAGTTAATATGAAAATAGGATTTTTTTAAATATTCAGAAACATCATTTTAAGAACAACCGTTAAAAAGTTCAATACGGGAATGAAAAGATTACATGACAAATCATGTTTTAACAACAAAAATGCTTTTTTCGAACAAAAATATATTTAAAATAAAAATATTTTTTTACTTTAATAAAAAAACGGTAAAATATACAAAACAAAATAAAAACAGTAAAGGTGAGATGACAAATCATGTTTTCCCAAAAATGTGAATTTTCATGTTCATTAGCAGAATTTAAAAAACAAACAAAAAAGAAAAACTAATTCAAAGGTGATATAAATAATCGAAAACCGTCAATAGTCATATAACAGATTTTTGACAAAAAATATTTTTCATAAAAATGATAAAAATGAAAAAAATAATTTTCATATTCAGAAGTATTATTTTATGAAAACTCCTTAAAACTGCAATAAGTGAACAAAGAAAATGACATGAAAACTAATGTTTTGACAAAAATGACTTTTTCATAAATATATGATATTGTAAAAATATGAATTTTCATATCTTTATTAATAATATCATGAGGAAATGTTAAAAAGTCCAAAAAGTGAAACGGCAACATGACAAAAAAAAATATATATGCTTTTTATATAAAAAAAAAAAACCCTAATAGTTATGAAAATATACATTTTCAAGATCATGATCAGATTTTCATTAAAACATTTTTTAAAAGGTGCAATAAATGATCAACAAACCCCCCCCCCCCCCACAAAACTGGTGACATGACAAATTATATTTTGACAAATAATATGGCTTTTTTTTTTCCATAAAAAACACATGAAAATTATGAAAGTTATGAAAATGCGAATTTTCATGATCATTTCATAAAATAAAAACGTTACAAGGTGCAATAATTAATTAAAAACGACAATGGTGGCATGACATTGTTCAGTTGAAAATTCTTTTTCTTTATTTGATATGACTATGAAAAAAATCATTTTTCATAATCTTAATTTTAATGTAAAAAGTGCAATACGTAAAAAAAAAAATGAAAAATGACCTTTTCACAAAAATATAAATTTTCATATTAAAAAAAAAATGTCATGCATTGTTTAATGAAACCTTATTATATATTGCAATAAATGAACGATAACACAAAGTGACATGAAAAATCACGAAAAAAGTTTTGACTTAAATATTACTTTTTTGTATGATTATGAAAATATATAATTTTTATGAAATGAAAGGGAATGAAAAGGTAACAAATTATGTTTTGACAAGAAATATACCTATTTTCACATAAAAATATCATGGTTATTATGAAAATATCTATATTTTTTTATTCATAAGTTGGACTAAATAAAAACGAAAAATTATAAGACAAAAAAGTGACAAGATTAATCATTTTTTAATAAGACACAAATATGATTTTTCATGAAAAAATGATATTGTTAAAATGTAAATTTTCATAGTTTTTGTCATTTCAAGAAGAACTGGGAAAAATTGCAAAAAGTGAATGAATAAGGTGACATGACAAATCATGTTTACCCCAAAAAAATGCCTTTTATTAATTTTTTTTAAACATTGATATAATGAAAATAGGAAATTTCAAAATTTTGAAGTTAGGTCAGGCTGCTTTGAAATATGAAAAAAAGAAAAACATGATGTTCAACGGGACAGTACTTTGGTTGTGCAGTATGGTGTGAAGAGTAGCTGTCATTTGAGTGACAGTTTGAAACACTTTCACGCAATTGGTGGTTTCCCCCCAGATCTGTTGCATGATCTGTTGGAGGGCATTGTTCCTGTAGAGATGGCATTATGTTTGCAGGATTTAATCAGAAAACATTACTTTTCCCTTGAGTCCTTAAATAATGTCATCAAACAATTCCTGTACAAATTTCAGATAGGACTGACCAGCCACAGCCTATTCCAACATCGTTCTCAAATAAAAGAACAATAGAAATGGGCATGAAAATTGGACCCTTTTGAGAATCCTCCCACTCTTGATTGGCCATAAGGTGGGAAAGAATTAACATACCTGGGAAATTCTAATGCTTTTAAAAGACATTGTTGAACTGAGTATGTCTATTAAGCTTACTGATGCCACTGTTGACTTTCTGAGTTGCAAGATCTCTGAACACAGAGCTTTGCTTCAAGAAGTGTTTCCGAACTTCACTCTGCGTCCAAAGCATCATTACATAGAGCACTACCCCCAGTTAATCAGAATGTACGGCCCACTGAGGAATCTTTGGACAATGCGGTTTGAAGGGAAACATAAGTTTTTTAAGAAAGTAATCCGTGATGCACAAAACTTCAAAAATGTCCCATTAATGCTAGCCAAGAAGCATCAAATGACAGCAGCCTATCACATGGATGCAAGTTCTTTTTTCAAGCCAGGTATACAAATGGATAGGGTCTGTAGATCACTTGTAACAGCTTTTCCTGACAATGTTCAAGAATATCTTCGCTTGAAAAGTCCGAATTGCTGTACAGTGCTTGTTTCGCCCAGTGTTACCATTGATGGTATTAATTACTGCCCGGACATGGTAGTATCAGTTGGATCTTGTTCAGGTTTGCCAGAATTCATGCAGATTGAGAAGGTTTTGGCAACCAACACTGACATAATGTTCCTCTGTAAACCCCAGACTGCATGGTACATTGTGCGGTTGCGCTCTTATAAATTACGCAATTTATAAGCGCACAACCACTCAATGTTTGCATTCATTGCAAGTTGTTCTGCCTTCTGACCTCAATAACCCCCTTCCTTTGACAGCGTACAAAGTCCGAGGTCATTTGTTAGTCACATTGAAGCATTAAATCTGCTGCTAAATTACATGATTATGCTATCATTTTTTTTATTGTTTATGATTTTGAATTTAGTTTTTTTTTACTTCAGAATTTCATCTTACCATGGCAATGATACGTTATCATGATACGTTATTGTGCACGATGGTGACAGCCAGAAAGTAATCATTTCTGAAAAAACAGCTGATGTTCATGCCTTGCAACATGTGATGCAAAAGAAGCTGCAAGTCTCATATTCTTTTAACAATCAGTACGAAGACCCTGATTTTAATCATGCACTCTGCAACCTCAGCGACATGTCTCCCTCCTCAAGTCAAGCTGACACAGTATTTCTCTCAGGTTCTAAAAACATCAAAACACTTGTCTTCTGAACGACAGAGTGCCTGGCCTGAGGAATTTTAAATTCCCAATTTTTCTGTAAATGTTGAGTACCGTCTCCGTCAAGGAAACCTTGCTTTTCTGAAAGATGGAACAAGTTGGAAGAGCCCTAAAACACGACATACTAGAAGCACTTGCAGGGGCTATATACACATTTAAGGCATATCCAAGAGATGAAGATTTTGCTCAAGTAGTCGCAGCTCTTGTCAAAGCACATCCATGTTTGACCGAACCTGGCTCCTCAACAGGCGCAGCTGGTTGGAAAAACAGCCTGAAATTTAAAATGGCAAACTATAGCTGTGTAAATGTGGCTGTAGTGATGTTGCTGTCAAGGGAAAGAGATATCCAACAGACAACGTGCAAAAGAAAGGCAAATAACAAATTTTACCAAAGGGGAAAACGAAGAAGGTCAAGAACGCACAAGAGTAGAACTTGTAGAAGAAATGAAAAAGAGGACCCAAAACATGAGCCTGATTGGCCAATAGATGGACAGCACATTTGCCTTGAGAAGGAAGGAAATCATTCATTCTGAACCTCCTATTTGTGAGATCCTGGAAAAGTGGCCTGCACTTTTCACCGAAAGCCAGGTATGTATTCTCTTTACAATCTAAACATCTTATTATTCAATATCTTATTTTATTGTAAATAACCACTTTGTGTTTTTTTCTCAGATCTTTGCTGAATTTAATCGCATATCTGGAAAAAATCTGAGATCCGAGTTCTATGAAGCATTGGACAAACACTCTACATGTTTAATTGAAATTTTCAGGAAAAAAGGAGGAAACCAAGGAAGAATGCTTGATGCAATTCTGCATCAAGTTGATTTAAAGGTAAACCTTTATGTAGTTGACTTTATTGTATAGTCTGTGTATGATCATTAACCTCATTCTCTGTTTTTCATAGTCATCTGATGTAACTTGTGAGCGCACTGAAGTACTTCATGGCCTTCCAATCCTCCTAAGGGGTGATTCTGTGGAATTTTTCAGGAAATGCTTTGTAAGTAATTTTGGTGTTTACTTCTTTATTATTTGTGCTAATGCTAAACTGTGTATTAGGGTCCATTAGAATATAGATCAGATGAAGAGTACACAGTAGTTATTTGTCTCTTGACCTAGCCAGCATCTAAGCGATCACTTTCAATGTCCAGAAATGTAGGGAAGAAATTATTAAAAAAGTCTGTGATCATATTCATTCAAATGCAATTTGATGAAGTGACAATAATACTAACAGTGAAGGCTAACACAGAAGAGGATAAATTGTTGAATAGGTAAGTTTTGTTGAATTCAGTGTTTTTTTTGCAAGCAAAGTATTCCTGTGACTTCAATATTACATTTGAACAACTATGATCACATGGCCTGTTTTAGCAATGTCTTTACTATCTTTCTGGATGTTGAAAGTAAAAATGATGATGTCCAAAACTGGGCAGGAAAGCTCAAGATATCATAATTGGTATCTTGTGTAAAACAATATAAAGGTAATCAATGCCAGAATTTACATTTTACAATCCCCTTTAAAACAAGATCACTATCTTATGCTTCATGCTTACACAGAACACTGTTCCAAGGTATGGAGAAATTACCACTTGTTACTTTTCTCTGTTTAGGATTCAGATGTGAATGTAGACCTGAGTGCAGTTGATGTTGGCCTGCTCACAGTTTTACTAGAAGAAATGCCTTCCCCAAACTCCACATGCCCTCAATGTCGACTCGAAGGGCAGGGTGGGTGATGTCCCAAACTTGCCACATGCTGAATGTCTTCTCTTCGCTTTGATCTATGCTCTAAATTTAGACAACCCAAAGACAATAAGAAGCACATTTGATGCTATTCAGAGAGTATTTCTGTCATTAAGAAGTAAGAATCTCAAGCCCAAACTTCAAACTCTTAAAAAACAGCTTTTAAACTAAGCTGCTGTTTTTGCTTCTGACAAATTACATGTTACAAAGATTTAAAATTCTTTTAGCATCAGAGGGATCATTTGGGTTTTTTAATTATTTTTTAAGAATTGTTATAACTAAACCTTTCAGCTAAATGTCTGTTTTAGACTTTATTTTGTAATCTTTATTTAAAGTTGAGCACTGAAAACTAACGGGATAGTTCAACCAAAAATGGAACTTCTGTCATCATTTACTCACTTTTGTTATTTTAAACCTGTATGATTTTTTTCTTTTGCAGAACATAAAAGATGATGTTTTGAAAAATAGAAGTAACAAAAAAACTGCTGGCACTCTTTTACTTGTCATTTGTCAATAGAAGTCAACAGGTGCCAGTGGTTCTTTGGTTACCAACATTCTTCAGAATATCTTGTTTTGTGTTCTGCAGAAAAAAGTGTAAAAGTCTGAAATGACAAGAGAATGAGTAAATGATGACAGAATTTTCATTTTGGGGTGACCTATTCCTAGGCTGTGTTTTTCTGCATGTTGCCTTTTTTTGAAAAAGTACTGTTTTTGCAGTTATTTGCTGTCAAGTGGCAGTTATTGATTAGTCAAGGTCCCCATGTTGTTTATATAGAATATATATATATATATATATATATATATATATATATATATATATATATATATATATATATATATATTTAGTATTTCGACTGCATTGTTCTTAAAAATCTGTGTTGTTTATTATTTGTTTGTTAAAAAAATTCAAAGTTTTAGATTTGTGTTGAGTGTCTTTTGTCTTTTCTGTTAGCAGTACTTAAAAAAGCGTTCACTTTACCTTAAAAAACTTTGGAAACTGATTGCACATAGTTTTATATGTTGTCATTACTTAGAATAGAATATTAACTTAATATAGTAGGCTTACTTATTTTTTTTTCTGTAATATTAATAAGTATTATATATTAAATATTAATAAACATTTAGAAGTATATTAACTTAAATTTACTTATTATACTTACTTGATATTTATTAATAAATTTACTCAGAAATTATTAATTCAGCTTACCTGTAGCTAATTATTAAACAAACTTAGATTTTTGCCCTAAGTTTACTTTGAAAAAATAAGGCAATGGGTTTCCAAAGTTTTTTTTAAGTAAACTGAACTAATTCGAATTCAAAGTGTAGAAAGGATATCAGGGGATGTACATAGCTGCAGGGTGATGTCGAAAGGGGGAAGGTGATATATATATTTGTGGGAAACAAGTGTGCAATTTGGCTAGAAGCTAATCAAACCCGAATATAAAAGGTAATAAAAAGGAGATTCCTGTTCTTGGATAGGCTGGTAACTACCAGCCACTACCTTGTAATAGGAAACCTCAGAAGTGACTACTGAACGAGGACCTTGGCTAATTCTGTCACAGGGGTGGGCGACAAAAACCTCAACTTAAGGAAAAATTCCCACCCGATTCGCGTAAGGCTTGTGACCATGCAATGCATCTGGACAGAGGCCAAACAATCTACCAACATGTTCTAGTCATCCAGGAAAATCTAACTGAAGCTAAAACCGGTTGGCGTGAGACAGACTCTATACATTTGAGCAAACAAAATATCTGTGCCATGTTTTCGAGAGTAATAGACAGTACAGTCCTTGTTTTCACGTAAGGCCGAGCAAGGAAAGTCTGTGGAAAGCGAGAACAGCCACTTGCATAACTGTGGGTTCATGGAAGTCCGGAGCAAAATCTCATCCACGCAAATGAAGATGTCGGAAACAGAGAAAGTTTGGATTAGGTCTTCAGTTAACAGAAAGGCATGTTGAGAAAATGCGAGGTAAGGCACAGCAAGGAAAAGGGAGCGTCAACAGCTGAAAGTGGATGTTAATAGTCGAAGCTGGGGTGCAGTGTCTGCAATGTAGACGTGTCTGCTAATAGAATGAAGCCAGGTATACTTGGAAACTAGGATGGAAACATGATAAAGTAAATCCTTTGGTAGGATGGCTGTCATCGGTCAAAATAGTCCAGTAATGAAGCTCACAGCATACTGGGTTTGTGGGGTGTCCACTGATCAGGTGCACTCCATCCATTATTGAATACTTGCACAGAACAGTATGGACAGAGCAAAGTAAAGCAACGCCTATGGTGAGTTCCAGACGCGTTAATGAGGAAGTCCAATTGGCATGTCCACCATCAGGTGGGTACAACGCTTGTGTGATGAATGTGTTCTTCCTTAATTTTTTTTTTTTTATTTAATCTAAGACGTCATTTAAGGCTCCCTGATCACTATTAAGCAGTGGAACAGACATGCAACATTCATAACCTATAACTTTACCGACACCGTCATGTGGGGCCATTATGGAATCTGATATGATTCTATTCTGGACCGCCATTATGGTTGTAACAAGTAGTTGCCCTTTGATTAAATCTAGCATGGCAACCATGTAATTAATTAAACGCTGCTGATTATACCATATGTAATTTATCCAGTTGGAGTTAGGCATTATTCGGGGCCAGGGGAGCAAGGCAGTTAGTGCAGTTGCGCCCAAGGAATCTTTGACCAAATGTTAATTGGGAACGCCCCATCACCAGTCCATTTTGAAAGTGGGGTCTTTTTCCCAGTGGGGGAGAGAGCTAAAGTTTGAGCTATCCTCTGATATATATTTACGCCAGAGGGCAGAACGCTTGTGTTTGCAAACATGGAGCGGAGCGTGTACTATTTCAAATATATGAATTTTTCCTTCTAGCAAGACCGGGGCACAACACCACTTCCAGTAAAGGAAAGAGTCTGCCAGGTGACATCTCCTCCTCAATACCAAAAGATGTCTGCTAAGGTGCCATTGTTTATTGTTCATTAAATGGCACTGTGTCACTGGTGTTAACGGCATCGTTAGTGGTGTTAAGAAGGTCAAAGCGAATTTCTGATGCTAGGTGAGTGGACTCGCATTGATCATAAATAGTGCCAAGAAAACTACTTCCCTTGGCACAGAGACAAAAAGGAAATTGCCAATCTCTGTGCACTCTTACAAGGGGATGGCTCTCTAACAGTGTAGGGATAAATCTAAGGGTGAGCTGATGGTCGCAGCGGGCTGTAAGGTTAACAGGCGAGTTTCTGTCATGGGTATTGAACGTGGCACCGAATGCTCGGAGCAGGGAAATAATTGGGCACCAGTATGCTACGTCATATGGGGGTGATGAGCATTCAGTGGGACCTCGAGTAGATTGTACATGAGGATGATGGCTAGCTCTATGTTGCATACTACACATGGGTGGTGTGTGACACTTTGGTACAGATAACCAATATAATAGGGGCCACTATGATTGCTTGAATCTACTTTAGGGGAAACCACATGGTCTTGGAAAACTTTGGTGCTGTTTCTGTACAGGTGACAGAGAGTGATAGAGTTTTGGCGAGCCATAAGTCATACGTGTACGTGAGACATAGTTGTCAGGGGACGCAAGTACCGATGAGGGCGAACAGAAAAAAGGGTGTTTCTGTATTGCGGTTGGCATGGAGCAGTTAAGTGGTGTGGTTGTTGCGTTAGCGCGAACGTTTTCGACATCCAACGTTAACACAACATCGGAGAGGTTGAAGTTTGTGGCACGATATTGTGCACGCCTTGGTCGAGAAAGAAGATGAAGGGTGCCAGCTAAGACTAAGGCGCCTGTCATGTGTGTTTGGAAAGCTTTGTACATTTCAGCTGCTCGAGTTCTACCAGATTTCCAGCCGTAAGAGCATTTCTGCCGGTGCAGATGTGATAGAACATCAAAAAGTCAACCATACATAGCTGATACAGTACACATTGAAACGAAACAACGTTCCTCCAGAACCCTGATGCTACATAAAACAACATAAAACAACAATCACAGAAACATAAAACACAGGGCCAAGGACTAGTAAGAAAAATCCTTGCCACATAAAGTGCATTTGTGCAACCTGGTGCAAACAGTGCAAAAGACAGAATGCTTTGGAACTGCTTCCCTGATGGCAGGAGGGTGAAGAGTGTGTGTGAGGGGTGTGTGGGGTCATCCACAATGCTGTTTGCTTTGCGGATGCAGCGTGTGGTGTAAATGTCCATGATGAAGGGGAGAGAGACTCCGGTGATCTTTTCAGCTGTCCTCACTATCCTCTGTAGGGTCTTGCGATCCGAGACGGTACAGTTCCCAAACCAGGCAGTGATGCAGCTGCTCAGGATGCTCTCAATGGTCCCTCTGTAGAACGTGGTCAGGATGGGGAGGGAGATGAGCTTTCTTCAGCCTTTTAGGAAGTAGAGACGCTGATGGGCTTTTTTGGTGATGGAGCTGGTGTTAAATGACCAGGTGAGGTTATCCGCCAAGTGAACACCTAGGAATTTGGTGCTCTTAATGACCTCCACTGAGGATCCATCGATGATCAGTGAAGAATGGTCACTCTGTGTTCTTCTGAAGTCAACATTTATTTCTTTATCTCTTTATATCTTTAATCAGTTGTAACCCTTGCCGATATATTCTAAGGATATGCTTTATTTTACGATAACATGACCTATCCACAAACAGCACTAGGTATGCATTTGGTAATGGTTGATTTTGCACATTCGCGTGTGCTTTTAGTAATTTTTCCGTTTCTTGGGCGCAATCATGCAGAATTCCATCCAAAGGAGTTACCATCCTTTCAGCAGGATTAACTACTTAACAGCATTCTATTGTTAGTTCAGGCACCTCTAGGATCACATCGTATCCTGTTCATCATGAATTGGTAATGACAAAAGATTGACTGGTTAACAAGGCATGCAGTCCATGTGTAGTGAGGACTGCCCCATAGTAATTACTGATGCCTTCTGATAGGCATACGTTGCTGCGGCTAATGCGCAATAGCATGGTGGCATTCCCTTTTCTGTGTTATCTAACACAGTGCTAAAGTATGCAATGGGTTGTTTTTCCATTACATGCTGTTGTTGCGTTAACACACCGGTCTGTTTGCTAACTGTTTCACTTTCCCTTCTCCTATTTCTAGCTCTGTGTGTGTAGCTACCGTCTGGTCTACTGATACCTGTGAAATTCGCAGAAAACATTTGTCTGGTGACAGGTGTTTGTAAGGGCTGAATGTTGGCACCCTTTCCCTAACCCCTAGTGTTTCCTCTATCATAGGACCTAAATCATCCCACTTTAAATTTTTCGTAACCATCAGGGAGACATGGGGCTAGGCATTGTCCACTTGGTACCAGTTTTGAGCTTTCTCTGGTAGTTGTGCAAAACCTGCTACTCCTTTGTATTCCAACCTCTATTTCTGTGGTTGTTTTTGTCTTATTTATGTTCTTCCATCTGTCCTTCCCACATAAGGACGTATTCTTCATCGGCTCCTTTCGGGTCATACTCAATAATGCAGTGCAATGGTTCTTCGTTTTCTTGGCAGTGTTATATATGTGTTCCATAGTGCTGAAGCATGGGCTTGGGTGTACTCCATCCAATACACTTTGTCAGCCACCTGGTATTTCACATCTTTTTCGTGAATTACCATGCACTGCCTGGCAAGGTTTTCTGGAAAGGTGACCCATAGTCCGTTATTTTTGCTCCTAGTTTGCACAAGGTGTCTCTTCCCAGCAAGTTCATTGGAGCATCTGGTGAGTATAGTAGTGGTACTTCAATAGTTTGGCCCTCCAGCATTAGTTCTTGAGGCTCAGTGAAATACAACGTCTGTGACTTTCCCGAGAAGCCCACTGTTTGTATGGTTTTCCGTGAGCGGGGGAGTCACAAGCCTATTTGTCCGATGCTTGAATATGTAGCTCCAGTGTCAATCATGAAAGCTGCCTTCAAAATGTCTCCAATCTGTACTGAAACTGTTGGTTCTTGCACTGGGTGCAGTGTGGTGACATACTGCATCAACTCCCCCTCGAGCTTTTCTGGGCGTCTTCAACTTTGGTCAACTCTGTCCCCCCATGTTCTCTGTGCTTGGAGACAGTCTCTCCTGATGTGGCCTAGGTCCCCACACTGCCAGCATCTGGGTCCGCATCCTCTTGAATACACTGCGGATGGTCCTCCATACCCGGACTATTTTCTTCTTCCTCTTCTCTGGCTGAAAAATCTAGCATTTTGGTTGCGCTGGGGCTATTGCGGTCCGCTGTCAAATACATATATTGGGGCTGCTTGTTGGGCCATTGGCAGGGTTGCTTGTTGGTCCACTGATCCACTTGGTTGCGTCACTGGTTGCGTCCAGTGTGCGCCTGCTTGCACTAGGGCCTGTGCTTCTTGCTCTTGGTCCTGTGGCTTTGACATAGCTGTTAGAACTATGACTGCAGTTTGCTTTACTGTGATGTGTACTGTTGTTTGCATTGCGCAATCTCACTCAGTTGGGCCTTGTTTAACTCTGTCACCAAGGCCTCACTCGCCTCTTTGCTCTCTTTCTTTTTCTTGCGGTATCGGTTTACAAAATAGACCACGTGAGCTTGGTAAGTTTTTTAAGGCATTGTGCTGATGCCTATTACTCCTTCCAAAAATCCCTGTACTTCAGAAGGAAGTGTCTTTCGAAACCAACCTTTGCTGGTGTCAGACTCGTCCCATAGGGGCACTGGTCTCCTCTCTCCAAGCATCTTGGAAGGTTTGAATAAACGTGGCTACATTTTCCTCTTCTCCCAATCGCATAGTTTTCAGTCTTTCTGGGTCCAGCTTTGTTGGGTATTGTTTTCTCAGGGTACCCTGAATGTCATTTCGGAATAGGTCGAATGGAAAATGATCATGTCTGGAATCTTCTGCGTCATATCCTACTTTTGCTTCTTTAAAGATTTCCACTCTTTTTGCCCTTCCTATGGTTTGGGCCAGAATCGCTTTAACCCTCTGGAGTCTGAGGGTGTTTTGGGCCTCTTGAGAGATTTTGACATGCTCTTACATTTGGTTCTTTTTAGTTGCTTTTAAATATATTATTGACAAAAGACTTATTACACTGTATTCAGCACAAACTGGGGTACCATAATATGTAAACAGCTTATTTGTGTGTGTTTGTATTTTTGACAAAATAAGGTTTATGCGTGGTTTTTAATAAAGCAAAAAAAAAAAAAAACTCACTGAAATAAGGTCACGAAACCTATAGTAAACATGTTTTCACAAGACTTCTAATGTAGGTTTGTTTTTTTATCATGTGAAAATCATCCTGCCTGCTCATTTACAATAAACAATACATTGATTTATGAACTTTTACTTTGAAAGGCCATATGCGAAGAGGCGTCGACATGCTGTGACTGACAGCTTTGTAGACAATGGGTCGCATAATGAGCTGTCGATTACATAATGAGCTGTGGATCACTGAGCCAGGATCTGAGTGAGAAGTACAGTACTACAAGAAAAAATGTGTTTTCTTTGTGGTTTATTTAAAATTGCATCAAAAATCCCTGTGCCACTCTTGAAAGCAGTTCCTGTTCAACTGAAGACACAGGTGAACATCACATTCAGTTGTATTTCCACGCTTCACCACTAGAGGCAGACTTACAGTTTACCAAGCAATGACAAGCTCATGATAGTTAGTGTTAGCTTTGCATGCTACCATCCTCTCATCCACGGCTAAATGTCTTCTAGGATGATAGATTGCTTTGCATGTCTTACGGATTGTGTCCTTAAGCAGTTTCACTCTGAACAGACGGTCATGTTCAGATGTGCCCATCTTTCTGTCATTTTCTTTGTCTGCATCTGGCTGACTCATGTGTACATTCCACGAAATTGTCCTGTATCTGTCCCTTGACATAATTGTTGCTGGAAAGGGAACTGTGAAAATACTGCTCTGTCGCCAGTAGTCTATGATGGAGGGCAACTTTACCATTGCCATGTAAAATAAGAGCCCAATGTAGCGATACATCTCACTCACGGTTACATCTCTCCATTTGTATTTGCGTCCCTTGGCTATTGACTTGGCAGCTTGAGCATTTGTGTTGTGGCACAGAGTTGACACAACACTCTCCGAGAAAAACATTTTAAATAGACTAAATGGAGAATGAGAGTCAAAAGACCTCAGTTGAGGTCCAGGTTCACATGCGGGCAGGAATTGCGGACTCTGTGTAACTGTGTCGTTATCTGTCTGATCCTTCCATGACATGGTGTCTGTGTTCTGCCTTTGCCCTTTTTTGGAGCAGGTGCTTGAGCACATCTGTTTATGAAACACACACACACACACACACACACACACACACACACACACACACACACACACACACCCAGACACACACACCCACACACACACACACACACACACACACACACACACACACACACACATGAACATCACTAATTGTGTCATTGGTAAAGTTGTTTGCATATGTCATACAATGCAATAATGATTCGAACTAAATATAATTTAAGAAAATATAAAATATGTACTTACTCAGGATGATTCTCGGTCAAACTCAAAATAGAGCGACGCCTGCGTGGCCTGGTGTAAGTTTTCAGTGAAGGCAAGGGTGATGCAGCCACATTCCTAAAAATAATCAAACTATATATTTTAGGATGATGAATACAATGAACAATATATATTTGTTAGCATGCATTGTATAGCCTATAGGCCTATTTGTTGATGGGCAATAGGACAGATAAATGTTTGTTGATGGGCCATAGTCCATAATGTATCTCAGACATTTACACTATCACCATTTACAGCTAAAAAAATTATATTGTCATTGATAAAATTGTTTGCATATGTCATACAATGCAATATTGAATCAAACTAAATATAATTTAAGAAAATATAAAATATGTACTTATTTAGGATGATTCTCGGTCAAACTCAAAATGAAGCGATGCCTGCATGGCCTGTTGTGAGTTTTCAGTGAAGGCAAGGGTGATGCAGCCACATTCCTAAAAAAAACCAAACAATATATTTTAGGATGATGAATACACTTGAACAATATATATTTGTTAGCATGCATTGTACATATAGCATTTACACTTCAGCATTCCGAAACATCTCTGCTAGCTAACACTACATAACAGCCTTTCATGATGATAAGTAAGACTAACCAAAACTGAACTGAGGCTAAAATATAACTTCATATAACGTCGACAATATTTAGGGCATACAATTACAAACAGTTAATGTTACTAATTAGCAGATATTGGCGGATTTTTTTTGTAACATTAAAAGGCAATGCTGACAAAAGCTAGGCAGAGATGTCTACAAACAATATTAGTTTTATATGATCAGAATGTAAGACTAAATACCTTACTCATTGTAGCAACTTGAATCGTCGGAATCGCAATCATCTTTGGATGAAAAGGTAAATTCTTCATCACTGTCCAAAACCATCCGAAAAACTTCCTCACTGGTGTAGCATGTCAAATCGCATTGTTTTATGCCACTGTCCGGGGGGCGTGTGACTCAACATGTGAACTATTTTACCTGTGAATAGCGGGGGGGCGTGTCCGGTCGCAGGTCATTATCAGATAATGAGCTGCAGTGGAAAATCTGTGCCTTTTCTAAAACTACATACTTTAAGCTGTTCAAAGATATATATTTTTATTTCCGTGTGTCAGATATTGGCCGAGTTTCAGCGCTTTTTTATGATGTGTTTCTAAACGAAGATCACGCAGACAAAGGCGACAGATGGCGCACCCTGACTATTTTATTCATTTTAAAAATACGTTTTATTTATATAGTGAGCATACACAAATTAAAGTAGACCCTTTACAGATTTAAATGATATAATACTTTGACATGTTTGATCAAATATGACAGAGCAGTTTAAGCTCTTTTTGCTGGCATCTGAAAAAAAAGCACGTTTGGGCGCCGGCAGCGAATCAGACTCCAGAGGGTTAATATCTCCAAGTGCAAGCTTGTGTCCCATCGTTTTTTCTTCAAATTGTGTTATCCACCTTTGTGCTTCTTCACACACGTCTGGGAGACGGTGCATCAGTCCTGCTACGTCAATGAATCTTAATCTTAGCTCATAATTAGCGGCCACGTGTTCTTGGCTTTTTCGGGACAGTTCCTCTATCCCCTTTACCTCTTTCTTGAGTTCCACCACTGTTTTCGGCTATCTTCTCCAGGTCTTTTCTTTGTGGTTATTCTTACTTCTCTCTCCATTCTCACTAGTTTACTGAGTACTTCCCCTTCCCTGTAGGCTTTGTCACGCTTCGGTGATCATGACGTGGCTCTTAGCGCCTCCTTTACCTCTAGACACAGTTTTGATCTTGGCACCCTTGTGGGTGCTATCCGTTCTCTGTGTGCTTGTTCTGGTTCGTCGCTGAATAGTTTCATCCCATCTGCCTCTCTCTCCTCCTGGCTCTCTGTTTCGCTGTGTTCACTTCCTCTTAGCGCCATTGCCAGTGCTGCACTTTTCTCATTTTCTTCAAGCTTGTAGCATCCGCTCAGAACTCCATGCACTTTTATGTCTCCAGTAGTCCATCCATGGTTTTTCAGGTTTATCTGCAGGTAAATTCCTGCTGGCTTTGGCAGACATGCTTCATTGTAGCGTGGTGGCCAACTGTGCCCATCATGCAGCCCTGAGAGTGGCGCTGTTCCCTTCTCTTCCTGTTTTTCTACACTCTGCTTTCTCCTTCCTCTAACTACTTTCCCTTTTTTTAATCTGCTCTTCTGTCTCTCTCATTATCCCCTCTATTTCAAACCCCACTATAGTTATTTTCCATTCTAATTTACTTTGTCCTTTCTTTGCCGTTTTGTGCCCTTCCCACTCATCTAATTTCTTTTTCATTAGGCCACACAATAAAACATTAAATGTGCCTTCTTTTGGCCATTGCAACTCACCATTTTCTAATATCTTTTTCAAAAGGCTTATACTTTGCTACTATGTCACCGACAGGGCGTTCCTCTATAAGCATTATGGCAGCTTTACTTTCTGACTTGCTCAAGTGGTCGAATTTCTTATAATGTTTTCTATACAGTTATTTTAATAACATGAAAGTCAGACCAGACTCAACCCAAACTATTTTATTGACAGATATCTCAGCTTTACCTGATTCCTGTTAGTCTCGCTGCTTCCTTACCACCGAGAACAGTGCCTCCGTTCCACTCTGTTTGGATAACTTCTTGCCTCTGTTTCTACACAAAAACAATCTTAGTTTCCCCACACATCAGTCTGTCACAGGCTATAATGTTTTATAATAGTTTTATTTTATCCACATGTTATATTATATTCTGATAAAAGCTTGTATCTAGTGTAGTGTTATACTTACCTTCAGGGCGCGCCCACCTTTTTTTCCTAACCAAACCACTTCCCCACACACATACACACAAATACCATTAACATCGACACTAAATCCTAACACTAACATAAACCTCTGGGTCCCACCCTGTCCTAGTGACTGTGATGCACCAGCCCGAACTCGGGATTTTCCCTACTAAGCAGACCTATCACAGATAGCGGTATCCAGGGGAGGCCTCTACACCTGTCCAAGCAGCCCTGCTCGCCCGTGCAAAATCCAGTTCACGTCAGCAGCGGCATCACAGGAATTTTTCTCCTCAATCCACTCGCCCAAGCAAACCTATATTACATATACCATTATTACACATGGAAAAGTTCTTGTTATATGCAAAATAGTTTTTCTATTTTCTCTGGAGGCACATTTAAGTTACATCCGTTGCAACTACTCATCCATTCACCCACAGGCAATTTGACTAAATTGTTTGCCAATCTTCCCAACTTTTGTACCTGGGGTCCATTTCTCTGGCTAGTTTTACCCTACCCTCACCCCGGGCCGCAACATTCTTAGGACAGCAGATAACTAAGCAGAATTTTGATTAAACAGGCTTCTCCTCACCTTTACCTAGTTGGTACCGTTCTGCCACCTGTGAGATGCCGCAGCCCGAGGTAGAAGGGTGGCTCCACCAGTCTCGCCGGAATACTGCCGACAACGGCAATTATGTCGGAAATTTCTTGTCTTTTAGACCGAGCTGTTTCCGGCTTTAGTTGGAACTTTCAAAATAAATTAAAAAAAAGGCTCTTCAAAAGAAGCCAAGACACTTGGATGAGTAGAGCAAAGGTAGAGTTTATTGCGGCAAACCACAATCATCCCGAGAGCATCCGCATGTCATGACATCGATGGTCTGACCACACCTGCCATTTCCTCCTGTTTTTATACATTTTTACCCTTAACATTTAAAACTCCCCAAACCTGGGCCCTCCTCAGTTACCATCAGTCATTATCATTATTGGAAATATTTGGATGTTAGACCTTCCCTCAAGTATTCTTACTATTATTAACATTTAAATTTTCCAACATTCAAAAAGGTTTTTTCTGATTTCTATTAAGTTTTCGAGAGGGTTAAACAACAAAAAAGGTGGGGACATATTCCACTGCCACTGTTTCATTTCCTTGATTTACTTCGCTTGGTGGACAGCAATTTAAACATGCGTGTGTACTCCGCTCTTTTCCTTATTTCATAGATTATGCTATATTATTAATTTGTTCATGGAAGACGTTATCCCCTTTTATGGCATTTATTATAAACTTTCTCATTCATGATTCATGCTGTTTGTGTTATTTCCATCTGTGTTTGGTGGAGCCTTTTTTACATGTTTATTGAGTGTTATGGGCACTGCGGATGTCTCCTTTATAACTTTCATATGGGTTATGTTTACTTAAGCATGAATAAGCTACTTTTTAAATCCTATATTCCCCTCTTTATATATATATATATATATATATATATATATATATATATATATATATATATATATATAAAAATATAATAAATATAATATAATATATATATATATTATTATTATTATTATTTTTTATTTTTTTTTGTTTGTTTTTTTTTTGTGGGAAACAAGTGTGCAATTTGGCTGGAAGCTGTTATAAAGGAGACATCCGCAGTGCCCATAACACTCAAAAGACATGTAAAAAAGAATGAGAAAGTTTATTAAAAGGGGATAAGATGTCTTCCATGAAGCTCACCACAAGCGCAGGCCAAAAAAGGGAATAATACCTCTTCAGTGAAATCTACCCCATTTGTGGAAAGCCTAAGCAGCCTACTAACACCATCAAAGTAATAAACTAAAAAATATATTTTAAAATACTAATAAGCATACGCAAAAGTACTAAAATCAATAACAAATTAATAATATAATAATAATATAGCAAAATCTGTGAAATAAGGAAAAGAGCGGAGTACTCACGCATGTTTAAATTGCTGTCCACTAAGCGAAGTAAAACAAGGAAATGAAACAGTGGTATATGTCCCCACCTTTTTTGTTGTTTAACCCTCTCAAAAACTCAATGGTAATTAGAATAAACATTTTTGAATGTTGGAAAATGTTAATGTTAATGATAGTAAGAATACTTGGAGGAAGGTCTAACATCCAAAGATTTCCAATAATAATAATGACCAATGGTAACTGTGGAAGTCTCTGGTTTGGGAATTTTAAATGTTAAGGGTAAAAATGTATAAAAACAGGAGGAAATGGCAGGTGTGGTATGCTCTCTGGTTGATTGTGGTTTGCTGCAATAAACTCTACCTCTCATCGATGGATCTTCAGTTGAGATCGTCAAGAGCACCAAATTCCTAGTTGTTAACTTGGCGCATAACCTCACCTGGTCACTCAACACCAGCTCCATCACCAAAAAAGCCCATCAGCGTCTCTACTTCCCGAGAAAGCTGAGAAAATTTCATCTCCCTCCCCCATCCTGACGACGTTCTACAGAGGGACCATTGAGATCATCCTGAGCAGCTGCATCACTGCCTGGTTTGGGAACTGCACCGTCTCGGATCGCAAGACCCTACAGAGGATAGTGAGGACAGCTAAATAGATCACCGGAGTCTCTCTCCCCTCCATCATGGACATTTACACCACACACTGCATCCGCAAAGCAAACAGCATTGTGGATTACCCCACACACCCCTCACACACACTCTTCACCCTCCTGCCATCAGGGAAATGGTTCCGAAGCATTCGGGCCGCCACATCAAGACTGAGCAACAGTTTCTTCCCTCAAGCCATCAGGCTACTCAACAAACAACTGAACTGAACTTACACACACACACACACACACACACACACACACACACACACACACACACACACACACACACACACACACACACACAAACACACAACTGTGTGACTGATCTGTACAACCCGGACTCAACACACACTCATACTCACTTCGTGTGACTGATCTGAACAAACCGGACTCAACACACATCATACACTTCGCACACCCATGATTCAGTACCACTCACACTAATTTTTACCGCAAAATGTTTACATGCTGTTTTTGCATTTTTGCTCCGGGATTGCTGCTATTTGTTTTTTTGCACAATATTCTGTCTACATGTATTGCTACTGTTCACTTTATCTTTATTGCTGCTATTTGCTCATTTGCACAATATTTTGTTTACATTTTTCTGCTACTGTTCACTTTATTTTGTTATGACAGGTTTACTGGCGGAGCTATTTTGTGTTCTGTGTTTTGTCTTGCACTGTCCTGTATTTCCTTGCACTGTCCTGTGTTGTCTTGCACTGTCTTGTGTTGTCTTTTGCACTGTTTGCACGAGGTTGCACACATGCACTTTATGTGGCAAAGATTTTTCTTACTAGTCCTTGGCCCTGTGTTTTCTGTTTCTGTGATTGTTTTTTATGTTGTTTTATGTAGCAATAGGGTTCTGGAGAAATGTTGTTTCATTTTACTGTGTACTGCATAAGCTATATATGGTTGACTTCTTGATGTTCCATCACATCTGAAACGGTCTTCCGGTTGGGAATATGGTAGAAATCAAGCAGCTGAAATGTAACAACAATTCCAAATACAAATGATGTTCGCCTTAGTCTTAGCTGGCACCCTTCATCTTCTTTCTCGACCAAGGCGTGGACAATATCGTGCCACATACTCCGACCGCTCCGATGTCTTGTTAACGTTGGATGTCGCTAACGTTCGCGCTAACACAACAACCACACCACTTAACTGCTCCATGCCAACCGCAATACAGCAATGACCTTTTTTTCTGTTCAGCCTCATTGGTACTTGCGTCCCCTGACAACTATGTCTCACGTACACGTATGACTTATGGCTCGCCAACACACAAACTATCACTCTCTGTCACCTGTACAGAAACAGCACCAAAGTTTTCCAAGACCATGTGGTTTCCCCTAAAGTAGATTCGAATGATCTTAGCCGCCCTTATTATATTTGTTGTCTGTTCCAAAGTGTCACCCACCACCCGTGTATACTAAGATAAGATAAGATAAGATAAGATAAGATAAGATAAGATAAACCTTTATTCGTCCCACAGTGGGGAAATTTCTTTGTTACAGCAGCATGAAAAAAATAAAAAAATAAATGCAAATATATAAAAGAATAGACGAATAAGACATACTATAATATACAAGTATATACACAGCACAATGTATAAATACAGATGAGGGAAAGTACGTATTGCAGGTTGTATTGCACACAGGTGGTATTGCACGTTTTGCAGGTAATATTGCACGTATTTCAGGTGATATTGCACATATTGCAGGTAATATTGCACGTATTGCAGATAATATTGCACACAGGTAGTATTATTAAATAGTAAAACAGTTAAAACAGTAACTATTACACCATTGAACAGAAATAGCAGTGTGTATTTTGTTAATGGTTCACTGGGAGCAGCTTTTAATGTACAGTCTAATAGCAGCAGGGGAAAAAGACCTTCTGTATCGCTCCTTCAGACACTTAGGATGTAACATTCTGTCACTGAAGGAGCTGCTCTATGAGGTAACAGTTTCGTGCAGGGGGTGGGCGGCGTTCTGCAGCAATGATGATAGTATTGCTACCATCCTTCTTTCTCCCACCTCCTGTACAGTGTCCAGGGGAATCCCCAGGACTGAGCTGGCCTTCCTGATCAGCTTGTCTAGTCTCTTCCTGTCTGCAGTAGAGATGCTGCTACCCCAGCAGACCACTCCAGTCCAGTCTTGTTTGTTGTTTAGGTGAACACCCAGGTATTTGTAAGAGTCCACTCTTACAATGTCCTTTCCCTGAATGTTTACCAATGGAAGTGATGAAGTGTGTTTGTGCCTATGGAAATCCACCACCAGTTCTTTGGTTTTCCCCGCGTTTATCTGGAGGCAGCTCCGTTGGCACCAGTCCACAAAGTTCTGTATAAGTCCTCTGTACTCTCTGTCATCATCATTTGTGATCAGACTGACGATGGCAGAGTCATCAGAGAACTTCTGTAGGTGACAGATTGCTGAGCTAAACATGAAGTCTACAGTGTAAATGGTGAAGAGAAACGGGGCAAGAACCGTTCCCTGCGGGGCTCCAGTGTTGCAGACAATAATGTCAGACTCACAGTCACGAGTCCTCACATACTGTGGTCGGTCTGTGAGGTAGTCCAGTATCCAGGCAGACAGATGATGGTCCACTCCCATATACACCATCTTATCCCTCAGGAGCACAGGTTGGATGGTGTTAAAAGCACTAGAGAAGTCAAAAAACACGACTCTCACAGTGCTCCCAGCCTTTTCCAGGTGTGAAGTAGCCCGATTTAGGAGGAAGATGACTGCGTCTTCCACTCCAATGCCAGGTTGGTAGGCAAACTGAAGTGGATCCATTGATGGGCTCACCAGAGGTCGGAGTTGAGTGAGCACCAGCCTCTCCAATGTCTTTATCAGATGGAAGGTCAGTGCTACTGGTCGGTAGTCCCCAAAGTCTTTTGAACAGGCACCATGCAGGATGTTTTCCATAGGTGTGGCACCTTCCCCAGCTTCAGGCTCAGGTCAAACATATACAGCAAATATGCCACACAGCTGGTCTGCACAGGTCTTTAGTAGCCTGGAACTGATGCTGTCTGGGCCCATAGCCTTCCTCGCTTTGATCTTCCTGAGCTCCATTCTCACCTGGGCTTCTGTAAGGGGCAGTGTGTATTGGATGGAGTGTTGGCTGGAGGGAATCAGCAGGGGGGGAAGTTAGGTGTGTTGTATATTGACTGTGAGCTGATAGCATTGCAGAGAGAGGTGGGGCTGGAGCTGCTTGCTGTGGAACCAGAGAAGGGGGATTGCAGCAGGGGGGACTGGATGGGGGCAGGGGAGGGTAGCTGATCAAATCTGTTAAAGTATAGATTAAGATCATTCACCCAATGCTGGTCACCCTCAGACTGAGAGCTGGGCTCCTTATGACCAGTGATGCTTTTGAGCCCCTTCCACAAACCGCTGACATTGTTCTGCTGCAGCTGATACATGTAGTATGCCACATAGGGCTAGCCATCTTCCCCATGTACAACCTACTCGAGGTACCATTGAATGCTCATCACCCCCATATGACGTAGCATACTTGTGCCCAATTATTTGCCTGCTCTGAGCACTCGGTGCCAAGTTCAATACCCATGACAGAAACTCTATTTCCCTTTTGTCTCTGTGCCAAGGGAAGTAGTTTTCTTGGCACTATTTATGATCAATGCGAGTCCACTCACCTAGCATCAGAAATTCGCCTTGACCTCCTTAACACCACTAACGATGCCGATAACACCAGTTACAAAGTGCAATTTACCATAACAATAAACTATATATATAAATATATATATCACCTTCCCCCTTTCGACATCACCCTGCACAGCTACATACTTCCCCTGATATCCTTTCCTCTCTTCACAGGTGACTAGTACAGCTGAAGCTGAATTCCAGTGACTTACAGTAATTTTTATGTTGCGGATTTAGATCTGCAAAGAGGGGAATGTAGGATAAAAAAAAGAGCTTATTCATGCTTAAGTAAACATAACCCATGTTATGGGGAGACATCCGCAGTGCCCATAACACTCAATAGACATGTAAAAAAATGCTCCACCGAACACAGACGGAAATAACACACAAACAGAATGAGTCATGAATGAGAATGTTTATTATAAATGCTATTAAAAGTGATAACGTCTTCCGTGAAGCTCGTTCCCAAGCACGGGCCAAAAAAGGGAATAATACCTCTTCAGTGAAATCTACCCCATTTGTGGAAAGCCTAAGCAGCCTACAAACTCCATCAAAGTAAAAGGTAAAAAATATATTTAAAAATACTAATAAGCATATGCAAAAGTTCTAAAATCATTAACAAATTAATAATATAATAATAATATAGCAAAATCTGTGAAATAAGGAAAAGAGCGGAATACTTACATGTTTAAACTGCTGTCCACCAAGCGAGATAAAACAAGGAAATGAAACAATGGTATATGTCCCCACCTTTTTTTGTTGTTTAACCCTCTCGAAAACTAAATGGTAATTAGAATAAACCTTTTTGAATGTTTGAAAATTTAAATGTTAATGATAGTTAGAATATTCGGGGGAAGATCTAACATCCAAAGATTTCCAATAATGATAATGACTGATGGTAACTGAGGAGGGCCCAGGTTTGGGGAGTTTTAAATGTTAAGGGTTAAAATGTATAAATACAGGAGGAAACGGCAGGTGTGGTGAGACCATCGATGTCATGACATGCGGATGCTCCCGGGTTGATTGTGGTTTGCGGCAATAAACTCTACCTTTGCTCTACTCAGCCAAGTGTCTTGGCTTCTTTTAAAGAGACTATTTTATTTATTTTGAATGTCCGAACTAAAGTTGGAAGCAGCGCTCGTTCTGAGAGACAAGAAATTTCCGACATAATTGCCATTGTCGGCAGGATACCAGCGAGACTGGTGGAGCCACCCTTCTACCTCGGGCTGTGGCATCTCACAGGCGGCAGAACGGTACCAACTAGGAAAAGGTAAACAGAAGCCTGTTTAATAAAAATTCTGCTTAGTTATCTGCTGTCCTGGGAATGTTGCGGGTGAGGGTAGGGTAAAACTACTCCCGGAGAAAAGGACCACAGTTACAAAAGCTGTGAAGATTGGCAAACAATTTAGTCGAACTGCCTGTGGGTGAATGGATGAGTAGTTGCAACGGATGTAACTTAAATGTGTCTCCAGAGAAAATAGCAAAAATCTCTGGATGAAGGTTATTGTTGTTGAGTGAATGTGAACTTGGGTGAAAGGAAATCTCGTGATACCACTATTTTGCATATAACAAGAGCATATCCAGGTGTAATAATGGTATGTGTGATATTGGTTTGCTTGGGCGAGTGGATTGAGGAGAAAAATTTCTGTGATGCCGCTGCTGACGTGAAATGGATTTTTCACGGGCGAGCAGGGCTGCTTGGACAGGTGTAGAGGCCTCCCCTAGATTTGTGATAGGTCTGCTTAGTAGGGGAAATCCAGACCTCGGGCTGGTGCATCACTGTCACTAGGGCAGGGTGGGACCCAGAGGTTTATGTTTGTGTTAGGATTCAGTGTCAATGTTAAAGGTATTTGTGTATGTGTGTGAAGTACTCAGTAAACTAATGAGAATGGAGAGCGAAGTAAGAATAACCCCACTGGGCAAAGAAAAAGACCTGGAGAAAATAGCCGAAAACAGTGGCGGAATTCAAGAAAGAAGTAAAGGGCATAGAGGAACTGGCCTGAAAATGCCAAGAACATGTGGCCGCTAATTATGAGCTAAGATTAAGATTCATGGACGTAGTGGGACTGATGAATCGTCTGCCAGACGTGTTTGAAGGAGCACAAAGGTGGATAACACAATTTGAAGAAAAAACTATGGGACACCAGCTTGCACTTGGAGATATAAAAGCGTAGCATAAAACCATAGGAAGGGCAAAAACAGTGGAAATCTTTAAAGAAGCAAAAGTAGGATATGATGCAGAAGATTCCAGTCATGATCATTTTCCATTCTGCCTATTCCGAAATGACATTCGGGGTACCCTGAGAAAACAATACCCAACAAGGCTGGACCCAGAAAGACTGAAAACTATGCGATTGGGAGAAGAGGAAAATGTAGCCAAGTTTATTCAAACCTTCCAAGATGCTTGGAGAGAGGAGACCGGTGCCCCTTGGGACGAGTCTGACACCAGCAAAGGTTGGTTTCGAATGGTGTTGAAAAAGACACTTCCTTCTGAAGTACAGGGATTTTTGGAAGGAGTAATAGACAAAGGCACAATGCCTTGGAAAACTTACCAAGCTCACGTGGTCTATTTTGTAAACCGATACCGGCAGACAGAGGTACAGAGTTACACAAGGCCCAACTGAGTGAGATTGCGCAATGCAAACAAGAAGAGATAGAAAAGAAGAAAGACATCACAGTAAAGCAAACTGCAGTGATAGTTCTAACAGCTATGTCACAACCACAGGACCAAGTGCAAGAAGCACAGGCCCCAGTGCAAGCAGGGACACATTGGATGCAACCAATGACGCAACCAAGTGGATCAGTGGACTAACAAGCAACCCTGCCAAAGGCCCAACAGTCAGCCCCAATATATGTATTTGCCAGCGGACCGCAATGGCCCCATCGCAACCAAAATGCTAAACCTTTCAGCCAGAGAAGAGGAAGAGGAGGATGGTCCGGGTATGGAGGACCATCGGCAGTATATTAAAGAGGACGCGGACCCAGATGCTGGCACTGTGGATACCTAAGCCACATCAGGAGAGACTGTCCCCAAGCACAGAGAACATGGGGGGACAGAGTGGACAGAGCAGAAAGACGAGGACAGATATTGGGACCCCGAGGACCACCACAAAGGTTAAACCAAACTCCCTATCAGCACAACTGGGCAGGACCATGCATGGGAAGAAACCAGTATGAGCAACCCCCGATGTCGCCTGGCGGCCACTGGGAAGGCCCGATGAATGGGCCTAACCCTAACTAAAGTTGAAGACGCCCAGAGAAGCTCGAGGGGGAGTTGATGCAGTACGTCACCACACTGCACCCAGCGCAAAAACCAACAGTTTCAGTACAGATTGGAGACATTTTGAATGCAGCTTTCATGATTGACACTGGAGCTACATATTCAAGCATCGGACAAATAGGCTTGTGACTCCCCCACTCGCAAAAAAACATATAAACAATGGGCTTCTCGGGAAAGACACAGACGTTGTACTTCACTGAGCCTCAAGAACTAACGCTGGAGGGCCAAAATATTGAAGTAACACTACTATATTTACCAGATGCTCCAATAACCTTGCTGGGAAGAGACAACTTGTGCAAACTAGGAGCAAAAGTAACATGCAGCCTCACAGACCTATAGGTCACATTTCCAGAAAACCTTGCAATGCAGTGCATGATAATTCACGAAAAAGTTTTGAAATTCAGGGTGGCTGACAAAGTGTATTGGATGGAGGCAGTGTATTGCATAGTCCTCAAGCCCATGCTAGAGGACTATGGAACACATATACGCAATGGAAACCTTGGCTGACACACATGCGTCCAGACTGCCAAGAAAAAGAAGGACCATTGCACTGCACTATTAAGTATGACCCAAAAGGAGCCGATGAAGAATACGTCCTTATGTGGGAAGGACAGATGGAAGAACATAAATATGACATGAAAACCACAGAAATAGTGGTTGGAATACAAGGAGTAGCAGCTTTTGCACAACTACCAAAGAAAGCTCAAAACTGGTACCAAGTGGACAATGCCTTGCCCCATGTCTCCCTGATGGTTACAAAAGATTTTAAGTGTGAAGATTTAGGTCCTATAATGGAGGAAACACTAGGGGTTAGGGAGTGGGTGCCAACATACAGCCCTTACATACACCTGTCACCAGACAAATGTTTTCTGCGAATTTCACAGGTATCAGTAGACCAGACGGTAGCTACACACACAGAGCTAGAAATAGGAGAAGGGAAAGTGAAACAGTTAGCATTGACAGGGATTGAGATAGATCAGCAGACAGAGGACTTACTGAAAACAGTGCCAGAAGGTTTTTGGACAAGACACTCAACTGATGTAGGATTAGTGAAATCTGCAGGACTAGTGAAAATACAGGGAAGGGATAAGACCAACTATTTGAGGCCTAATAGAGGCAGAGGTATGAATACCAACAAAAAGCTATTGCAACATCTCAATTTTTCCTGTTAGGAAGCCCAACTCAGACAAATGGAGATTAGTCCATGATTGAAGGCCAATAAATCAATTGTTCATAGCAGACATACCTACTGTTCGGGATCCATAAACATTGTTTCAAATTTTCCCTAGGGAACAAAATGGTACACTATTATTGATTGATGCTCTGCATAAAAGCTGCAGCTTTCCTCTCCATCCTGAATCACAGCCAATATTTGCAATCACCTATGAAGGGTAGCACTATACCTATACTAGGTTTCCACAAGGATATTGTGAAAGTCCATCCATATTTAATCAAGTGTTGGCAAAAACTTAGCTTCACTAGATGTGACTAGCACAGTTCTTTAATATACAGATGATTTACTGATCTGTAGTCTAACAAAAGAACAATGTCAACAAGATTCACTGAGCATACTTATATGCTAGCCAAAAATGGTCACAAGGTAAATAAGGAGAAATTGCAATTCTGTCAAGCAAAAGTAGAGTATTTGGAAAAAGTCCTGAAGGAAAATACAAAGAAAATTTACCTTCCACATGTGGAGGTGTCAGGGATTCCCCTGCCACGCCCCCCTCAGTAGCTGTCCGAGATTCCCCTGCCATGCCCCCTTTGGCCGCCGTCAGAGATGCACCCTGCCACGCCCCCCTCGGTAGCGTTCATGGTGCCTCATTATCCCGTGCCTGCCTAATCACCGACAGCCGTGACTCGTTATGGTTCTGACTATATAAACACACGTTCTCGAGTCACAGGCTGTCGGTCCTTGTATTGTCATGCTGGTGATACCCGTGGCTGCCCGACCGCCAGCATTCCCCGCTGGTTCCGTTCCCTATGGATTACTCTTAGCCGCTGCCGTTTACTTTCATTTTGGACTCAAGGTTTCATTTCGGATATTCTTTGTTTGTTTTCTCGCCTCGGCAGCAGTGAGTGTTTTGTTTGTTGAACTGTTTTGGTTTGACTTAATAAACAATGATTGACTTGCTTCCGCTTCCGCGTCCTGTCCGTCAGCCTGACAGAAGGACCGACCAAAACCGAAAGCGGAATCGCCCTCCCGCGATTTCGGCCGCGATGGAGCGGCAGCCGAACCCAGCCTCGGATTTTCGCCGGGAATTCCAAGCTGCTTCTCGCGGCTCAAAGCCACAGAAGCCGGAGCATGAAAGCGCGGCTGCGCCACGCCCCTCCGTGAGCGCGAGGGGATTTCCGGCTCGCTTCTCCGGGAAAGGAGAGGAATTGGGCGGGTTTCTGAGGAACATCGGCGAGTATGTGGAGGAAAATTCTTCCCAGTTTTCCTCCGAAAGAGCCAAGATCGCCTTCTGCGTCTCTCTCCTGTCTGGTGATGCTCTCTCTAAAACCAGCAGGTTATGGAGCGCCAATGGGGGCAATTTTGGCTCACTCGCCTAATTCTGCGAGCTTCTTCTGGGGATGTGTGGGATGGAGGTGTTGGATCTCCACGGCAGTCCCCTTGAGGATGAAGAAGCTGCGTTCTGTGGTTCTTCAGAGCGTGTGGCACCATTCCAGGATTCTCAAGGGTGCTCGGTTCCATCCCTGGGCATCAAAGAACACAAGGCTCAGTTCCCGGGTTTCCACGGACACATGGCCCTGCCCCTGGGTCAGTACAAGCGCGCTGCTGTGTTCAGGGGTTCTCATGGACACTCTGCACCATCTCCGAGCGTCTGCGAGCGTGCCCTGGCATCCCAGCACTCTCATGAGCAGTCCGTGCCATCACCGAACATCTACAAGCGTGCTGCCCTGTTTCGAGGTTTCCATGGGCGTGCCTCTTTGCCACAGTGTCTCCACGAGCACGCCTCTACGCCACAGACCTGTCACGAGCACGCGGAGCCGCCACAGACCCGTCACGAGAGAGCCGAGCTGCCACAGACCCGTCACGAGCGCGCCTCTTCGCCACAGTGTCTACACGAGCGCGCCTCTACGCCACAGAGTCGTCACGAGAGAGCCGAGCCGCCACAGACCCGTCACGAGAGAGCCGAGCTGCCACAGACCCGTCACGAGCGCGCCTCTATGCCACAGACCCGTCACGAGCACGCCGAGCCGCCACAGACCCGTCACGAGAGAGCCGGGCCGCCACAGACCCGTCACGAGCGCGCCTCTATGCCACAGACCCGTCACGAGCGCGCCGAGCCGCCACAGACCCGTCATGAGAGCGCCGGGCCGCCACAGACCCGTCACGAGAGATCCGGGCCGCCACAGACCCGTCACGAGCGCGCCTCTATGCCACAGACCCGTCACGAGCACGCCGAGCAGCCACAGACCCGTCACGAGCACGCCGAGCCGCCACAGACCCGTCACGAGAGCCCTGGGCTGCCACAGAGTCGTCACAAGAGCGCCGGGCCGCCACAGAGTCGCCACGAGAGCGCCGGGCCGCCACAGAGTCGCCACGAGAGCGCCGGGCCGCCACAGACCCGTCACGAGCGCGCCGAGCCGCCACAGACCCGTCACGAGAGCGCCGAGCCGCCACAGACCCGTCACGAGAGCGCCGGGTCGCCACAGAGTCGTCACGAGAGCGCCGGGCCGCCACAGAGTCGCCACGAGAGCGCCGAGGGTGCCGCTCAGCTTCAGGGTTCCGCCGAGGGTGCCGCTCAGCTTCAGGGTTCCGCCGAGGGTGCCGCTCAGCTTCAGGGTTCCGCCGAGGGTGCCGCTCAGCTTCAGGGTTCCGCCGAGGGTGCCGCTCAGCTTCAGAGTTCCGCCGAGGGTGCCGCTCAGCCTCAGAGTTCCGCCGAGGGTGCCGCTCAGCCTCAGAGTTCCGCCGAGGGTGCCGCTCAGCCTCAGAGTTCCGCCGAGGGTGCCGCTCAGCCTCAGAGTTCCGCCGAGGGTGCCGCTCAGCCTCAGAGTCCCCAAGAGAGCTCGCTCCCGGTCCAGAGTCCCCAAGAGAGCTCGCTCCCGGTCCAGAGTCCCCAAGAGAGCTCGCTCCCGGTCCAGAGTCCCACAGAGAGCTCGCTCCCGGTCCAGAGTCCCCAAGAGAGCTCGCTCCCGGTCCAGAGTCCCCATGAGAGCTCGCTCCCGGTCCAGAGTCCCACAGAGAGCTCGCTCCCGGTCCAGAGTCCCACAGAGAGCTCGCTCCCGGTCCAGAGCCCCACAGAGAGCTCGCTCCCGGTCCAGAGTCCCCAAGAGAGCTCGCTCCCGGTCCAGAGTCCCCAAGAGAGCTCGCTCCTGGTCCAGAGTCCCCTAGAGAGGTCAGGCCGCGAAGGGGTCGTCGTACCGCCGCCTGGCCGCGAAGGGGTCGTCGTACCGCCGCCTGGCCGCGAAGGGGTCGTCGTACCGCCGCCTGGCCGCAAAGAGGACGTCGTACCGCCGCCTGGCCGCAAAGAGGACCACGGCTCGCCCCCAGGTCCTCCTCAGGTCGACGTCGGGCCTCCAGGTCCTCCTCAGGTCGACGTCGGGCCTCCAGGTTCCCCTCATGGAGACGTCGGGCCTCCAGGTTCCCCTCATGGAGACGTCGGGCCTCCAGGTTCCCCTCATGGCGACGTCGGGCCTCCAGGTTCCCCTCATGGCGACGTCGGGCCTCCAGGTTCCCCTCATGTCGACGTCGGGCCTCCAGGTTTCCCTCATGGCGACTTTGGGCCTCCAGGTTTCCCTCATGACGACGTCGGGCCTCCAGGTTCCCCGCAGGGCGACGTCGGGCCTCCAGGTTCCCCGCAGGGCGACGTCGGGCCCCCAGGTTCCCCGCAGGGCGACGCCAGAGCTCTCCAGAGGCCCTTCGAGGGTGTCGTTCCGGGTCAACGTCCGAGCTCTCCAGAGGCCCTCCGAGGGTGTCGATCAGGTTCAACGTCAGAACGCTTCAGCGACCCTCCGAGGGTGTCGTTCCGGATCAACGTCAAGGCGCTCCAGAGGCCCTACGAGGGCGTCGTTGCGGGTCAACGTCCTGCCGAGGGTGCCTCTGTGTTCCTGGTCTCCGTGGAGGACGTCTCTCCGCCGCCTGTCTCCAGGAAGGTCGTCGCTCCGCCGCCTGTCTCCGTGGAGGACGTCTCTCCGCCTCCTGTCTCCGTGGAGGAAGTCTCCCCGCTCCAGGTCTCCGCCGAGGTCGTCGCTCTGCCTCCTGTCTCCGCCGAGGGCGTCGCTCGGCCCCTGGTATCCACCGAGGGCGTCGCTCGGCCCCTGGTCTCCGCCGTGGACATCGCTCGGCCCCTGGTCTCCGCCGTGGACGTCGCTCGGCCCCTGGTCTCCGCCGTGGACGTCGCTCGGCCCCTGGTCTCCGCCGTGGACGTCGCTCGGCCCCTGGTCTCCGCCGTGGACGTCGCTCGGCCTCAGGTCTCCGCCGTGGACGTCGCTCGGCCTCAGGTCTCCGCCGTGGACGTCGCTCGGCCTCAGGTCTCCGCCGTGGACGTCGCTCGGCCTCAGGTCTCCGCCGTGGACGTCGCCCGGCCTCAGCTTCCGGCCCTCACGAGGACCGCTGGTCCGTTCCGGATCCCAGCCAAGGTCGCTGCTTTGCCTTGGGCCCCTTCCGATCCTCCCCGGCTCCGCTGCGATGCTCACGGGGCCTCCTTTGTCCCGGGTCGATTGGAGAGGCCTTCCTCGGAGTGCCCCGGCCCGCCTGGCCTGGGTGGGTTTTGGGGCGTCAGGTGCCGCCCCTGAAGGGGGGGTACTGTCAGGGATTCCCCTGCCACGCCCCCCTCAGTAGCTGTCCGAGATTCCCCTGCCATGCCCCCTTTGGCCGCCGTCAGAGATGCACCCTGCCACGCCCCCCTCGGTAGCGTTCATGGTGCCTCATTATCCCGTGCCTGCCTAATCACCGACAGCCGTGACTCGTTATGGTTCTGACTATATAAACACACGTTCTCGAGTCACAGGCTGTCGGTCCTTGTATTGTCATGCTGGTGATACCCGTGGCTGCCCGACCGCCAGCATTCCCCGCTGGTTCCGTTCCCTATGGATTACTCTTAGCCGCTGCCGTTTACTTTAATTTTGGACTCAAGGTTTCATTTCGGATATTCTTTGTTTGTTTTCTCGCCTCGGCAGCAGTGAGTGTTTTGTTTGTTGAACTGTTTTGGTTTGACTTAATAAACAATGATTGACTTGCTTCCGCTTCCGCGTCCTGTCCGTCAGCCTGACAGGAGGCTATTTAAAAAGCGCCACAACCACAAACAGTTCATCAAATGCTATCTTTTCTAGGGATGGCAGGGTTTAGTAGGCCCTGTATATGTGACTTTGCTTTGCAGGAACAACTGTTGAGGGACATGATAAGGCAGCAGACCCAAAGCTCCACTTAAATGGACATCAGAAGCTTTAGCAGCGTTCAATGCAATTAAAACAACATTGTCCTCTGCACCAACATTAGCTAGTCCCGATTATAGGAAACCATTCCTTCCGTATGTGTCCGACAGACGAGGCAATGTCACCGCCGTGTTAACGCAACAACAGCATGGAATGGAAAAACAACCCATTGCATACTTTGGCACTGTGTTAGATAACACAGAAAAGGGAATGCCACCATGCAGCGTATGCCTATCAGAAGGCATCAGTAATTACTATGGGGCAGTCCTCACTACACATGGACTGTATGCCTTGTTAACCATTCAGTCTTTTCACATTACCAATTCACAACGAACAGGATACGATGTGATCCTAGAGGCACCTGAACTAACAATAGAATGCTGTAAAGTAATTAATCCTGCTGAAAGAATGGTAACTCCTTTGGATGGAATTCTGCATGATTGCGCCCAAGAAACGGAAAAGTCTACATGGGCTAAAGGCACACGCGAATGTGCAAAAATCAACCATTACCAAATGCAGACCTAGTGCTGTTTGTAGATGGGTCATGTTATCATGAAATAACGTATATCATCAGAATATATTCACAAGGGTTACAACTGATTAAAGAGATAAAGAGATAAAAAGATGGTTGTTGACTTTAGGAGAACACAGAGTGACCATTCTCCACTGATCATCGATGGATCCTCAGTGGAGATCGTCAAGAGCACCAAATTCCTAGGTGTTCCTAGGCGGATAACCTCACCTGGTCACTCAACACCAGCTCCATCACCAAAAAACCCCACCAGCATCTCTACTTCCTGAGAAGGCTAAGGAATGCTCATCTCCCTCCCCCATCCTGACCATGTTCTACAGAGGGACCATTGAGTGCATCCTAAGCAGCTGCATCACTGCCTGGTTTGTTTACTTCACCGTCTCGGATCGCAAGACCCTACAGAGGATAGTGAGGACAGCTGAAAAGATCACCGGAGTCTCTCTCCCCTCCATCATGGACATTTACACCACACGCTGCATCCGCAAAGCAAACAGCATTGTGGATGAACCCACACCCCTCACACACACACTCTTCACCCTGCTGCCATCAGGGAAGCGGTTCCGAAGCATTCGGCCCGCCACATCAAGACTGTGCAACAGTTTCTTCCCTTAAGCCATCAGGCTCAACTGTGTGACTGATCTGTACAAACCAAACTCAACACACAATCATACTCACTTCGTGTGACTGATCTGTACAAACCGGATTTAACACACCTCATACACTTCGCACACCCATTATTCAGTACCACTCACACTAATTATTACGCAAAATGTTTACATGCCGATTTGCACATTTTCCGGGATTGCTGCTATTTGTTTTTTTGCACAATATTTTGTTTACATGTTTTGCTACTGTGCACTTTATCTTGATTGCTGCTATTTGCTAATTTGCACAATATTCTGTTTACATTTTTCTGCTAATGTTCACTTTATTTTCTTACGACAGGTTTTCTGGCAGAGCTATTTTGTGTTCTGTGTATTGTCTTGCACTATCTTGTGTTTCTTGCACTGTCTTGTGTTGTCTTGCACTGTCTTGTGTTGTCTTTTGCACTGTTTGCACCAGGTTGCACACATGCACTTTATGTGGCAAGGATTTTTCTTACTAGTCCTTGGCCCTGTGTTTTCTGTTTCTGTGATTGTTGTTTTATGTTGTTTATGTTGTTGCATCAGGGTTCTGGAGGAACCCAGTTTCATTTTACTGTGTACTGCATCAGCTATATATGGTTGACTTCTTGATGTTCCATCACATCTGAAACGCTCTTCCGGTTGGGAATATGGTAGAAATCGAGCAGCTGAAATGTAAAAACATTTCCAAATACACATGACGTGCGCGTTAGTCTTAGCTGGCACCCTTCATCTTCTTTCTCAACCAAGCCGTGCAAAACATCGTGCCACATACTCCGACTGCTCCGATGTCTTGTTAACGTTGGATGTCGCCAACGTTCACGCTACTGCAACAACCACACCACTTAACTGCTCCATGCCAACCGCAATACAGAAACGACCTTTTTCTGTTCGCCCTCATTGGTACTTGCGTCCCCTGACAACTATGTCTCACGTACACGTATGACTTATGGCTCGCCAACACTCTAACTATCACTCTCTGTCACCTGTACAGAAACAGCACCAAAGTTTTCCAAGACCATGTGGTTTCCCCTAAAGTAGATTAAAGCGATCTTAGCTGCCCTTATTATATTGGTTGCCTGTACCAAAGTGTCACACACCACCCGTGTATAAAATGCCACATAGGGCTAGCCATCTTCCCCGTGTACAACCTATTTGAGGTCCCACTGAATGCTCATCACCCCCATATGATGTAGCATACTTGTGCCCAATTATTTGCCTGCTCTGAGCACTCGGTGCCACGTTCAATACCCATGACAGAAACTCGCCTGTTAACCTTACACCCCGCTGCGACCATCAGCTCACCCATCGATTTATCCCTACATTGTTAGAGAGCCATCCTCTTGTAAGAGTGCCCTGAGATTGGCGATATCCCTTTTGTCTCTGTGCCAAGGGAAGTAGTTTTCTTGGCACTATTTATGATCAATGCGAGTCCACTCACCTAGCATCAGAAATTCGCTTTGACTTTCTTAACACCACTAACGATGCCGATAACACCAGTGACAAAGTGCCATTTACAGTAACAATAAACTATGGCACCAACCAACCAATTTTTCCTTACGACGAGGTTTTTTCGCCCACCCCTGTGACAGAATTAGCCAAGGTACTTGTTCAGTAGTCACTCCTGAGGTTCCCTATTACAAGGTAATGGCTGGTACTTACCAGCCTATCCGAGAACAGAAATCTCCTTTTTAGTACCTTTTATATTTGATTTGATTAGCTCCTAGCCAAATTGCACACTCGTTTCCCCCCAAAAAAATATATATATATCACTTTCCCCCTTTCGACATCACCCTGCACAGCTACGTACATCCCCTGATATCCTTTATACCCCCAGCCTTTCCTCTCTTCACAGGTGCCTCAGTCTTCTTGGGCTCCCTTGTTATGCGTCACCTGCTCTCTCGACAGAGTGTCCCCTCCACAATAGAGTAAATAAAATGTCTATTCAAACTTCAGGTAGTTTACGCTAAAGTAGAGTAGGGGAATGTAGGATTGTAGGATAAGGAGGAGTAATGATTAGTAGAGCTAAAGCTGAATTCCAGTGACGTACAGTAATTTTTGTGTTGCGGATTTCAATCTGCAAAAAGGGGAATGTAGGATTAAAAAAGTAACTTATTCATGCTTAAGTAAACATAACCCATAGGAAAGTTATAAAGGAGATATCTGCAGTGCCCATAGCACTCAATAGACATGTAAAAAAGGCTCCACCGAACACAGACGGAAATAACAAACAAACAGCATGAATCTTGAATGAGAAAGTTTATTATAAATGCCCTAAAATGGGATAAAATGTCTTCCATTAAGCTCGCCCCAAGCGCAGGCCAAAAAAGGGAATAATACCTCTTCAGTGAAATCCACCCCATTTGTGGAAAGCCTAAGCAGCCTACTAACACCATCAAAGCGATAAAGTTAAAAATATATTAAAAAATACTAATAAGCGTATGTAAAAGTACTAAAATCATTAACAAATTAATAATAGAGTAATAATATAGCATAATCTGTGAAATAAAGAAAAGAGCGGAGTACACACGCATGTTTAAATTGCTGTCCACCAAGCGAAGTAAAACAAGGAAATGAAAAAGTGATATATGTCCCCACCTTTTTTGTTGTTTAACCCTCTCGAAAACTAAATGATAATTAGAATAAACCTTTTTGAATGTTGGATAATTTAAATGTTAATGATAGTTTACTGATAGTTTAATGATAGATACTTGGGGGAAGGTCTAACATCCAAAGATTTCCAATAACTATAATAGTAATAATAGTAACTGAGGAGGGTCCAGGTTTGGAGAGTTTTAAATGTTCAAGGGTAAAAATATATAAAAACAGGAGGAAATGGCAGGTGTGGTCAGACCATCGTTGTCATGACATGCGGATGCTCTCGGGTTGATTGTGGTTTGCGGCAATAAACTCTACCTTTGCTCTACTCATCCAAGTGTCTTGGCTTCTTTTGAAGAGACTATTTTATTTATTTTAAAAGTCCCAACTAAAGTCGGAAGCAGCTTGGTCTGAGAGACAAGAAATTTCCGACATAATTGCCGTTGTCAGCAGGATTCCGGCAGAACTGGTGGAGCCACCCCTCTACCTCGGGCTGCGGCATCTGACAGGTACCAACTAGGAAAAGAACGGTACCAGAACGGTACCAACTAAGAAAAGGTGAGCAGAAGCCTGTTTAATCAAAATTCTGCTTAGTTATCTGCTGTCCTGGGAATGTTGCGGCCCGGGGTGAGGGTAGGGTAAAACTAGTCCCGGAGAAATGGACCACAGGTACAAAAGTTGGAAATCTCGTGATACCACTATTGTGCATATAACAAGAGCTTTTCCAGGTGTAATAATGGTATATGTGATATAGGTTTGCTTGGGCGAGTGGATTGAGGAGAAAAATTTCTGTGATGCTGCTGCTGACGTGATCTGGATTTTTCACGGGCAAGCAGGGCTGCTTGGATAGGTGTACAGGCCTCCCCTAGATACCTCTATCTGTGATAGGTCTGCTTAGTAGGGAAAATCCCGAGCTCAGGCTGGTGCATCACTGTCACTGGGACAGGGTGGGACCCAGAGGTTTATGTTTGTGTTAGGATTTAGTGTCGATGTTATTGGTATTTGTGTGTATGTGTGTGGGGAAGTGGTTTGGTTAGGGGAAAAGGTGGGCGCACCCCGAAGGTAAGAATAACACTACACTAGATACGAGCTTTTATCAGAATATAATATAATAAAAATAAATGTACATGTTGATAAAATAAAACATTATAGCCTGTGACAGACTGATGTGTGAGGAAACTAAGATTGTTTTTGTGTAGAAACAGAGGCCAGAAGTTATCCAAACACAGTGGAACGGAGGCACTGATCACGGTGGTAAGGAAGCAGCGAGACTAACAAGAATCAGGTAAAGCTGAGTTATCTGTCAATAAAATAGTTTGGGTTGAGTCTGGTCTGACTTTCATGTTATTAAAATAACTTTATAGGAAACATTAAAAGCAACTCGACCACTTGAGGAAGTGAGAAAGTAAAGCTGCCATAATGTTTAAAGAGGAACGCCCTGTCGATGACATAGTAGCAAAGTATAAGCCTATATTGCGGCAAACCACAATCAACCTGAGACCATCCGCATGTCATGACATCGATGGTCTGACCACACCTGGCATTTTTTCCTGTTTTTTTACATTTTTACCCTTAAAATTTAAAACTCCCCAAACCTGGGCTGTCCTCAGTTACCATCAGTCATTACCATTATTGAAAATCTTTGGACGTTAGACCTTTCCCCAAGTATTCTAACTTTTATTAATCTTCAAATATTCCAACATTCAAAAAGGTTTATTCTAATTACCATTGTCTTCGAGAGTTTTCATGAGGGTTAAACAACAAAAAAGGTGGGTACATATACCACTGTTTCATTTTCTTGTTTTACTTCGCTTGGTGGACAACAATTTGGTCATGCAAGAGTACTTTTCCTTTTTTCATAGATTATGCCATGGGACATTTTTGAAGTTTTGTGCATCACGGATCACTTTCTTAAAAAACTTATGTTTCCATTCAAACCGCATTGTCCAAAGATTCCTCAGTGGGCCGTACATTCTGATTAACTGGGGGTAGTGCTCTATGTAATGATGCTTTGGACGCAGAGTGAAGTTCGGAAACACTTCTTGAAGCAAAGCTCTGTGCTCAGAGATCTTGCAACTCAGAAAGTCAACAGTGTCATCAGTAAGCTTAACAGACATACTCAGTTCAACAATGTCTTTTAAAAGCATTAGAATTTCCCAGGTATGTTAATTCTCTCCCACCTTATGGCCAATCAAGAGTGGGAGGAGTCTCAAAAGGGTCCAATTTTCTTGCCCATTTCCCCATATTGTTATTTTATTTGAGAACGATGTTGGAATAGGCTGTGGCTGGTCAGTCCTATCTGAAAATTTGTACGGGAATTGTTTGATGACATTATTTAAGGACTCAAGGGAAAAGTAATGTTTTCCGATTAAATCCTGCAAACATAATGCCATCTCTACAGGAACAATCCCCTCCAACAGATCATGAAACAGATCTGGGGGGAAACCACCAATTGCGTGAAAGTGTTTCAAACTGTCACTCAAATGACAGCTACTCTTCACACCATACTGCACAACCAAAGTACTGTCCCGTTGAACATCATGTTTTTCTTTTGTTCGTATTTCAAAGCAGCCTGACCTAACTTCCTTTACATTAATGTCCTCCCTTGTGGCCATGCAAAATCTACATGGGAGATTCACTCTAAAGCTCTCCTGAAACTTGCTAACGAATGTGCACCCAAATTATCTGCCAGGACATGCAAAACAGACCCCCTGATATATAACCCCAACTGCTCAACAAATACTCCTTGCTGTTCAAGACATTTTAGGTCTTTAATTAGAGGGTGAAGTATTTTTGAATAGCCATGCTTCTTAACTACACTTGTTGTACACAGAATAGGTAGCTGAATGGTGTGTAAAGATGACGTGTGTTTTGCTTGCAAGTTGGCAAGAACCCAGTAGATAGCACACAATTTGTGCTTCTTCCGTGATGTTCCGAGTGGATTAGCCACCTCGAAATTATCTATGTATAGGTTAAGAAATATTTTAACATCATCTTCTGCAAAAAATGAATTATCTCTATAATGTGTATCATCCTTGTAATTGCTGTATCCCTTTGACGTCTCAATTGAAGTCAAAACCTTATCAAGAACTTCTTGTTTATTCAGCAATTTCTTCAAAAATGCAATAATTGAGACTTACAAGTAATACTCATCATCATTATCAATTTTGTATTCAACAGGCATGATAACCGGAAATTCTTCCAAGAAGTATGATGTTCTCCTATTGGTTGTGGAAAGAGGACCTCCTTCCTTTGTACATTGTAGCAGCACACTGCTATCACTGACTGCCCTGACAAGTTCTTTTACAACTAAGTTGCCTGCCCCACCATAGTATTAATTTGATTTAACTGCTGGATTATTTCTTGTGTTGCACTATCGAAAATAGGCAATATGGTTCGCATTTTGAGAAACAGGGATGCCAAATTGTGTTCACACTTTTGTTGTGTGTCATTCAGCTGGTCTTGCTCCACTGCCACATTACATCCATCTTCACTGTCTGAGCTGTCAGCAACAGGGGGAGTTGAACCTTCTTCTGTGTATCCTAAATGAGTATTTGAAACAATTCCCAACTTTAAATGTTCCGGACATTGGTGTTAAATGTGGAATAAACATTTGTCTAAAATGAAAAATTTTTAAAAGTTTTTTCCTTCCTTCCTTCCATCATCTCGCGAAACCTCAGCAAAGTGTGGGGGAGGGGAGTTGGGCTTCATTGCGCATGCCCAATGAAATGTCTCAAACATTTCGAGTAATATTTCTTAATTTTTATTAGTAATCTCAAATATTTATTTTAACATTTTACCAATAATTAACTTGTATTAGTAAACTCAAAATTTTAGTCAGATTTAAGTAAACATAATAGCATTTTTCTAGTGAAGTATACTATTTGATTTTACAGTGTACCCCCAGCCTTTCCTCTCTTCACAGGCGCCTCAGGCTCCTTGGTCTCCCTTGTTATTGGTCGCCTGCTCTCTTGACAGAGTGTCCCCTCCACGATAGAGTAAATAAAATGTCTCCAGGTAGTTTATGCTAGAGTAGAGTAGGGAAATGTAGGATTGTGTAATGATTATTAAAGCTGAAACTGAATTCCAGTGACTTACTGTTTTATGTTGCGGATTTAAATCCGCAAAGAGGGGAATGTAGAATTAAAAAAGTAGCTTATTCATGCTCAAGTAAACATTACCAATAAGAAAGTTATAAAGGAGCCAACCGCAGTGCCCATAACACTCAATAGACATCTAAAAAGGGCTCCACCGAACACAGACAGAAATAACACAAAACAGCATGAATCATGAGTGAGATTATAGTAATAATATAGCATAATCTATTTAATAAGGAAAAGAGCGGAGTACTAACGCATGATCAAATTGCTGTCCATCAAGCGAAGTAAAACATGGAAATGAAAGAGTGGTATATGTTGTTTAACTCTCGAAAACTCTCTAAGACAATGGTAACTGGAAAGACCTTTTTGAATTTTGGAATATTTGAATGTTAATGATAGCTTGAAAACTTTGGGGAAGGTCTCACGTCTAAAGATTTTGAATAATGGTAATGACTTATGGTAACTGAGTAGGGCACAGGTTTGGGGAGTTTTCAATGTTAAGGGTTAAAATTTATAAAAACAGGAGGAACTGCCAGGTGTGGTCAGACCATCCATGTCATGACATGCGGATGCTCTCGGTTTGATTGTGGTTTTCTGCAATAAACTCTACTTTTGCTCTCCTAATCCAAGTGTCTTGGCTTCTTTTGAAGAGACTATTTTACATTTATTTTAAATATTTTAAACATTTATTTTAAAGTCGGAAGCTGCTCGGGTCTTAGGGACAAGAAATTTCCGACAACGGTAGCAAAATTAACAGAAAATAAAAGCACTGCACTAACATGCACAACATCAATAGATAGTAATGATTTCATTAACTTTTTTTATAATAAAGTTGAAACCATCAGGCAAGAAATCCAGACGATTAATATAAATCCATTTATTTTTTTATTTTAAACATTTTTTTTTATAAAAAGCTGATCAAGATTTTGAAAATTCCTATTTTCATTATATTAATGTTTAAAAAAAATAAATAAAAGGCATTTTTTTTGGGTAAACATGATTTGTCATGTCACCTTAATCATTCACTTTTTGCAATTTTTTGCAGTTCTTCTTGAAATGAAAAAAACTATGAAAATTTACATTTTAACAATATCATTTTTTCATGAAAAATCATATTTGTGTCTTATTAAAAAATGATTTATCTTGTCACTTTTTTGTCTTGTAATTTTTCATGTTTTTATTTAGTCCAACTTATGAAAAAAAATATATAGATATTTTCATAATAACCATGATATTTTTATGTGAAAATAGGTATATTTCTTGTCAAAAGATAATTTGTTACCTTTTCATTCCCTTTCATTTCATAAAAATTATATATTTTCATAATCATACAAAAAAGTAATATTTAAGTCAAAACTTGATTTTTCATGTCACTTTGTTTTATCGTTCATTTATTGCAATATATAATAAGGTTTCATTAAACAATGCATGACATTTTTTGAAAATTCATATTTTTGTGAAAAGGTCATTTTTTGTTTTTTTATTTACGTATTGCACTTTTTACATCAAAATTAAGATTATGAAAAATTATTTTTTTCATAGTCATATCAAATTAAAAAAAGAATTTTCCTCTAAACAATGTCATGCCACCATTGTCGTTTTTAATTAATTATTGCACCTTGTAACGTTTTTGTTTATTTTATGAAATGATCATGAAAATTCGCATTTTCATAACTTTCATAATTTTCATAGGTTTTTTAGGGGAAAAAAAAGCCATATTATTTGTCAAAATATAATTTGTCATGTCACCAGTTTTGTGGGGGGGTTTTTTGTTGATTATTTATTGCACCTTTTAAAAAATGTTTTAATGAAAATCTGATCATGATCTTGAAAATGTATATTTTCATAACTATTAATGGGTTTTTTTATATAAAAAGCATTTTTTTTTTTGTCATGTTGCCGTTTCACTTTTTGCACTTTTTAACATTTCCTCATGATATTATTAATATAGATATGAAAATTCATATTTTTACAATATCATCAATGAAAAAGTCATTTTTGTCAAAACATGAGTTTTCATGTCATTTTCTTTGTTCACTTATTGCAGTTTTAAGGAGTTTTCATAAAATAATACTTCTGAATATGAAAATTATTTTTTCATTTTTATAATTTTTATGAAAAATATTTTTTGTCAAAAATGTATGTTATATGACTATTGACGGTTTTCAATTATTTAAATCACCTTTGAATTTGTTTTTCTTTTTTGTTTGTTTTTTAAATTCTGCTAATGAACATGAAAATTCACATTTTTGGGAAAACATGATTTGTCATCTCACCTTTACTGTTTTTATTTTGTCTTGTATATTTTACCGTTTTTTTATTAAAGTAAAAAAATATATATTTTTTAAATATATTTTTGTTCAAAAAAAGCATTTTTGTTGTTAAAACATGATTTGTCATGTAATCTTTTCATTCCCGTATTGAACTTTTTAACGGTTGTTCTTAAAATTATGTTTCTGAATATTAAAAAAAATCATATTTTCATATTAACTGTCATACAAAAACTTCATTTTTTTCCAAACATGATTTTTCATGTCATTTTTTTGTTCACTTATTGAAATTTTAAGGAGCTTTCAAAAAATAACACTTCTTAATATGAATATTTTTTTTATATTTATCATTTTTATGAAAAATATTTTGTTTGTCAAAACTCAATTTGTTATATGAGATTGACGGCTTTTGATTATTTATAGCACCTTAAATTTTTTTTTTTTTTTTTTTTTTATTCTGCTAATGAACATAAAAATTCACATTTTTGGGAAAACATGGTCCTTTCGCCTTCATCATTCACTTTTTGAAATATCCTCGCAGATCGTCGTGAAATGACAAAAATTCATATTTTATCTATCTATCGAATAGATAACTATCGAAAAATGTTATATTTGTGTCAAAACATTATCGTCACCATTTTTGTCTTTTGTTTGTCTTGTACTTTTTAAAGTTTTTTTAATTTAATTAACTTATGTATAAAATATATATATATTTTCGTAAAAACTATGATATTTTATATGAAAATAGGCATATATCTTATCAAAACATAACCTTTTCATTCCCAAATTGAACATTTCAACAGTTTTTCATAAAATTGTTTATGAATATAAAATTATTTTCATATTAGCATGATTTTTCATGTCAATTTTTTAACAAAGTTTCATAAAATGTTGAATGATATTGTTTTTAAATATAAAAATTCTTATTTTTGTGAAAAAAGTTATTTTTCGTTTTTTGTTTAAGTATTGCAAATTTTGACTTTTTAACTTTTTAATCATAAAAACATCAACACCTTATGGTTGGCAACGTCGTGTATGTGATGTAAAGAAGAAGGTTCTTAGGCGCTTGAAAATGCGATTCTGCAAGTCTCAGCCTCAGAACAAAAGCACAACGGTTTTTCGAATCATTTAAACATAGTGCATGCACTTGACAAAGATTATTTTACATGTTTATGATGTGATATAACAAAACAAATCATGTTTTGACAAAGATATTACTTTTTTTATACAAATATGATGGATATTATAAAAATATGAAATTGTATATTAATAATACAATTTTTGAGAAAAACTGTATAAAAAAATGAAAAAATCAGGTGAGGAAAGTTATTCTTTATCAAAAAAACATCAACACCTCGTGTTTGGCATAGTCGTGTATGTTATGTAAATACTACGTTTCTTAAGCGCTGAAGAAGCGATTCCGCAAGTCTCAGCATAGTAAAACGAAAGCAAAACGGTTTTTCGAACAAAGTAAGATTACACAAACAGCATGCACTTGACAAAGATTATTTTACGTTTTGATGTGATATAACAAAACAAATCATGTTTTGACAAAAATATTACTTTTCCTACAAATATGATGAATATTATGAAAAAAAGAAATTTCAAATTGATAATCAAACTTTTGATAAAAACTGTAAAAAAATTAATCAAAAAACTATTAATCAAAAACGCATCAACAACTCATGTTTGGCCACGTCGTGTATGTGATGTAAATAAGTTTCTTAAGCGCTGAAAAAGCGATTCCGCAAGTCTCAGCATCGTAGAAAGGAAGCAAAACGGTTTTTCAAACATAGTAAGATTACACATACAGCATGCACTTGACAAAGATTATTTTACATGTATTGTTGTGATATAACAAAACAAATCATGTTTTGACAAAAATATTACTTTTTCATACAAATATCATGGATATAAAAACATGAAATTTCATATTAATAATCATATTTTTGAGAAAAACTGTAAAAAAAAAATGAAAAGATCAGTTAAGGAAAGTTATTCTTTATCAAAAAAATCATAAACACCTCATGTTTTGCAACGTCGTGTATGTGATGTAAATAATACGTTTCTTAAGCGCTAAAAAAGCGATTCCGCAAGTCTCAGCATCGTAGAACGAAAGCAAAACGGTTTTTCAAACTAAGAAAGATTACACATACAGATTGCACTTGACAAAGATTATTTTACATGTTTACGATGTGATATAACAAAACAAATCATGTTTTGACAAAGATATTACTTTTTTCATACAAATATGATGGATATTATAAAAAATATGAAATTTCATACTAATAATCATACTTTTGAGAAAAACTGTAAAAAAGAAGTAAAATAAAAATCATGTGTGGAAAGTCAAAATTAATCAAAAACGCATCAACACCTCATGTTTGGCCACGTCGTGTATATGATGTAAATAATACGTTTCTTAAGCGCTGAAAAAGCGATTCTGCAAGTCTCAGCCTCGTAGAACGAAAGCAAAACGGTTTTTCGAACAAAGAAAGATTACACATACAGATTGCACTTGACAAAGATTCTTGTACATGTTTATGATGTGATATAACAAAACAAACAATGTTTTCACAAAAAATATACCTAAAAAAGAAAAATCTTACAAAAATTATGTATATAATGAAAATATAAAATTTCATATTCATTATCAAACTTTTGATAAAAATTGTAAAAAGTTGACAAATAATGTGTGGAAAGTCAAAATTAATCAAAAATGCATCAACACCTCATGTTTGGCCACGTCGTGTATGTGATGTAAACAAGTTTCTTGAGCGCTGAAAAAGCGATTCCGCAAGTCTCAGCCTCGTAGAAAGGAAGCAAAACGGTTTTTCAAACATAGTAAGATTACACATACAGCATGCACTTGACAAAGATTCTTTTACATGTTTATGATGTGATATAACAAAACAAACAATGTTTTAACAAAAAATATACCTTTTTTCTTACAAAAATTATGTATAAAATGAAAATATAAAATTTCATATTCATTATCAAACTTTTGATAAAAACTATAAATAGTTAACAAATAATGTGTGGAAAGTCAAAATTAATCAAAAACGCATCAACACCTCATGTTTGGCTACGTTGTGTATGTGATGTAAAGAATAAGTTTCCTAAGCGCTGAAAAAGCGATTCCGCAAGTCTCAGCATAGTAGAACGAAAGCAAAACGGTTTTTCGAACAAAGAAAGATTACCCATACAGATTGCACTTGACAAAGATTATTTTACATTTTTACGATGTGATATAACAAAACAAATCATGTTTTGACAAAGATATTAATTTTTTCATAAAAATATGATGGATATTGTAAAAATATGAAATTTCATATTAATAATCATACTTTTGAGAAAAACTGTAAAAAAAAAAGTGAAAAAACCATGTGTGGAAAGTCAAAATTAATCAAAAACGCATCAACACCTCATGTTTGGCCACGCCGTGTATGTGATTGTAAATAATACGTTTCTTAAGCGCTGAAAAAACGATTCCGCAAGTCTCAGCCTCGTAGAAAGGAAGCAAAACGGTTTGTCGAACATAGTAAGATTACACATACAGCATGCACTTGACAAAAATTATTTTACGTTTTGATGTGATATAACAAAACAAATCATGTTCAATACTTGAATATCCATGTTTCTGGTCATTAACAAGTTTTACACTATGTATAACACTTGAACGTCCATGTTTCTGGTCAGGAACAAGATTTATTTGAACTATGACGCTTAAATGTCCATGTTTCTGCTCCTTCTGGAATTGCTCCTATCATTGTACTTCCAAACCTTTTCCATACTGTGTCTTTACTGAAGCCTTTTGTTCTTCCTCCTAAAAAAAATACAGATTATTAAAAACTTTGAATAGACTATAATGAAAATGAAATACCAGAAAAAGAGAAACAAAGAGAAGCACTTGTTTAAGTGCATGCTGGTTTTATTTATTTTTTTGCCGTCGTTTATTCAGACACGTGCAGGTGTATTTTTTATTTCACCCCCCGTTTGCATCAAAGGACACCGATAGCACGTGAACGCATCGATTGATCATTAAGTCCACATGTGACCGTGGCTAAATTTAAGAAGAATATAATATTTGTTTAATGATATATATGTATGTTCTCACTTACCAACTCTGCTGACTTTCCCGGGTTCAGCGCGAGCGGCCAGAGGTGGGAGACTCGAGTCATATGACGTGACTTGAGACTTACTTGACTAGATCTCTGAAAAGACTCGACTTGACTTTAGACTTGCTCCTTGTGCCTATTTACTTGAAATGACTTGTGGAAAATATTTTTTTTCAAATATTGTGATTTTTTTATATATTTAAGAATGGACTATATATTTTCCAATAAGTCGGCGAACCCAATCCACTCTTCCGCATGCGTAAACCGCTAGACGCTATCCGGAAGCCGCTTGCCGCCTGCCAAAACAGCAGATCCCTCCGCGGACAAGACAACATGTACACCGCAACAACACCAGCCCCACCCCCGAGGATAATAAAGTTCGGGTTTAGAGATTACGCGTACATGGCCAGTTTGATTTTTTGCAAATGCAATTCACTGTAATTTGCCTTCACATTGGCATTATTTTAAACTGTCCAAACATCACAGTTTAACATTGAAGTGGTCAAGGGTTAAAGTTGTTATGGCCAAATACATAAATCTGGTTTGATGTACGGTAAATTTCTCCATAAATACTGGGGCATGACCTGATAGTTTTATTTTTTTTACATTATTAAAGATATTAGAAAATTTATGAAAAGCCCTAGAGTAACATGATCATAATAGTTTGTGGATAACTCTTAACAGAGCAAACAATGTTGGGTTCATCACCTTTTAAAAACCACTGCCTCACTTGTACAGTAAGATTTTTTTTTTTCTGATATTGATATTCTACTTTGAGTATGCAACCCATTGTTTGGTGTCTGATGAGATGACAGAGTATACTTTACAATTATAGGTATTATTATTACTATATGTTGAGATGGGGACATGTGACTGTTCACTCCATGTTTACACAGATACATCAGGGTATTCATAGATAGAAATGATCCAGTTTAACAACTGTAGTTCTGACTCCTCCTGAGAAGGGAACATCAGCACATTCTACTGTCTAAAAACTTACAATTAATTCTTGTTTACTTGTTGATTTAATTTATTTTTATTTTAGAGCATTTAAAGTGCTTCTTAACGATATTTTATTACACACAAGTTAATTTATTTATTTTTGTTACCCATCATCAGCCCTCTGTGTCTAAATAAGTAATAAAAGTCCCTGAGTTAAAAAATGTGTCAAACAAATCTGTGTGCGACTTGGTATGACTTGATGACTAAGTTGCGACTTGACTTGACTTGACTTGACAAAGAGTATGACTTGACTTGACTTGACTTGACCCTTACAACAGAATGACTTGACTTGACTTTGACTTGCAATGTTAAGACTTGGACTTGACTTGAGACTTTCATTTGGTGACTTACTCCCACCTCTGCGAGCGGCTGTTTCCGAGCAACACCACGTCCGCCCACTTTTTCAACAGACACTTCCTAGAGTATTTTCATTCACTTTTCCTCGTTGGAGATTTGTTGCTTAAAGCGTTATAAGCCTTGAATCATAACAACCAGCTACAACTTGAATTACAACATGTAAAATATTCGATCTAAAATACAAATATTTGAAAATTTGTCATAAAGGTAATACGAGACTGTGTGTGTGTGTGTCACGGCTAACTGGGTAAATAAAACTACAATCCCATGAAGCATTGCAAATTATAATTGCGCCTTTTGGCCAACTTTGCTCTGATAGGCCAATTTCGCATTTCCAGGTTTTTTAAATCATGATTGGTGCACGCTGGGTAAAAGTTATTCTGGTAAAAAAAAAAAAAAAATCAACCTATTTTTTATTTTATTAAAGTCTACACCTACCCCAACCCTTCACAGTTTCTTTTTTTTTTCAGAAATATAAATCTTTATTGTTGCCTGGATTAATTTGAAGGCATTAGACACAGAAAGATGGAAATATCTTTGTGAATTAAAACATTGGACTTTTACTCAAAGGTATTTGAAATGGATTTTAAATATGGGTTAAGATCGGCCATACGTATGTGGCCCACATATGTATACTCGACATCTGGGCCGAATACTACAAATGACATCTGGCCCATGTCTTGTGAACCGCCTTAAAATCGGTACCACCTCTGCCAAACCCGGGCCATGTTTCCATGTCCAGCTGTGCCAGATAAATGCCAAGTCTGGGCCAAATTTGTTTGCTGACTGGGAACCATTCAACCTTTTTTCAACCATAGTATGATTACACAAAACAAATCATGTTTTGACAAAAATATTACTTATTTCATACAAATATGATGGATATTATAAAAATATGAAATTTCATATTCATCATCATTATTTTGATAAAAACTGTAAAAAGTTAACAAATCATGTGTGGAAAGTCAAAATTAATCAAAAACGCATCAACACCTCATGTTTGGCCACGTCGTGTATGTGATGTAAATAAAATTCTTAAGCGTTGAAAAAGCCTTTCCGCAAGTCTGAGCTTCGTAGAAAGGAAGCAAAACGGTTTTTCAAACATAGCAAGATTACACATACAGATTGCACTTGACAAAGATTCTTTTACATGTTTATGCGTTGATGTAAATAATACGTTTCTTAAGCGTTGAAAAAGCGATTCCGCAAGTCTGAGCCTCGTAGAAAGGAAGCAAAACGGTTTTTCAAACATAGCAAGATTACACGCTTAACGCATGTTTATGCGTTAAGCGTTGAAAAAGCGATTCCGCAAGTCTGAGCCTCGTAGAAAGGAAGCAAAACGGTTTTTCAAACATAGCAAGATTACACATACAGATTGCACTTGACAAAGATTCTTTTACATGTTTATGATGTAAAATATTACTTTTTCATACAAATATGATGAATATTATAAAAATATGATATTTCAAATTAATAATTTTACTTTTGGGAAAAAGTGTAAAAAAAAAAAAAAAGTAAAAAAATCAGGTGTGGAAAATCAAAATTAATCATTTAAAAATAAATTTAAAAAAAAACAATTGTTAATAATATAGTAATAATATATGCCTCAATGCCAAGAAGCATCAAATGACAGCAGCCTATCACATGGATGCAAGTTCTTTTTTCAAGCCAGGTATACAAATGGATAGGGTCTGTAGATCACTTGTAACAGCTTTTCCTGACAATGTTCAAGAATATCTGCGCTTGAGAAGTCCGAATTGCTGTACAGTTCTTGTTTCCATATGTAATTTATCCAGTTGGAGTTAAGCATTATTCGGGGCCAGGGGAGCAAGGCAGTTAGTGCAGTTGCGCCCGTGGAATCTTTGACCAAATGTTCATTGGGAACGCCTTTAGGTGCCCCATCACCAGTCCATTTTGAACGTGGGGTAATTTTCCCAGTGGGGGAGAGAGCTAAAGTTTGAGCTATCCTCTGATATATATTTACGCCAGAGGGCAGAATGCTTGTGTTTGCGAACATGGGGCGGAGCGTGTACTCGTTCAAATATATGAATTTTTTCTTCTAGCAAGACCAGGGCATAACACCACTTCCAGTTAGGGGAAAGGATCTGCTTGGTGACATCTCCTCCTCAATACCAAAAGATGTCTGCTAAGGTGCCATTGTTTATTGTTCATTAAATGGCACTGTGTCACTGGTGTTAACGGCATCGTTAGTGGTGTTAAGAAGGTCAAAGCAAATTTCTGATGCTGGGGTGAGTGGACTCGCATTGATCATAAATAGTGCCAAGAAAACTACTTCCCTTGGCCCAGAGACAAAAAGGAAATTGCCAGTCTCTGTGCACTCTTACAAGGGGATGGCTGTCTAACAATGTAGGGATAAATCGATGGGTGATCTGATGGTCGCAGCGGGCTGTAAGGGTAACAGGCGAGTTTCTGTCATGGGTATTGAACGTGGCACCGAATGCTCGGAGCAGGGAAATAATTGGGCACAAGTATGCTGCGTCATACGGGGGTGATGAGCATTCAGTGGGACCTCGAGTAGATTGTACATGGGGATGATGGCTAGCTCTATGTGGCATACTACACATGGGTGGTGTGTGACACTTTGGTACAGATAACCAATATAATAAGGGCCGCTAAGATTGCTTGAATCTACTTTAGGAGAAACCACATGGTCTTGGAAAACCTTGGTGCTGTTTCTGTACAGGTGACAGAGAGTGATAGAGTTTTGGCAAACCATAAGTCATACGTGTACGTGAGACATAGTTGTCAGGGGACGCAAGTACCGATGAGGGCGAACAGAAAAAAGGGTGTTTCTGTATTGCGGTTGGCATGGAGCAGTTAAGTGGTGTGGTTGTTGCGGTAGCGTGAACGTTTTCGACATCCAACGTTAACACAACATCGGAGAGGTTAAAGTTTGTGGCACGATATTGTGCACGCCTTGGTCGAGAAAGAAGATGAAGGGTGCCAGCTAAGACTAAGGCGCCTGTCATGTGTGTTTGGAAAGCTTTGTACATTTCAGCTGCTCGAGTTCTACCAGATTTCCAACCGTAAGAGCATTTCTGCCGGTGCAGATGTGATAGAACATCAAGAAGTCAACCATACATAGCTGATACAGTACACATTGAAACAAAACAACGTTCCTCCAGAACCCTGATGCTACATAAAACAACATAAAACAACAATCACAGAAACATAAAACACAGGGCCAAGGACTAGTAAGAAAAATCCTTGGCACATAAAGTGCATTTGTGCAACCTGGTGCAAACAGTGCAAAAGACAGAATGCTTTGGAACTGCTTCCCTGATGGCAGGAGGGTGAAGAGTGTGTGTGAGGGGTGTGTGGGGTCATCCACAATGCTGTTTGCTTTGCGGATGCAGCGTGTGGTGTAAATGTCCATGATGAAGGGGAGAGAGACTCCGGTGATCTTTTCAGCTGTCCTCACTATCCTCTGTAGGGTCTTGCAATCCGAGACGGTGCAGTTCCCAAACCAGGCAGTGATGCAGCTGCTCAGGATGCTCCCAATGGTTCCTCTGTAGAACGTGGTCAGGATGGGGGAGGGAGATGAGCTTTCTTCAGCCTTCTCAGGAAGTAGAGACGCTGATGGGCTTCTTTGGTGATGGAGCTGGTGTTGAGTGACCAGGTGAGGTTATCCGCCAAGTGAACACCTAGGAATTTGGTGCTCTTAATGACCTCCACTGAGGATCCATCGATGATCAGTGAAGAATGGTCACTCTGTGTTCTTCTGAAGTCAACATCCATTTCTTTATCTCTTTATATCTTTAATCAGTTGTAACCCTTACCGATATATTCTAAGGATAATCTTTTTTTTTACGATAACATGACCTATCCACAAACAGCACTAGGTATGCATTTGGTAATGGTTGATTTTGCACATTCGCGTGTGCTTTTAGTAATTTTTCCGTTTCTTGGGTGCAATCATGCAGAATTCCATCCAAAGGAGTTACCATCCTTTTAGCAGGATTAACTACTTAACAGCATTCTATTGTTAGTTCAGGTACCTCTAGGATCACATTGTATCCTGTTCGTCATGAATTGGTAATGACAAAATATTGACTGGTTAACAAGGCATGCAGTCCATGTGTAGTGAGGACTGCCCCATAGTAATTACTGATGCCTTCTGATAGGCATACACTGCTACAGTGCTACAGTGCTAAAGTATGCAATGGGTTGTTTTTCCATTACATGTTGTTGTTGCGTTAACACAGCGGTGACATTGCCTCGTCTGTCGGAAACATACAGGTGGAACGGTTTCTTATAATCGGGACTAGATAATGTCGGTGCCGAGGACAATGATGTTTTAATTGCATCGAATGCTGCTAATGCTTCTGATGTCCATTTAAGTGGAGCTTTGGGTTTAGCTCGGTCTGCTGCCTTATCATGTCCCTCAACAGTTGTTCCTGCAAAGCAAAGTCACATATCCAGGGCCTACTAAACCCTGCCATCCCTAGAAAAGATAGCATTTGATAGACTTTCACAAATCCTTGTGGCAGCCTAGTATAGGTATACTGCTGCCCTTCATAGGTGAATGCTAATATTGGCTGTGATTCAGGATGGAGAGGAAAGCTGCAGAATGCAGAGCAATAAAATAAATCAATGACAGTGTACCATTTTGTTCCCTCAGGAATATTTGACAACAATGTGTATGGATCCAGAACAGTAGGTATGTCTGCTATGAACAATTGATTTATTGGCCTTAGATCATGGACTAATCTCTATTTGTCTGCGTTGGGCTTCCTAACAGGAAAAATTGAGGTGTTGCAATAGCTTTTAGTCTGTATTAATACCCCTACCTCTATTAGGCCTTGAATAGTTGGTCTTATTCCTTCCCTGTATTTTCACTAGTCCTGCAGATTTCACTAATCCTACATCAGTTGAGTGTCTTGTCCAAAAACCTTCTGGCACTGTTTTCAGTAAGTCCTCTGTCTGCTGATCTATCTCAATCCCTGTCAATGCTAACTGTTTCACTTTCCCTTCTCCTATTTCTAGCTCTGTGTGTGTAGCTACCGTCTGGTCTACTGATACCTGTGAAATTCGCAGAAAACATTTGTCTGGTGACAGGTGTTTGTAAGGGCTGAATGTTGGCACCCTTTCCCTAACCCCTAGTGTTTCCTCTATCATAGGACTTAAATCATCCAACTTTAAATTGTTTCGTAACCATCAGGGAGACATGGGGCAAGGCATTGTCCACTTGGTACCAGTTTTGAGCTTTCTCTGGTAGTTGTGCAAAACCTGCTACTCCTTTGTATTCCAACCTCTATTTCTGTGGTTGTTTTTGTCATATTTATGTTCTTCCATCTGTCCTTCCCACATAAGGACGTATTCTCCATCGGCTCCTTTCGGGTCATACTCAATAATGCAGTGCATTGGTTCTTCGTTTTCTTGGCAGTCTGGACGCATGTGTGTCAGCCACGGTTTCCATTGCGTATATGTGTTCCATAGTTCTGAAGCATGCGCTTGGGTGTACTCCATCCAATAAACTTTGTCAGCCACCTGGTATTTCACATCTTTTTTTGTGAATTACCATGCACTGCCTTGCAAGGTTTTCTCCAAAGGTGACCCATAGCCCTGTAGGGCTTCACGTTATTTTTGCTCCTAGTTTGCACAAGGTGTCTCTTTCCAGCAAGTTCATTGGAGCATCTGATGAGTATAGTAGTGGTACTTCAATAGTTTGGCCCTCCAGCGTTAGTTCTTGAGGCTCAGTGAAATACAACGTCTGTGACTTTCCAGAGAAGCCAACTGTTTGTATGGTTTTCCGCGAGTGGGGGAGTCACAAGCCTATTTGTCCGATGCTTGAATATGTAGCTCCAGTGTCAATCATGAAAGCTGCCTTCAAAATGTCTTCAATCTGTACTGAAACTGTTGGTTCTTGCGCTGGGTGCAGTGTGGTGACAAACTGCATCAACTCCCCCTCGAGCTTTTCTGGGCGTCTTCAACTTTGGTCAACTCTGTCCCCCCATGTTCTCTGTGCTTGGAGACAGTCTCTCCTGATGTGGCCTAGGTCCCCACACTGCCAGCATCTGGGTCCGCGTCCTCTTGAATACACTGCGGATGGTCCTCCATACCCGGACTATTTTCCTCTTCCTCTTCTCTGGCTGAAAAATCTAGCATTTTGGTTGCGCTGGGGCTATTGCGGTCCGCTGTCAAATACATATATTGGGGCTGCCTGTTGGGCCATTGGCAGGGTTGCTTGTTGGTCCACTGATCCACTTGGTTGTGTCACTGGTTGCGTCCAATGTGCGCCTGCTTGCACTGGGGCCTGTGCTTCTTGCACTTGGTCCTGTGGTTTTGACATAGCTGTTAGAACTATCACTGCAGTTTGCTTTACTGTGATGTCTTTCTTCTTTTCTTTCTTTTCTTGTTTGCATTGCGCAATCTCACTCAGTTGGGCCTTGTTTAACTCTGTCACCAAGGCCTCACTCGCCTCTTTGCTCTCTTTCTTTTTCTTGTGGTATCGGTTTACAAAATAGACCACTTGAGCTTGGTAAGTTTTTCAAGGCATTGTGCTGATGCCTATTACTCCTTCCAAAAATCCCTGTACTTCAGAAGGAAGTGTCTTTCTCAACACCATTCGAAACCAACCTTTGCTGGTGTCAGACTCATCCCATAGGGGCACCGGTCTCCTCTCTCCAAGCATCTTGGAAGGTTTGAATAAACTTGACTACATTTTCCTCTTCTCCCAATCGCATAGTTTTCAGTCTTTCTGGGTCCAGCTTTGTTCGGTATTGTTTTTTCAGGGTACCCTGAATGTCATTTCGGAATAGGCCGAATGGAAAATGATTATGTCTGGAATCTTCTGCGTCATATCCTACTTTTGCTTCTTTAAAGATTTCCACTGTTTTTGCCCTTCCTATGGTTTGGGCCAGACAAAGGCGACAGATGGCGCACCCTGACTATTTTATTCATTTAAAAAAATACAATGTTTTATTTATATAGTGAGCATACACAAATGAAAGTAGACCCTTTACAGATTTAAATCATGTAATACTTTGACATGTTTGATCAAATATGACAGAGCAGTTTAAGCTCTTTTTGCTGGCATCTGAAAAAAAAAGCACGTTTGGGCGCTGCCGGCGAATCAGACTCCAGAGGGTTAATATTTCCAAGTGCAAGCTTGTGTCCCATCGTTTTTTCTTCAAATTGTGTTATCCACCTTTGTGCTCCTTCACACATGTCTGGCAGACGGTGCATCAGTCCCGCTACGTCAATGAATCTTAATCTTAGCTCATAATTAGCGGCCACGTGTTCTCGGCTTTTTCGGGCCAGTTCCTCTATCCCCTTTACCTCTTTCTTGAATTCCAGATCTTCTCCAGGTCTTTTCTTTGGGGTATTATTACTTCTCTCTCCATTTTCACTAGTTTACTGAGTATTTCCCTTTCCCTGTAGGCTTTGTCACGCTTCGGTGATCATGACGTGGCTCTTAGCGCCTCCTTTACCTCTAGACACGAGTTTGATCTTGGCACCCTTGTGGGTGCTATCCGTTCTCTGTGTGCTTGTTCTGGTTCGTCGCCGAATAGTTTCATCCCATCTGCCTCTCTCTCCTTCTGGCTCTCTGTTTCGCTGTGTTCACTGCCTTTTAGCGCCATTGCCAGTGCTATACTTTTCTCATTTTCTTCAAATGCACTTCTTGTTTCGCAGGTTCCGCAGGTTTCCGCAGGTTTATCTGCGGATAAATTCCTGCTGGCTTTGGCAGACATGCTTCATTGTAGTGGTGGCCAACTGTGCCCATCATGCAGCCTTTAGAGTGGCACTGTTCCCTTCTCTTCCTGTTTTTCTACACTCTGCTCTCTCCGTTCTCTAACTACTTTCTCTTTTTTTAATCTGCTCTTCTGTCTCTTTCATTATCCCCTCTGTTTTAAACCCCACTATAGTTATTTTCCATTCTAATTTACTCTGTCTTTTCTTTGCCGTTTTGTGCCCTTCCCACTAATCTAATTTTTTTTTCATTAGGCCCCACAATAAAACATTAAATGTGCCTTCTTTTGGCCATTGCAACTCCCAATTTTCTAATATCTTTTTCAAAAGGCTTATACTTTGCTACTATGTCACCGACAGGGCGTTCCTCTTTAAGCATTATGGCAGCTTTACTTTCTGACTTGCTCAAGTGGTCGAGTTTCCTATAATGTTTTCTATACAGTTATTTTAATAACATGAAAGTCAGACCAGACTCAACACAAAGTATTTTATTGACAGATATCTCAGCTTTACCTGATTCTTGTTAGTCTCCCTGCTTCCTTACCACCACGATCAGTGCCTCCATTCCACTCTGTTTGGAAAACTTCTTGCCTCTGTTTCTACACAAAAACAATCTTAGTTTCCCCACACATCAGTCTGTCACAGGCTATAATGTTTGATAATAGTTTTATTTTATCCACGTTATATTATATTCTGATAAAAGCTCGTATCTAGTGTAGTGTTTTACTTACCTTCGGGGCGCGCCCACCTTTTTCCCTAACCAAACCACTTCCCCACACACATACACACAAATACCATTAACATCAACACTAAATCATAACACTAACATAAACCTCTGGGTCCCAAAATGTCCTAGTGACTGTGATGCACCAGCCCGAACTCGGGATTTTCCCTACTACGCAGACCTATCACAGATAGCGGTATCCAGGGGAGGCCTCTACACCTGTCCAAGCAGCCCTGCTCGCCCGTGAAAAATCCAGTTCACATCAGCAGCGGCATCACAGGAATTTTTCTCCTCAATCCACTCACCCAAGCAAACCTATATTACATATACCATTATTACACCTGGAAAAGTTCTTGTTATATGCAAAATAGTGGTATCGCGAGATTTCCTTTCACACAAGTTCACATTCACTCAACATCATTAACCCTTATCCAGAGTTTTTCTATTTTCTCTGGAGGCACAACTACTCATCCATTCACCCACAGGCAATTTGACTTAATTGTTTGCCAATCTTCCCAACTTTTGTACCTGTGGTCCATTTCTCTGGGACTAGTTTTACCCTACCCTCACCCCGGGCCGCAACATTTCCAGGACAGCAGATAACTAAGCAGAATTTTGATTAAACAGGCTTCTGCTCACCTTTACCTAGTTGGTACCGTTCTGCCACCTGTGAGATGCCGCAGCCCGAGGTAGAGGGGTGGCTCCACCAGTCTCGCCGGTATTTACCCTTAACATTTAAAACTCCCCAAACCTGGGCCCTCCTTAGTTACCATCAGTCTTATCATTATTGGAAATATTTGGATGTTAGACCTTCCCTCAAGTATTCTTACTATTATTAACATTTAAATTTTCCAACATTCAAAAAGGTTTTTTCTGATTTCTATTAAGTTTTCGAGAGGGTTAAACAACAAAAAAGGTGGGGACATATACCACTGCCACTGTTTCATTTCATTGATTTACTTTGCTTGGTGGACAGCAATTTAAACATGCGTGTGTACTCCGCTCTTTTCCTTATTTCATAGATTATGCTATATTATTACTATATTATTAATTTGTTCACAGAAGACATGTTATCTGCCCTTTTATGGCATTTATTATAAACTTTCTCATTCATGATTCATGCTGTTTGTGTTATTTCCATCTGTGTTCGATGGGCACTGCGAATGTCTCCTTTATAACTTTCCTATGGGTTATGTTTACTTAAGCATGAATAAGCTACTTTTTAAATCCTACATTCCCCTCTTTACGGATTTAAATCTGCAACATAAAAATCACTGTAAGTCACTGGAATTCAGCCTCAGCTCTACTAATCATTACTCCTCATTATCCTACAATCCTGCATTCCCCTACTCTACTCTAGTGTAAACTACCTGAAGTTTTAATAAAGACATTTTATTTACTCTATCGTGGAGGGGACACTCTGTCGAGAGAGCAGGTGACGAATAACAAGGGAGCCCATGGAGACTGAGGCGCCTGTGCAGAGAGGAAAGGCTGGGGGTAGAAATGTACGTAGCTGTGCAGGGTGATGTCGAAAGAGGGGGAAGGTGATAAATGCCATAAAAGGGGATAAGATGTCTTCCGTGAAGCTCACCACAGGCCAAAAAAGGGAATTTTTTAATGTTGGAAAATTTTAATGTTAATGATAGTTAGAATACTTGGAGGAAGGTCTAACATCCAAAGATTTCCAATAATGATAATGACCGATGGTAACTGTGGAGGTCTCTGGTTTGGGAATTTTAAATGTTAAGGGTAAAAATGTATGAAAACAGGAGGAAATGGCAGGTGTGGTATGCTCTCTGGTTGATTGTGGTTTGCCACAATAAACTCTACCTCTCATCGATGGATCCTCAGTGGAGATCGTCAAGAGCACCAAATTCCTAGGTGTTAACTTGGCGCATAACCTCACCTGGTCACTCAACACCAGCTCCATCACCAAAAAAGCCCATCAGCGTCTCTACTTCCTGAGAAAGCTGAGAAAAGTTCATCTCCCTCCCCAATCCTGACGACGTTCTACAGAGGGACCATTGAGAGCATCCTGAGCAGTTGCATCACTGCCTGGTTTGGGAACTGCACCGTCTCGGATTGCAAGACTCTACAGAGGATAGTGAGGACAGCTAAAAAGATCACCGGAGTCTCTCTCCCCTCCATCATGGACATTTACACCACACGCTGCATCCGCAAAGCAAACAGCAATGTGGATGACCCCACACACCCCTCACACACACTCTTCATCCTCCTGCCATCAGGGAAGTGGTTCCGAAGCATTCGGGCCACCACATCAAGACTGAGAAACAGTTTTTTCCCTCAAGCCATCAGGCTACTCAACAAACGACTGAACTAAATGCACACACACACACACACACACACACAAAAACGCACACATACACACAACTGTGTGACTGATCTGTACAACCCGGACTCAACACACACTCATACTCACTTCGTGTGACTGATCTGTACAAACCAGACTCAACACACATCATACACTTCGCACACCCATGATTCAGTACCACTCACAGTAATTATTACCGCAAAATGTTTACATGCCGTTTTTGCACATCTTCCGGGATTGCTGCTATTTGTTTTTTTGCACAATATTCTGTCTACATGTTTTGCTACTGTTCACTTTATCTTGATTGCTGCTATTTGCTCATTTGCACAATATTCTGTTTACATTTTTCTGCTACTGTTCACTTTATTTTGTTACGACAGGTTTACTGGCGGAGCTATTTTGTGTTCTGTGTATTTTGTATTGTCTTGCACTGTCCTGTATTTTCTTGCACTGTCCTGTGTTGTCTTGCACTGTCTTGTGTTGTCTTTTGCACTGTTTGCACCAGGTTGCACACATGCACTTTATGTGGCAAAGATTTTTCTTACTAGTCCTTGGCCCTGTGTTTTCTGTTTCTGTGATTGTTTTTTTTTATGTTGTTTTATGTAGCATCAGTGTTCTGGAGAAACGTTGTTTCATTTTACTGTGTACTGCATCAGCTATATATGGTTGACTTCTTGATGTTCCATCACATCTGAAACGCTCTTCCGGTTGGGAATATGGTAGAAATCGAGCAGCTGAAATGTAAAAACAATTCCAAATACACATGATGCCTTAGTCTTAGCTGGCACCCTTCATCTTCTTTCTCGACCAAGGCGTGCACAATATCGTGCCACATACTCCGACCGCTCTGATGTCTTGTTAACGTTGGATGTCGCTAACGTTCGCGCTAAAGCAACAACCACACCACTTAACTACTCCATGCAAACCGCAATACAGAAATGACCTTTTTTTCTGTTCAGCCTCATTGGTACTTGCGTCCCCTGACAACTATGTCTCACATACACGTATGACTTATGGCTCGCCAACACACAAACTATCACTCTCTGTCACCTGTCCTGTACAGAAACAGCACCAAAGTTTTCGAAGACCATGTGGTTTCACCTAAAGTAGATTATCAAATGCTATCTTTTCTAGGGATGGCAGGGTTTAGTAGGCCCTGTATATGTGACTTTGCTTAGCAGGAACAACTGTTGAGGGACATGATAAGGCAGCAGACCCAAAGCTCCACTTAAATGGACATCAGAAGCGTTAGCAGCGTTCAATGCAATTAAAACAATATTGTCCTCGGCACCAACATTAACTAGTCCCGATTATAGGAAACCGTTCCTCCCGTATGTGTCCGACAGACAAGGCAATGTCACCGCCGTGTTAACGCAACAACAGCATGGAAAGGAAAAACAACCCATTGCATACTTTAGCACTGTGTTAGATAACACAGAAAAGGGAATGCCACCATGCAGCATATGCGTATCAGAAGGCATCAGTAATTACTATGGGGCAGTCCTCACTACACATGAACTGCATGCCTTGTTAACCAGTCAGTCTTTCCACATTACCAATTCACAACAAACAGGATCCGATGTGATCCTAGAGGCACCTAAATTAACAATAGAATGCTGTAAAGTAATTAATCCTGCTGAAAGAATCATAACTCCTTTGGATGGAATTCTGCATGATTGCGCCCAAGAAACGGAAAAATGACTAAAGGCACACGCGAATGTGCAAAATCAACCATTACCAAATGCAGACCTAGTGCTGTTTGTAGATGGGTCATGTTATCATGAAATAAAGCATATCATCAGAATATATCTGCAAGGGTTACAACTGATTAAAGGGATAAAGAGATAAAAAGATGGTTGTTGACTTAAGGAGAACACAGAGTGACCATTCTCCACTGATCATCGATGGATCCTCAGTGGAGATCGTCAAGAGCACCAAATTCCTAGGTGTTCACTTGGCGGATAACCTCACCTGTCACTCAACACCAGTTTCATCACCAAAAAACCCCACCAGCGTCTCTACTTCCTGAGAATGCTGAGGAAAACTCATCTCTCTCTCCCATCCTGAACATGTTCTACAGAGGGACCATTGAGAGCATCCTAAGCAGCTGCATTACTGCCTGGTTTGGGAACTGCACTGTCTCGGATCGCAAGACCCTACAGAGGATAGTGAGGACAGCTAAAAAGATCACCGGAGTCTCTCTCCCCTCCATCATGGACATTTACACCACATGCTGCATCCGCAAAGCAAACAGCATTGTGGATGACCCCACACACCCCTCACACACACACTCTTCACCCTGCAGCCATCAGGGAAGCGGTTCTGAAGCATTCGGGCCGCCACATCAAGACTGTGCAACAGTTTCTTCCCACAAGCCATCAGGCTACTCAACAAACAACTGAACTGAACTCACACACACACACACACACACACACACACACACACACACACACACACACACACACACACACACACACACACACACACACACACACAACTTTGTGACTGATCTGTACAAACCGAACTCAACACACACTCATACTCACTTTGTGTGACTGATCTGTACGAACCGGACTCAACACACCTCATACACTTCGCACACCCATGATTCAGTACCACTCACAATAATTATTACCGCAAAATGTTTACATGCCGTTTTTGCACATTTTCCGGGTTTGCTGCTATTTGGTTTTTTTGCACAATATTCTGTCTACAAGTTGTGCTACTGTTTACTTTATCTTCACTGCTGCTATTTGCTCATTTGCACAATTTTCTGTTTACATTTTTCTGCTACTGTTCACTTTATTTTGTTACGACAGGTTTACTGCCAGAGCTATTTTGTGTTCTGTGTATTGTCTTGCACTATCTTGTGTTTTCTTGCACTGTCCTGTGTTGTCTTGCACTGTCTTTTGTTGTCTTTTGCACTGTTTGCACCAGGTTGCACACATGCACTTTATGTGGGAAGGATTTTTCTTACTAGTCCTTGGCCCTGTGTTTTCTGTTTCTGTGATTGTTTTTTATGTTGTTTTATGTAGCATCAGTGTTCTGGAGGAACCCAGTTTAATTTTACTGTGTACTGCATCAGCTATATATGGTTGACTTCTTGATGTTCCTACACATCTGAAACGCTCTTCCGGTTGGGAATATGGTAAAAATCGAGCAGCTGAAATGTAAAAACATTTTCAAATACACATGACGTGCGCATTAGTCTTAGCTGGCACCCTTCATCTTCTTTCTCGACCAAGGCGTGCACAATATCATGCCACATACTCCGACCGCTCTGATGTCTTGTTAACGTTGGATGTCGCCAACGTTCGCACTACCGCAACAACCACACCACTTAACTGCTCCATGCCAACCGCAATACAGAAACGACCTTTTTCTGTTCGCCCTCATTGGTACTTGCGTCCCCTGACAACTATTTCTCACTTACATGTATGACTTATGGCTCGCCAACACTCTAACTATCACTCTCTGTCACCTGTACAGAAACAGCACCAAAGTTTTCCAAGACCATGTGGTTTCCCCTAAAGTAGATTCAAGCGATCTTAGTCCTTATTATATTGGTTGCCTCTACCAAAGTGTCACACACCACAGTGTATAGTATGCCACATAGGGCTAGCCATTTTCCCCATGTACAACCTACTCGAGGTCCCCTGAATGCTCATCACCCCCATATGATGTAGCATACTTGTGCCCAATTATTTGCCTGCTCTGAGCACTCGGTGCCACGTTCAATACCCATGACAGAAACTCGCCTGTTAACCTTACACCCCGCTGCGACCATCAGCTCACCCATCGATTTATCCTTACATTGTTAGAGAGCCATCCTCTTGTAAGAGTGCCCTGAGATTGGCGGTATCCCTTTTGTCTCTGTGCCAAGGGAAGTAGTTTTCTTGGCACTATTTATGATCAATGCGAGTCCACTCACCTAGCATCAGAAATTCGCTTTGACTTTCATAACACCACTAACGATGCCAATAACACCAGTGACAAAGTGCCATTTACCATAACAATAAACAATGGCACCAACCCTTTAGCAGACATCTTTTGATATTGAAGAGGAAATGTCACCAGGCAGACTTTTCCCCCTACCTGGATTTGGTGTTGTGCAACGGTCTTGCTAGAAGGAAAAATTCATATAATTGAACTAGTACACGCTCCGCCCCATGTTCGCTAACACAATAGCTGTTAGAACTATCATTGCAGCTTGCTTTACTGTGATGTCTTTCTTCTTTTCTTTCTCTTCTTGTTTGCATTGCGCAATCTCACTCAGTTGGGCCTTGTTTAACTTTGTCACCAAGGCCTCACTCGCCTCTTTGCTCTCTTTCTTTTTCTTGCGGTATCGGTTTACAAAATAGACCACGTGAGCTTGGTAAGTTTTTCAAGGCATTGTGCTGATGCCTATTACTCCTTTCAAAAATCCCTGTACTTCAGAAGGAAGTGTCTTTCTCAACACCATTCGAAACCAACCTTTGCTGGTGTCAGACTCGTCCCAAGGGGCTCCGGTCTCCTCTCTCCAAGCATCTTGGAAGGTTTGAATAATCTTGGCTACATTTTCCATTTCTCCCAATCGCATAGTTTCCAGTCTTTCTGGGTCCAGCCTTGTTGAGTATTGTTTTCTCAGGGTACCCCGAATGTCATTTCGGAATAGGCCGAATGGAAAATGATCATATCTTTTTTCAAATCTTCTGCGTCATATCCTACTTTTGCTTCTTTAAAGATTTCCACTGTTTTTCCCCTTCCTATGGTTTGGGCCAGAATCGCTTTAATATCTCCAAGTGCAAGCTGGTGTCCCATCGTTTTTTCTTCAAATTGTGTTATCCACCTTTGTGCTCCTTTAAACACGCCTGGCAAACGGTGCATCAGACTCTTCAAAAGAAGCCAAGACACTTGGATGAGTAGAGCAAAGGTAGAGTATATTGCAGCAAACCACAATCAACCTGAGACCATCCGCATGTCATGACATCGATGGTCTGACCACACCTGGCATTTTTTCCTGTTTTTATAAATTTTTACCCTTAAAATTTAAAACTCCCCAAACCTGGGCTCTCCTCAGTTACCATCAGTCATTACCATTATTGGAAATCTTTGGACTTTAGACCTTTCCCCAAGTATTCTAACTTTAATTACATTCAAATATTCCAACATTCAAAAAGGTTTATTCCAATTACCATTGTCTTCAAGAGTTTTCAAGAGGGTTAAACAACAAAAAAGGTGGGTACATATACCACTGTTTCATTTTCTTGTTTTACTTCGCTTGGTGGACAGCAATTTGGTCATGCGAGAGTACTCCGCTCTTTTCCTTATTTCATAGATTATGCTATATTATTACTATATTATTAACAACAATTGTGTTTTGACAAAAAAAATATTTTTTTATACAAATATGATTATGAAAAAAATGATTTCCTAATTTTAAGAAATGACGATAAAAAACGCAATACGTAAACAAAAAAGGGGATGACAATGTTTTGACAAAAATATGAATTTTCTTTTTTTTTTTACAAAAATATTAATGCAATTCCACAAGTCCGTCCCGTAGGACGAAAGAAAAGAGGTTTATTGTATCAAGGTGTATTTGGCATACAGCATGCTCTTGATCAGTATATTTTTACATGTTTATGATCTGATATATCATTACAAATCATGTTTTGACAAACATATGACTTATTTCACAGAAATATGATAGTATTATGAAAATATTAGTTAATGCTCTCAAGCATAATTTCATAAAATACTGTTAAAATCAGTAAAAAGTGAACAAAAATTGTTTAGAAAGTCATAATTCATCAGTAACTTAGCTCATTGTTGGAAAAATCTTGTACATGTTGTGAGCAATTTGAGCTTCTTAGGTGCTGAAAATGCAATTCCGCATGTCTCAGACTTGTAGGACGAAAGAAATAAGGTTTATTGAACCATCTGCAGGTGTATTTGCACATACAGCATGCTCTTGTTCAGTATTTGTTTACATGTTTATAATGTGATATGACATAAATCATTCTGTTCATTAGCAGAATAAAAAAAAAAAAAACACGACAATGGTGGCATAACAAATAAAGTTTAGAAAAAAATTTGATGTTGAAAATATGATGAAAAAATTGATTTTCATATTCATAATCTTAATTTTAAGAAATTACTTAAAAAAGAGCAATACATAAACGAAAAATGTGACTACAATGACTTTTCACAAAATTCACAAAAATTCACAAAAATATAAATTTTCATATTGAAAAACAATTTCATTTAAAACCGTTAAGAAGTGCAGTAATTAAACCAATTCAAAGTGACGACACATGATGTTTTGATGAAAATCTTTTTTTTAATTTTGTTTTTTATAATGAAAAACAAAATATGAATTTTCATATTCAGAAACAGAATTTCAAGAAAAGTACTAAAAATTGCAAAAGGTGAAGGAAAAAAAAATAGTCATATGTTAGATGCAACAAATGTTTTGTCATGCAGTGGCATTTTTCGTTTACTTAATGCACCCTCAATCGGTTTTACATGAAATTATTCTTGAGAACATGAAAATTCATTTCATAATTATAATTTTTAATATATATTTATCATCACCTTTTTGTTTTTCAATCTCTAATAGCACCTTTTGACAGTTTTTAATAAAATGTTTCTTACTAATATTAAAAGCAATATTTTCATAATATATTTGTTTTACTAAAAAAGTAATATTTCAACCAAAACATATATTTGTCATGGCACCTTTTTGTTTTCTGTTAGCTCATAGCGCTTTTTTTCATAAATTATTCATATTTTCACAAATACTTCTATATCTAATATCTTTTTTATGAAAAACATAAATATATGATATATGATAAAATATATGATAATTATAAATGTATAATTATAATTATAAATTTGGCCAAAATTTTTATTTGTCGTGTCACCTTTTTCGTTCTCTTATTCCACTTTTTAATAGCTTGTAATCAAATTATGCAAATAAATATAATTTTTTTTTCATCATTATATATATAAAAAAAAAAAAAGAAATTTAAAACGTCATATCACTTCATTAACTATTTCGTTTTTTATTAACTCATTGCACTTTTAAACAGTTTATAACATTTAAATTAATATTTTCATAAAATAATATCATTTGTCTTTTACAAGAAAAAGACATGTTTTAGTGATTGTCACATGATTTGTCACGGCACCTTTTAATGGAATTATGCTAATGAAAAATATTAAATTAGATGATATAAGATGAATAAGATTCATATATTTATAGTTATCATAATTTCATGACAATTATTATTGTAAAGTTATATATATTTTCAGAAGAATTTTTAAAAAACATGGAAAAAAGTTATATTTTTGTCAAAACATTGTCATTCCACCTTTTAGTTTTTTGTTCACGTATTGCAACTTTTAGAGGTTATTTATGAAATTATGCAGATGAATGTGAAATGTTATATTTTTATAACAACTACCATATATTTATAATGGTATATATAATGGCCAAATTTTTTATTGCCTTGTTACCTTTTTCGCTCTCTTATTTCACTTTTTAATGAATTTTAATGAAATCATGATTATGAATTATATTATGTTATATTTTAACAATAACTAATATGTTGTAATGAACAAAGATTTCGTTTGGTAGTAACATTTTGTCAAGTCACCTTCAATCACTTATTGCACCTTTCAACGGTTTTTAATAAAATAGTGTTATATATATATATGTATATATATATACATATATATATATATATATATATATATATACATATATATATACATATATATATATATATATATATACGTATATATATATATATATATATATATACGTATATATATACGTATATATATATATATATATATTAAAAAAAGGCATATTTTAGGCCATTTGTCATGGCACATGTTCGTTTTTCGTTCACTTATTGCACCTTTTAACGAACACCTTTTTATTACATTTGCTAATGAATATAAAAATTTATATTTTTAAAATAACTATTAGAATTTTATGAACCATATGTTAAGTAATAATTATCATTATATATTTTTAAGAAAAAAAGTCTTATTTTAGTTACAATATGATTTGTCATGGCACCTTTTCGCTTTTCGTTTACTATTTTACTAGTTTTTACCTTTTACTAGTTTGCATAAAATTTTTCATACAAATCATATTTTTTGTTAAAACAATTTGCCACTTTTCGTTTTTCGTTATATATAGAAATTTCGTCGAATTATTCTTTTAATGAAAATGGAAATTCATATTTTCCTAATAACTATCTTTTTTTTTTTTTTTTTTTTTTTTTTTTTTATTTTAATCAAAACATGATTTGTCATGGCACCTTTACGATTGTCGTTCAGTTATTGCAAACTAATGAGTATAAAAATTCATATTTTCCTCACATATTTATTGTCATATTTTGGAATAAATTTAATTTGCCCCGTCACCATTTTTGCTCACTTGCTCATTTTTGATTCATAATTATGATTATGAATATGAAGTTTCATGTATATTTTTGTTAAAACATGATTTTGTTTAATCACATCATAAACATGTAAAAGAATCTTTGTCATGTGCATGCTGTATGTGTAAAATTCGCTCAAAAATCCGTTTTGCTTTTGTTATATGTAGCTGTCACTTGCAAAATCGCTTCTTCAGCGTTAAATAAACTTTTTCTTTACATCACATACACGATGCTGCCAAACATTGAGGTGTTGATGCGTTTTTGATTTATTTTGACTTTCCACACATGATTTGTTAACTTTTTACAGTTTTTAAGTTTTTTCAAAAGTATGAATAATAATATGAAATTTCATATTTTTATAATATCCATCATATTTGTATGAAAAAAGTAATATTTTTGTCAAAACATGATTTGTTTTGTTATAATCTTACTATGTTCTAAAAATCGTTTTGCTTCCTATCTACGAGGCTAAGACTTGCGGAATCGCTTTTTTTAGCACTGAAGAAACTTATTCTTTACATCAAATACACGACATTCCCAAACATAAGGTGTTGATGTTTTTTTGATTTAGGATGATTTTCCATACCTGATTTGTTAACATTTTACAGTTTTTAACAGTTTTTCTCAAAATTATGATTATGAATTAGAAATTTCATATTTTCATAATAATCATCATATTTGTAGGAAAAGTTTTATTTTTGTAAAAACATGATTTATTATCACATCATAAACATGCAAAATAATTTTTGTCAAGTGCATGCTGTATGTGTAATTTTACTATGTTCGGAAAACCGTTTTGCTTACGTTCTACGAGGCTGAGACTTGCGGAATCGCTTTTTCAGCGCTTAAGAAACGTATTATTTACATCACATACACGACGTGGCCAAACACGAGGTGTTGATGTTTTTTTGATAAAGAATGAATTTCCTCACCTGATTTTTTCACTTTTTTTTTACAGTTTTTCTCAAAAGTATGATTATTAATATGAAATTTTATATTCTTATAATAGTCATCATATTTGTATGAAAAAGTAATATTTTTGTAAAAACATGATTTGTTTTGTTATATCACATCATACACATGTAAAAGAATCTTTGTCAAGTGCTTGCTGTATGTGTAATCTTACTATGTTTGAAAAACCGTTTTGCTTCCTTTCTACGAGTCTGAGACTTGCGGAATCGCTTTTTCAGCGCTTAAGAAACGTATTATTTACAACACATACACGACGTAGCCAAATTTGAGGTGTTGATGCGTTTTTGATTATTTTGACTTTCCACACATTATTTGTTAACTTTTTACAGTTTTTATCAAAAGTATGATAATGAATATGAAATATTATATTTTCATTATATACATCATTTTTGTAAAAACAAATGTATATTTTTTTGTTAAAGCATGATTTATTTTGTTATATCACATCAAAACGTAAAAGAAACTTTGTCAAGTGCATGCTGTATGTGTAATCTTACTATGTTCGAAAAACCGTGTTGCTTCCTTTCTATGAGGCTGAGACTTGCGGAATCGCTTTTTCAGCGCTTAAGAAAATTATTATTTATATCACAAACTCGACGTGGCCAAAAATGAGGTGTTGATATGTTTTTGATTAATTTTGACTTTCCACACATGATTTGTTAACTTTTTACAGTTTTTCTCAAAAATATGATTATTAATATACAATTTCATATTTTAATAATATCCATGATATTTGTATGAAAAAGTAATATTTTTGCCAAAACATGATTTGTTTTGTTATATCACATCAAAACATGTAAAAGAATCTTTGTCAAGTGCATGCTGTATGTGTAATCTTACTTTGGTTAAAAAACAGTTTTGCTTCCTTTCTACGAGGCTGAGACTTGCGGAATCGCTTTTTCAGCGCTTAGGAAACTTATTTACAATCACATACACGACATTGGCAAACATGAGGTGTTGTTTTTTTTTATTTAGGACGACTTTTCATAAATAATTTGTTAACATTTTACACTTTTTAAGAGTTTTTCTCAAAATTATGATTATCAATATGAAATTTCTATTTTTCATAATATTCATCATATTTGTAGAAAAAGTAATATTTTTGTAAAAACATGATTTGTTTTATCACATCAAAACGTAAATTAATATTTGTCAAGTGCATGCTGTATGTGTAATCTTACTATGTTCGAAAAAACGTTTTGCTTCCTTTCTACGAGGCAGAGACTTGCGAAATCGCTTTTTCAGCGCTTAGGAAATATTATTTACATCACATACACGACGTAGCCAAACATGAGGTGTTGATGCGTTTTTGATTAAATTTTGACTTTTCACACATGATTTGTTAACTTTTTACAATTTTTCTCAAAAGAATGATTATGAATATGAAATTTTATATTTTCATTATATACATCATTTTTGTAAGAAAAAAAGGTTTATTTTTTGTTAAAACATTATTTGTTTTGTTATATCACATCATAAACATGTAAAAGAATCTTTGTCAAGTGCATGTTGAATGTGTAATCTTACTTTGTTCGAAAAACCGTTTTGCTTTCGTCCTACGATGTTGAGACTTGTGGAATCGCTTTTTCAGCGCTTAAGAAACGTATTATTTACATCACATACACGACGTTGCCAAACACGAGGTGTTGATGCATTTTTGATTAAATTTGACTTTCCACAAATGATTTGTTAACTTTTTACAGTTTTTATCAAAATAATGATGTTGAATATGAAATTAAAATTTTTTATAATATCCATTATATTTGTATGAAAAAAGTAATATTTTTGTGAAAACATGATTTGTTTTGTTATATCACATAAAAAAGTAAAATAGTCTTCGTCAAGTGCATGTTGAATGTGTAATCTTACTTTGTTCGAAAAACCGTTTTGCTTTCGTCCTACGATGCTGAGACTTGCGGAATCGTTTTTTTAGGGCATAAGAAACGTATTATTTACATCACATACATGGCGTGGCCAAACACGAGGTGTTGATGTTTTTTTGATAAAGGATGATTTTCCTCACCTTATTATTTCACTTTTTTTTTTTTACAGTTTTTCTCAAAAGTATGATTATTAATATGAAATTTCATATTTTTATAATATCCATCATATTTGTCTGAAAAAAGTTATATCTTTGTCAAAACATGATTTGTTTTGTTATATCACATCATAAACATGTAAAAGAATCTTGGTCAAGTGCATGCTGTATGTGTAATCTTACTATGTTTGAAAAACCGTTTTGCTTCCTTTCTACGAGGCTGAGATTTGCGGAATCGCTTTTTCAGCGCTTAAGAAACTTTTTACAGTGGAACCCGGTTATCTCGCCCTCGGTTACATCAACAACCCTATTAAGTCGACGTTTACGAAGTGGAACCGCAAAATGCTCGCTTTTTTTAAACATTTTTTATCGGTTATGTCGCCGAACCCTGATATCTCAAGCACAAGGGGGGAAAATTTGCCACTTAACGTCGGGTATGCAGCCGCAGAAGAACTCCCGGAAGTGGCCGAAAAATCAAGGCTTACAGCTGCTACAGGTGTTGTATTGTATACTGGTGAATCTCTGCTGTTAGTTAGTGCACATATGCCTTTTGTTGTTAAATGTTTTGCGATGAACGGGAGGCGAAAACGAACGTGTGATGACCATCCAAAATCATAGAATGAAATCCGGCAGGATCGGGGGGGAATCCGCGGTGCGCTTTGGGAAGAAAAGCGCAGCCGTTGAGAGAGTGCCGGTGTTACACCAGAATCTGTGACCACCGTATGTTGTGACCATAGATGGCGCTGTTGCTAAAATGCAGCTTAAAATAGATCGTCTAGAGAAGCTCACTACGCAAACAGCGTAAATGCAAACATCGGCGTCCATTTGTCATTAAATGTTGTTGCGAGAACGCGCCTAGCGCCGTGCACGTTACCATGAACGCGCGTGCAGAACATTGCCGTCGTGCTGCAAAGAAACAGTTGCATGTGCCACGAACTTAAGACTCATTTACAGTACTTAAAAAGCTAAGCTATTCAAATGCTTTTGATATTAAAAAAAACAACCCTGAATGTTATTTATTTATTAAGGCTAATAAAATGCATTGACATGCGGATGCTTTAGATACTGACCACTGCAGACCAGGAAACCCTCACAATTTGCCCCTTTTAACACAACATCTTTGTGGACAAAATGTCCAATTGCTGCCTAGTAAGGTATATCCCACCCACAAAAAAAGTGCTATGATAAAGAGCTATTCAGTGCAGTTCATTCACTGATGACAATGTTACAATGTCATTGTTATGTCTGGTCTGTGTAAATTTATTGGTTACCTTGTGGACTGCAAACACTGTTGAAGTTTTTTCGAATCATTTCCCAGGGGATCCAATATAAGGCTTCTTCTTTCAGATGGAAAGATTGCCTATAGAAATTGTTATTAATCATATATTCTTTCACATCTATTGGATATATTTTAATTCTTATCAAAGGTTGGCAAAAAAAAAGAGCAGTCATCTTACAGCCAATGTCCAGTGCCCGGGCTCATGGACGGCTCCCAAAATAATATTGTATTTTGTTGGATCACACTAAAAAAATACAATTACAAGTCAATTTAATACAATACACTTAAAAAAGCTTTACAAGAGAAATAACCATGCCTACCTTTAATCTTGAGCCCCTTCCCTCCCATATACATGTCATCTCGAATTAATCGATGTGAAGTGCTTTTTTTTCTCGTCTCTGATTGTGGGTTTTTACAGTGTGGGCCATGTATGCATTGATCACCTGAGGCAGGAAAATTATGAGTACATAAATGTTAACAAGTTAAGGATAGCATAACCCAAACATAGACCCAAACCTGTTCCAGCACAACAATTCCTCTCTGCACAATGCCAGCTCCATAAGATATGCTTAGAATGATTTGGAGTGAAAGCCAAACCTAATGAACAATTTTGGGATGAATGTGAATGCTGACTGTACCCCAGGCCTCCTCACCACACCTACCTACCTGACTTTACTAACACCCTTGTGTCTGAATGAGTACAAATCTCCACAAGCACATTTCAAAATCTTTACAGGAGTCTGACCAGGTGTCTACAAACTTTTGGCAATATAGTGTATAAAACCTGCATATCAAATCTGTTTCTATGTAAAAAGAAATGTAAAAAATGATGTGAAGTACAAGAGATAAATTATTTTCGCTAAGACATAGACTGAACGAACAGAAATGTTGTGCAGAGTTAGTTTATCCAAGATACTTACAATTTTCATGAAAAGAGGTAACATCATAAGATAATTGCTGTGCGTCATGAGGATATGTTTCAGCAGATGCATGAGGTGAGCAGTGAGCAGCTGGAGGAGGAGAGGGGTCAGCAGTTGCAGGAGCAGTGGAGTCTGCAGGTGGAGGAGGAGAGAAGAATGCAGGTGGAGGAGGAGAGAAGCCTGCAAAAGTATGAGAAGGGAAGTCTGAAGGTGGAGGAAAAGAGAAGTCTGCAGGTGGAGGAGAAGAGAAGTCTGCAGGTGGACGAGGAGAGGAGTCTGCAGGTGAACGAGGAGAGGAGTCTGCAGGTGGAGGAGGAGAGGAGTCTGCAGGTGGACGAGGAGAGGAGTCTGCAGGTGGAGGAGGAGAGGAGTCTGCAGGTGGTGCAGGAGATAAGGTTTTATTAGATGGCTGAAAGGGGGCAAATTGTTGATGCCTCCACAACTTGTGAGGTATTCGTGGAGTCTCCTCATGATGGTGTTTAAGATGGTCAATGTTGACCTTGCATGTTGACCGGCCATCTGAATCAACAAGATCAAAACTTTTCCCCTCTATTTTGGTGACCATAAATAGGCCAAAATAATCAGGGTCGAGCTTTCCTCCTTTGCGCTGTTCACTGCGCACATTACGTCGCCACACCATGTCTCCCACCTGAAGGCTTTGTTGGGTTTTATCTGATAGCCTTCTTTTTCTTCTGTTGTGTGATTTTTCAACATTAAGATCAACAATGTCCATAATTTTGCTATGGCGTTCAATGTCAATTGCAACTGTTTCCTGTTCACAGTCATTATCGAAGGAACCATCAACCTATGGAAACATGTTAATAATGATAACTAGTTTATCTAAATTCCATACAATATTCTATTTTATTTTTAAATGATGTACACTGACCAGGCATAATTTTGTATGATTAATACATTATACTGCTGAATATTGTGATGGTCCCTTTTTTTCTGCCCAAACAGTTCTGACCTGTCGAGCATTAACGGCATTAACTTCTTCAGCAGTTTGAGCTACAGGATCTCGTATATTGGATCGGACCACACAGGCCAGCCTTCGCTCCCCCACGTGCATCAACGAGCCTTGGCCTATGACAAAGTTGCTGGTTCACCACTGTTCCTTCATTGGACCACCTTTGATAATACTGACCATTGCAGAACACCCCACAAGAGCTGCAGTTTTTAAGATGCTCTGACCCAGTTGTCTAGCCATCACAATATGGTTGTTGTCAAACTCGCTCAATTCCTTACGCTTGCTGATTTTCCCTGCTTCTAACACATCAACTTTGCGGACAAAATGTTCACTTGCTACCTAATAATATCCCACACACTAACAGGTGCCACGATGAAGAGATCTTCTTCTTTCGGCTTCTCCCATTAGGAACGCCACAGCTGATCATCTGTCTCCATACCCCCCTGTACTCTACATCTGCCTCTTTCAAATCAACTACCTGCATGTCTTCCCTCACCACATCCATGAACCTCCTCCTTGGTCTTCCTCTTTTCCTCCTTCCTCGTGGCTCCATCCTCAGCATTCTCCTACTGATATACCCCATGTACCTCCTCTGCACATGTCCAAACCATCTCAATCTCGCCTCCCTCACCTCGTCTCCCAAACATCCTGCATGTGCTGTCCCTCTAATAAACGTGTTTCTAATTCTGTCCATCCTCGTCACTCCCAACGAAAACCTTAACATAATTTACTTTGCTACCTCCAGTTCCACCTCCTGTCTATTAGCCATGATGAAGAGATAATCAGTGTTATTCACTTCACTGCTCAGATTGTTATGTCATATTGTTATGCCTGGTCATTGTACCTAAATATTAACAAGAAATAGTAGGCATAAAAAATGTTTGTTTCACCTCATAATGTTCTGGAACCTCGGACGGGTATCTTGCTTCTCTACCAAACATAAGGTAAAATGGAGAGAACTGGGTTGTGAGCTGTTTCTTTGTCCGCAACCCAAACATGACTGCGTCCAAATATTGGTCCCAGGTATTGGGCTTGTCCTCAACCAGTTTTGCAAGGGCTCTACAAAAATATGTGTTAAAAGTATGACAGGAACAAATGACAGTGTCAAAAGTTTGGAAACACTTTTTTGTAAAACATGTGCATGTTTTCTTTTGTTTCTATACAACAGACAAGTTAATATAACGTTATGAAGATTTTCTTTGTCCAAACAACAACAAAAATTTACAGATATAAAATGTTTTTATATTCTTCATATCACATTGTCATTTATTATGTTTATTTTTGTTACTGTTAATACTTTTAATACCTTTTTCTAATTTATTATTAATCATCATTACCAAAGAAAGTGATAAATTATAATCGGTATATAAATAATAAGTGATTGGGTGCAAATGTGTAAAGCATTCATTTCTAGCCTTAGACTCTACCAGTGCAGGTGCAATGACATCGAGCCTTTCCAGCCTGGACCATGCTGAATCTGGTTGAATCATGTTATTATTGATAATAAAAAAAAGAAGGGTGGAAGGAACACCATTCGGTTATTAAACCTAATGTACCGGAAATTGTGAAGATAATGGTGGCAGATGAGGTTGACAAACTGTTATATGTTAGACTGTGTATAAAAATTTTGTTTTAGCTGTGACTTCCTGGAAAGGACTGACTTTGTTTCTGCAGGCATAATGACATTCTTTGACATCACAACCCTGGATTCTGCATCTGAATAGTTAATTTCTCCAAACATTCTGCTTAAATAGTTTGCCATGCCTCCTGTAAAACTTGCCAAAGTGTTGTTTGTCACAAATTGAAAATTTCTATTGTGTGATTTAGTTCATCCCAGAGCAGTTCAAAAGTATTTAGGTGCGGTAACTGGCCATTATAGATAAAATTCCAGCCAACTGTTTGCTCTATAAAAAATGTGTACAGAGCTTGGTCGTACGCTTTGGCTTATCGTCTTGTTGCACGGAGATGTCGGTTCCAATGAGCCACATTCCAGATGGAATTGCATGATGAAAATGTACCTTGGTATCCCCAACCTTCCATGCTCCAAAACCCCAAACCATTAAGCTTCCATCTCAATGGTTGACTATGGAATTGAGACAGTCCACTATTATTATATCTCCTGTTCTCGGTCTTAAATAACATACAGCTGTTAGAGACCAAAATCTCACATTTGGACTATTCTGTCAACAGAACATGCTTCAGCGATTCACTGTGAAATTCTTTTGTGTTTGTGTTGTTCACCTATTTTGTTGTATTTAAACAAAAGGAACATGCATTGATTGAAAAGTTTTTCCGTAATTATGTTTATTAACTGTTGTGGATGCATTCTTCACCTTTGTAAAGTGCCATTGAGCCTCTCCACCAATCCGTTGGTCTGAGGGTGGTATGGGGCACAAAGACTTATTTTTATGCCAAGCATTTTGCAGACCTCAGTGTTGATCTACGGAAGATATGTATTAATAATTATATAATATGTTAATAACATAGGTTTTTGTCATTTTACATAAATCTGTTTACGCAACAAAGAACATTCCATAAATAAAAATATTTGTGAAGCATAATATACTTACTGTGTTTACAAACTCTCTGCCTTGATCTGTTAAAATTCGTTTCGGCACTTCAATTTGGTAAACAAATTTTAATATTGATTGAGTAACTTCTGCAGCAGACTTTGATTTCAGAGGATATGCCTGTGCCCATCTCGTGCAATAATCTATTATTACGCATATATATTGATTTTCCTGGTCAGATTTGGCCAACTTTCCAATTAAGTCCATTCCAACCAGTTCAAATGGAGTCTTGACCTGCAAAAACAGACATGAATAGAAAGCATTTATAATGATAAAAAAAAAATTATATTTAACATATTTTGTAAATATGTATTATCAAGAAATAAAGTGTAAAATTTATATTATTATAATATAGTTTATTATATAAATTTGCTCTTGTTACATTGATAGGTTTGAGGTCTGTCTTCAGCTTTATATCTTTTTTATTTTTCTGGCACAAGGTACACTGTGATACCTGGACATTTTAATTATATGAATTTGTTATTATTATACAATTAAAAAGGTATTGAATTTATGAAGTCAATGAGGGAAATGTTAATGCAGTGCATAAGCCTACCCACTTCTCTATGTCCGCTGACATGCCAGGCCAATAGTACCGTTAAGAAATGGCATCTCTAGTTTTAAGCTGGCCGAAATGTGCACCTATGTTGCTGCTATGGAACTCCTTAAACAGGCTGTCAGCCTCTTCTGCACTACAAACAACTCGAAATTTTTTAGTGTTGCTGGATCCCTTGTGTCTAATGTAAAACAAATTGTCATCTGGAAAAAAATTAAATAATAATGTAAATTATCATAATCATAAGATCCTTTTTAAAACTAGTATGAACAGTCAAACTCAATTAAAACCTTGCACTTGTTTTTTTTATTTTAGTACAACAACTTTAATTACAAAATGTTTACTTGCTGCCATATAATATTCTAATCCTAATAATATCCTAATAATACAAAAGATAATCAGTGTTATTCACGTCACCACTCAATGTTCTATGGTCACAATGTTATCCCTGATCAAAGTGCATGTATACGACAGATGCAGACAAAATTGTTTTTACCCTTCCATTAAAAAAAAGAGAAAAACACAAATGTGGCTAAAATAATTTGAAACTGACAAAAGTAATAATCAAATAAAAATGTGAACTGAAAATTAACTAATAAAAATCAGACATTGTATTTGAATTTTGGTTCAATAGAAGCATTTATAAATAATTTAAATGAAACTGGACTGGTCAAAAATGATGGTACACCTAAAAAAGACTGAAAATAATTGACTACATGTACATGATAACGGTCATTTTCTGTCCAGGGACCAAAGATGTGGAACGCACTTCCAGCACACCAACGAAGCATCACTGTGCTTTGTTGAGTGTTTTTAAATCGCAGTTGAAAACACATTTATTTATACAAGCTTTTAACACATAGCCTCTGATTTGACTGCTATTTTATGTACAATGTGTTGTTATATTTTGTTGTCTATTGATGTTTTTACTGAAAAGTGCCTTGTGCTTTTTTGGTTGTTGTAAGGCACTCTATAAATAAAATTTGATTGATTGATTATTAAATTAATGGGTGCCCTTTAGTTAGCATCACATGTGTTTTCAAACTTGTAATCAGTCAGTCTGCCTATTTAAAGGATGAAAAGTTGTCACTGTGCTGTTTAGGTTTCATGAACATGAACCACAGAAAGCTAAGGAGAGAGTTGTCTAAGGAGATTATTAAGAAAATTATAGACAAGCATCTTAAAGGTAAGGGCTATAAGACCATCTCCAAGAAGCTGAATGTACCTGTGACTACAGTTGCACATAATATTCAGAAGTTTACAGTCCATGGGACTTTAGCCAACCTCCCTGGACGTGGCCGCTAAAGGAAAATTTAGGACAAATTGAGATGGATATTACGAATGGGAACCAAAGAGCCCAGAACATCTTCCAAAGAGATTAGAGTTGGAATCCAAGCTCAAGGTACACTTAAGTGTCAGATCGCACAATCCGTCGCTGTTTGAGCCAAAATGGACTTAATGGAAGACGCACAAGGAGGACTCCACTAGTGAAGGCAAATCATAAAAAAGCGAGACTGGAATTTGCCAAAATGCATAATGACAAGCCACAAAGCTTCTGTGAGAATGTCCTTCAGACAGATGAGACAAAACTGGAACTTTTTGACAAGTCACATCAGCTCTATGTGCACAGATGCAGAAATTAAGCATACATAGAAAAAAAACACGTGCCTACTGTGAAACATGGAGGAGGCTTGGTTATGTTTTCTGCTGCATCTGACACAGGGTGTTTTGAATCTGTGCAGAGTACAATTAAATCTTAAGACTATACTGGCATTCTGGAGTGAAATGTGCTGCCCAGTGTCAGAAAGCTTGTTCTAAGTCACAGGTCATGGGTCCTTCAACAGGAAAATGACCCTAATCACACAGCTAAAAATAACAAAGAAACACCAAAGAAGAAAACATTGGACTTACATGGCCTTCCTTAAACCCTAATCTAAATACTGTTGAACATCTGTTTAAAGAGCTGTAACATGAAGACACCCTTCAAACCTGAGACAGCTGGAGCAGTGCATATGAGAAGTGGGCCAAAATACCTGTTAACCGGTGCAGAAGTCTCATTGAGAGTTACAGAAGTCGCTTGATTGCAGTTATTGCTTCAAAAGAATGTGCATCAAAATATTAAGTTACGGGTTCCATAATTTTTATCGAGGCCAGTGTGATTATTTTGTTATTTTAAATGCTTCTGTTGAACCACAAAAGCAATATCACATTTTCATTAGTTAATTTTCATCAAATTTTTATTTAATTATTACTTTTGTCAGTTTCAAGTTATTTCAGCGACATTTGTGGGATTTTCTTTCTTTAATGGAAGGGTACCAACAATTTTTTCTGCATCTGTATATACAGGGATTTTGTGTTCATCTAGCCACAAGGTTAGTAAAGTCTGGTACTGATGTAGGTGAGAAGGTGAGGAGGCCTGGGGCCTGCCGTCATTGTTCACATTCATCCCAAAGTTGTTCAATAAAGTTCGAGCTCTATAGCAGGAGATATTTCACTCCAAACCATGTAAAGACTCTCTTTAGCTGGCTTTGTCATATATTATATAGCTGATTTTGTTATCATGCTGTTACAGGTTTTGGACCCCTGGTTGAAATAAAGAAAAAAATTTAATGCTGCCATAATTAAAGATCTCCAATTTTATGCTTTCTATTCGGGAAAGAATCACATACAGCTGGAAACGTCAGGGATGAAACTGTTAAAATCAATTAAAAATATTTATTTTTATATTGATTAAATGATGCTTATTTTATAAACATAGTAATGTCCTTAACAAACTTTACATTTTGCTCCTCTGCTAATTACTTACCGATCATGCAGAAATTCAAGGCTTTCCGTTTCAGGATGTAACGCTGATGTTTGTCGGCATCCTTAGGATATTCTCCCTCTAAAAGAAGCTTTTTAGGTTTCATAACCATGTTATGATCCATTTTTAACAGATATCACTTGCAGTTAATGACCGACAATTAAGTGGACACTCAAAGTTTTAGTGAATGCTGGTGAAATTGGAGAACCCCACGTGATCAGCGTGTGGGATACATGGGCAGACCGTGGAAGACCTTTTAAAAAGTAGTTAATAAACAAATAAAAGTCCATAATAAGATGGAAAAAAAGTAATAAACTCGAAAAAAACCCTTAATATTAACTAAAAAAAAAATAAATCAATAAAAAACAATAAAGAAACCAAAAGGGCAAGCTTTCTGTGTGAAAGGGGGGTGTTGGCATTCCTGTTGACATGAGAGCCAAATATTTTTTCAGGATATAATACAGAGAGTGTTAGGCATCACCAGAGTGAATATGAAGAACATTCAAGTTAATGCATGTGAGATATAGGGAGGTAACGGATTTTGATAACCTGGAATAGTGCCTTATCAAATTTGGTGACCCTGCTGTAAGTTTGTTATTGTTGACATGAGACCCGAATATTTTTCAGGATATAATACAGAGAGTGTTAGGCATCACCAGAGTGAATATGAAGAACATTCAAGTTATTGCATGTGAGATATAGGGAGGTAACGGATTTTGATAGCCTGTATTAATGCCTTATCAAATTTGGTGACCCTGCTGTAAGTTTGTTACTGTTGACATAAAACCCTGAATATTTTTCAGGATATAATACAGAGAGTGTTAGGCTTTACCAGAGTGAATATGAAGAACATTCAAGTAATTGCATGTGAGATATAGGGAGGTAACGGATTTTGATAGCCTGTATTAATGCCTTATCAAATTTGGTGACCCTGCTGTAAGCTTGTTACTGTTGACATGAGACCCGAATATTTTTTTAGGATATAATACAGAGAGTGTTAGGCATCACCAGAGTGAATATGAAGAACATTCAAGTTATTGCATGTGAGATATAGGGAGGTAACGGATTTTGATAGCCTGTATTAATGCCTTATCAAATTTGGTGACCTTGCTGTAAGTTTGTTACTGTTGAATGAAACCCCGAATATTTTTTAGCATATAATACAGAGAGTGTTAGGCATCACCAGAGTGAATATGAAGAACATTCAAGTCATTGCATGTGAAATATAGGGAGGTAACGATTTTGATAGCCTGTATTAATGCCTTATCAAATTTGGTGACCCTGCTGTAAACTTGTTACTGTTGACATGAGACCCGAATATTTTTTTAGGATATAATACAGAGAGTGTTAGGCATCACCAGAGTGAATATGAAGAACATTCAAGTCATTGCATGTGAGATATAGGGAGGTAACGGATTTTGATAGCCTGTATTAATGCTTTATCGAATTTGGTGACCCTGCTGTAAGTTTGTCACTGTTGACATGAAACCCTAAATATTTTTTTAGGATATAATACAGAGAGTGTTAGGCTTTACCAGAGTGAATATGAAGAACATTCAAGTTATTGCATGTGAGATATAGGGAGGTAACGGATTTTGATAGCCTGTATTAATGCCTTATCAAATTTGGTGACCCTGCTGTAAGTTTGTTACTGTTGACATGAAACCCTTAATATTTTTCAGGATATAATATAGAGAGTGTTAGGCTTTACCAGAGTAAATATGAAGAACATTCAAGTTATTGCATGTGAGATATAGGGAGGTAACGGATTTTGATAACCTGTATTAATGCCTTATCGAATTTGGTGACCCTGCTTTAAGTTTGTCACTGTTGATTCGAGACCCGAATATTATTTCAGGATATAATACAGAGAGTGTTCGGCATCACCAGAGTGAATATGAAGAACATTCAAGTCATTGCATGTGAGATATAGGGAGGTAACGGATTTTGATAAACTGTAATAGTGCCTTATCAAATTTGGTGACCCTGCTGTAAGTTTGTTACTGTTCACTTTTCAGGATATAAGAGAGAGAGAGAGAGAGAGAGAGAGAGAGAGAGAGAGAGAGAGAGAGAGAGAGAGAGAGGGTTCGGTATCACTAGAATGAATATGGAGAACAATAACAAATTTCAGTCTTTTATTCAGCACTTTATTACCGAATAACAATAACTCTATACATTATATACACACACACACACACACACACACACACACACACACACACACACACACACACACACAGACAGACACTTTCATTTATAATGTTAACATAATGAATAATATATATATATATATATATATATATATATATATATATATATATATATATATATATATATATATATATATATACACACAATTAATAATAAATAAATAACATTCAGGGTTGTTTTTTTTTAAATATCAAAAGCATTTGAATAGCTTAGCTTTTTAAGTACTGAAAATAAGTCTTAAGTTCGTGGCGCATGCAACTGTTTCTTTGCAGCACGACGGCAATATTCTGCACGCGCGTTCATGGTAACGTGCACGGCGCTCGGCGCGTTCCCGCAAGAACATTTAATTACCAGTAGACGCTAATTTTTGCATTTACGCTGTTTGCGTAGTGAGCTTCTGTAGACGATCTATTTTAAGCTGCATTTTAGCAACAGCGCCCTCTATGGTCACAACATACGGTGGTCACAGATTCTGGTGTAACACCTGTGGGAAGGCACGTACCGGGATACACGAGTGATAACAACGACCGCCATGAACCAACATATACCAACAATAACGGACAGTGAGAGTGTGGAAGTTTAAATAGGAGCTGGTGATGATGCTAAACGAGCACCATATGTGCACGATTGAAGCCGGGAGCTTCAGAGAAAGCGGCCGAGAAAGCACCTGCCACGACGAAGGGGGCGTGGCAGGTGGATTCCTGACAGATAAACATGTACTGTATGTATTTTTATAGCATGCCTTCATCAAACAAATCACGGCATGCACATTCTCATTTATTAGCGCACATCATGTACATAAAGAAATTTCAAGCACGTTAATATATCGCCGGCATTTTGATTTTCGTTTATCTCGATCATCGGTTACCTCGATGCTTTTTGGCGACCCCCTAGGACATCGACATAACCGGGTTCCACTGTATTTACATCACATACGCGACGTGGCCAAACATGAGGTGTTGATGCGTTTTTGATTAATTTTGACTTTCCACACATGATTTGGTAACTTTTTACAGTTTTATTAAAATTATAATGATGAATATGAAATTTTATATTTTCATTATATACATCATTTTGAAAGAAAAAGTTATATTTTTTGTTCAAACATTGTTTTGTTATATCACATTATAAACATGTAAAAGAATATTTGTCAAGTGCAATCTGTATGTGTAATCTTACTTTGTTCGAAAAAACGTTTTGCATTCGTTCTACGATGCTGAGACTTGCGGAATCGCTTTTTCAGCGCTTAAGAAACTTATTATTTACATCATATACACGACGTGGCCAAACACGAGGTGTTGATGTTTTTTGATAAAGAATGACTTTCCTCACCTGATTTTTTCACTTTTTTTCAGTTTTTCTCAAAAGTATGATTATTAATTTTAGATTTCCTATTTTTATAATATCCATCATATTTGTATGAAAAAAGTAATATTTTTGTCAAAACATGATTTGTTTTGTTATTTCACATCACAACATGTAAAAGATTATTTCTCAAGTGCATGCTGTATGTGTAATCTTACTATGTTCGAAAAATCGTTTTGCTTTCCTTTCTACGAGGCTGAGATTTGCTTATTCTTATATCACATACACGACGTTGCCAAACATGAGGTGTTGATGTTTTTTTGATAAAGGCTGACTTTCCACGCTTGATTTTTCACTTTTTTACAGTTTTTCTCAAAAATATGATTATGATAATAAAATTTCATATTTTTATAATGTTTATCATATTTGTAAGAAAAAAGTTATATTTTTATTAAAACATAATTTGTTTTGTTATATCACATCATAAACATGTAAAAGAATCTTTGTCAAGTGCATGCTGTATGTCTAATCTTACAAAAAAAAAAATTAAAAAGTGCAATACTTAAACGAAATATTACTTTTTTCTCAAAAATATGAATTTTCATATTTTAAAACAATATTATTCAATATTTTATGAAACTTCGTTAAAAATTTACATGAAAAATCATGCTAATATAAAAATATAAATTTTTATATTCATGAACAATTTAATGAAAAACTGTTAAAATGTTTAATTTGGAAATGAAAAGGTTATGTTTTGATAAGAAATATGCCTATTTTCATATATCATAGTTTTTATGAAAATATATATATATTTTATACATAAGTTAAATTAAAAAACCAAAAAGTACAAAACCAAAAAAAGACAAAAACAGTGACGATAAATGTTTTGACACAAATATAACATTTTTCATAGAAATATGATATTGTTAAAATATGAATTTTTGTCATTTCAGGAAGATTTGCGAGAAAAGTTCAAAAAGTGAATGATGAAGGTTACATATCAAATCATGTTTTCCCAAAAATGTGAATTTTTATGTTCATTAGCAGAATTTTAAAAACAAACAAAAAAGAAAAACAAATTCAAAGGTGCTATAAATAATCGAAAACCGGTCATATAACAAATTAAGTAAAAATAAAATATTTTTCATAAAAATGATAAATATGAAAAAAAATGTATATTTAAATATTAAATTTATTTATATATTTATATTCAATATTGATATATTATATTTATATTCATATTCAGAAGTATTATTTCATGAAAACTCCTTAAAACTGCAATAAGTGAACAAAGAAAATTACATGATAAATCATGTTTTGACTAAAATGACTTTTTCATAAATATATGATATTGTAAAAATATTAATTTTCATTTTTATAATAATTTCATGAGGAAATGTTAAAAGTGCAAAAAGTGAAAACATGACAAAAAACCCCCAAAAATATGCCTTTTATATAAAAAAAACACATAGTTATGAAATATAAATTTTCAAGATCATGATTAGATTTTCATAAAAAAAAATTAAAGGTGCAATAAATTATCAAAAAAAACAACATAAAAATGGTGACATGACAAATCATGTTTCGACAAATAATATGGCTTTTTTTCCATAGTTATTATAAAAATATGAATTTTAATGATCATATCATAAAATAAACAAAAACGTTACAAGGTGCTATAAATAATTAAAAAACGACAATGGTGGCATGACAATTTAAGTTTAGACGAAAATTCTTCTTTTTTTATTTGATATGACTATGAAAATATAATTTTACAATTCATAATCTTAATTTTTATAATAAAAACAGCAATACGTAAATGTATTTTTTTCCACAAAAATATGAATTTTCATATTCAAAAACAATTTCATGCATTGTTTCATGAAACCTTATTATATATTGCAATAATTGAATGATAAAACCATGAAAAATCATGTTTTGACTTAAATATTACTTTTTTGATATGAAAATAAAAAATTTTAAATTATGCTTTGACAAGAAATATGCCTATTTTCACATAAAAATATCATGGTTATTATGAAAATATCTATATTTTTATTCATAAGTTAGACTTAATAAAAACATAAAAAATTACAAGACAAACAAAAGACAAAAAAGTGACAAGATAAATCGTTTTAATAAGACAAAAATATGACATTTTTCATAAAAATATGATATTGTTAAAATGTGAATTTTCATAGTTTTTTTCATTTCAAGAAGAACTGCAAAAAATTGCAAAAAGTGAATGAATAAGGTGACATGACAAATCATGTTTTCCCAAAAATATGGCTTTTTTTTTTTTTAAACATTGATATAATGAAACTAGGAATTTTCATAATCTTGATCAGCGTTTTATATATATATAAAAAAAAAAAGTTAAAAGGTGCAATTAATGTTATTCCTAGGAAGATGTGAGCTTCTGTTGAGCCACAAACTTAGTTTGACAGCTGACATGGGTCAAGGTCGGGCTTTTCAATTAGAGGGTTGATAACTGCCAGTTTGAATGATTTAGGTATATAATTAGTGCTAATAGAAGAATTTATCAATTTTAAAACAGGTTCAATTACCTTTGGAATTATCTGTTTGAAGAAACTTGTAGGCAAGGGATCGAAAATGCAAGTTGATGATTTTGATCATTCTCTTGAATAGGAGTAAAGCTTTGTTATTGATTACACTGCTGTCTACAGGGTTATTTGCAAAATAGTTTGGATTTATATGAATCATCTGGATTTCTTGCCTTATGTTTTCAACTTTATTATTAAAAAAGTTAATGAAATCATTAGTCAAGTCAAGTCAAGTCAAGTTTATTTGTATAGCGCTTTTCACAACAGACATTGTCTCAAAGCAGCTTTACACAAATCAACAGTGAAGGTGAATGGTGTGAATTTGTCCCTGATGAGCAAGCTGTGGCGACTGTGGCAAGGAAAAACTCCCTTAGATGTTATGAGGAAGAAACCTTGAGAGGAACCAGACTCAAAAGGGAAACCCATCCTCATTTTGGGTGACATCAAGAGTTTGATCATAAATCTTTCAACAATACAGAACACTGGAGAGTGAGAACTAACATGAGCACTGGAGTATAAGATTATAAGTGATGTTCTTTCTGCAGTCTTATACAGTCTATATGGTTAGTAGCTCCGAGTTTTATGAGCTCAGCATTTGTGATCACCACAGATCCAGCATCAGCTTCTCCATGCCAGAGCCTTTAACACTCCAGGAGGTCCAATGCCAAACTCCACACATGTAGCGGGATCCAAATGGCACTGGTACGTCTCTAGATGGTTCGGGATGTTTGTGAGTTCGGCATCTACTTCTTCAAAGGTCCGTAATCATCACGAGGTGGGAGGTGACTGGAGCTGGCCAAACCTCAGGGTGTCTCGGGATGGGGAGAGAAAGAGAAGCAGTGGAGAGCAATTAGCGTAGCTGCTGTTCATGATATTAACAGCACAAGTTGATAATGTGCATGTGATCAGATGTTCTGGAGCACAAGGTTATGATGTGATGTGTGTTATGTGTAGGCTTTGCTAAAAAGATATGTTTTTAATCTACACTTAAACTGGGTGAGTGTGTCTGAGCCCCGAACACCGTCAGGAAGACTATTCCAGAGTTTAGGAGCTAAATGTGAAAAAGCTCTACCACCTTTAGTGGACTTTGCTATTCTAGGAACTACTAGAAGCCCAGAGTTTTGAGATCTCAGGGAGCGTGGCGGATTGTAGCGAGTTAAAAGACTGGATAGATATATGGGAGCCAAACCATTTAGTGCTTTATAAGTGAGAAGTAATAGTTTGTAGTCTATTCGAAACTTAACAGGAAGCCAATGTAGGGACGATAAGATCGGGGTTATGTGATCATATTTTCTTGCCCTTGTAAGAACTCTGGCTGCTGCATTCTGGACTAACTGAAGCTTGTTTATTAATGACGCAGGACATCCACCTAGTAATGCATTACAGTAGTCTATTCTGGAGGTCATGAACGCATGGACGAGCTTTTCTGCATCGGATAAAGACAACATATTCTTAGCTTAGAAATATTTCTAAGGTGAAAGAAGGCTGTTTTAGTAACTTGATTGATATGATTTTTGAAAGACAAGTCGCTGTCTAAAATAACACCCAGGTCTTTTACTGTTGAATTAGTGGTTACAGAACATCCGTCTAAATGCAGGTTGAGATGCTGGAGCTTCTGTATACTAGTTTTTGGTCCGATGAGCAAAATCTCAGTCTTATCGGAATTTAAAAGTAGAAAGTTATGGGTCATCCAATCTCTTATTTCCTTAACACACTCAGTTATCCGACTTAATTGAGCTATATCGCCTGGTTTAGATGAAATATATAGCTGAGTATCATCAGCATAACAATGGAAGCTAATTCCATGCCTTCTAATAATATTTCCTAACGGAAGCATGTATATTGTGAACAGCAGGGGTCCTAGAACTGAACCTTGCGGCACGCCATAATTTACTTGCATTAGCCTGGATAGCTCTCCATTTAAATCTACGAAATGGTAACGATCGGACAGGTAGGATTTAAACCAGCTTAATGCCTGTCCCTGAATGCCGATGTAATTTTGTAATCGATCTAGGAGGAGATCATGGTCTATAGTGTCGAAAGCAGCACTAAGATCAAGTAAAACCAACAGCGAAATGAAGCCTTGGTCTGAAGCTAAAAACAGGTCATTAGTTATTTTAACTAGAGCAGTTTCTGTGCTATGATGGGGCCTAAAACCTGACTGAAATTCTTCAAAGATATTGTTCTCTTGCAGGTAGGAACATAACTGGCAGCGACAATCTTTTCTAAAATCTTAGACATAAATGGGAGATTTGAATGGGTCTGTAATTTGATAACGTGTTTGGATCCAGATTAGGTTTTTTAATGAGGGGCTTAATAACTGCTAACTTGAGGATTTAGGGACGTGACCTAAAGATAGTGAGGAGTTAATAATATTCAGAAGAGGTTCACCAGTTGTATATAACACTTCCTTCAGTAATTTAGTAGGAATTGGATCTAACTGACATGTTGTCGATTTAGCTTTGGCAATAACATTATACAGCTCTTCCTGTCCTATACATGTAAAACAGTGGAGTTGTGGAGTTGAAGGTAACACTGTCTCAGGAGATGGTGTCAGAGGTTGAACTGCCACAATTGTTTTTCTAATGTTATCTATTTTTTCAGTGAAGAAAATCATAAATCCTCACACTAAACTGTGATGGAACACAATTTCAGAGCCCTGATTTGTAGTTAGTTTAGCTACTGTACTGAAAGGAACTGGGATTGTTTTTGTTGTTTTCTATAAGTTTGCTCAGGTGTTCAGCTCTAGCAGCTTTTAGCGCCTGTCTGTAGCTGAGCATACTGTCTTTTACGCGATTCTAAATACCTCCAATTTAGTTTTCCTCCATTTTCTCTCCAGATTACGTGCTGTTCTCTTGAGGGCATGCGTATGACTATTATACCAAGGTTGCAGGTGCTTGTTCTCTAACCTTTTTAACCGGATGGGGGGCAACGGTGTCTATTGTGCTAGTGAGGATAAGTCTATGTTGTTAGTTATCTCATCAAGATTATTGGTAGTTATGGGTTTAGTGAGAATTGAGATAAATCAGGCAGGTTATTTATGAATCTGTCCTTAGTGGTCGGAACAATAGTCTACCAAGTCGATAACGTGGTGCAACACGGCTAATCTGCTCTACCGGTAGTGTGTACAGTATGAGGTAATGGTCTGTGATGTCATCACTCTGAGTAAAATATCTATATTAGTGACGTCTGCTCCGTGGATATTATTAAGTCTAATGTGTGGTTAAAGCGATGAGTTGGTCCGGTGACGTTTTGTTTAACCCCAAAGAGTTTAATAAGTCAACAAATGATAATCCTAGAGCATCGTTTACATCATCTACATGAATATTAAAATCTCCTACAAGCAGCACTTTATCAAAATCGATCAAGAGATCTGATAGAAAACAAGCAACTCTTGAAGAAAATCAGCGTAGGGCCTGGGGTCTGTACACGGTGACCAGAGCGAGTTTTCTATGTCTGTCTGAAAATACACTTTAAGAACGAGCACTTCAAATGATTTAAACTGAATCCTAACATCTGACTAACATTAAGAGAGGCAGTATAAATGGTTCCTACACCCCCCCCACGACCAGTCTGACGCGGCTCATGCTTATAAAATATCCTGACGGTGTCGACTCGTTTAGACCCATATAATCACCTGGTTTAATCCAGGTCTCAGGAGACAGAGTGCATCGAGATTATTCTCTGTGATCATCTCATTTATAATCAGCACTTTGGGTGCAAGTGATCTAATGTTTAAAAGACCAAACTTTAAAACTTTTTGGTGTTTGTTTATCTGGCATTTTTCAGTTTTAACTTCAATGAGATTATTTCTGGATCTTGTGTATTTAATTCTTGGTTTTGCTACACGAGGAATAGATACGGTTTCTATAAACTGGGCTGTGTGTGAATTTGTAACTATTTGGTCTGTTGTATGCGTGTTCTCATTGTCGTAAATTTCCTGATGTCTTACCAGTCAGATGGTGTGAAGTATCCTAGAGATGTTATCTGATAGCACTGCTGCTCCAACTCTGCTGGGGTGCAGGCCATCAGGGCGGAAGAACCTAGGACGCTCCCAGAAACAGTTCCAGTTATTAACAAAGAGAGTTTATGTTCTCGACACCATGACTGTAACCATTCATTTAGAGCTAAAAGTCTACTAAACTTCTCAGCCCCTCGCTGGTAAGTGGGAAGGGGTCCTGACACTATGATCCTCGTTGTGGGTGATGTGCTGCGTACCGTCTCCACCAGGATCCTGAAATCCCTCTTTAAGATCTCCGTTTGCCTCAGCCTGGTGTCGTTTGTTCCGGCATGAAGAACAACCGCTCCGAAGTTCTCCTTCAGGATCGCGGGTACCTGCGCAGCGACATCAAGAAACCGAGCACCAGGAAACAGCGAGTGTGCACCTTACCTTTAGCTCCGGTAGCGCGGACATGCCGGACGTGGAATCTCCGAGAATCACAGTGTCGCGTTTCGTCTCGCGGAGAGGGGCGAAGCGGTTCTCGGTCGAGATCTCGAAGCCTGTAGTGGTGGCGGGGGAGACGTCCTCGACCGGGGCTTTGCTTGTCTCTTCCGCCGCTGCGCATCCAGGTCCATGTTGCACCTTTGCCGGAGATGTAGGTGCGCTGGGTCTGGCAGAGAAACACGCGGAGTTGAGGTGCTGGAGCGTTAGGTTCAGCCCGGGAATTTACCTGGACGAGTGCGCGTCCGCCCGGGATTTTCAGCGCCGCTTCCGCTCTCGCAGCCGGGCATGCTTTTCATGCAGCTCGCGAATCTGTTTCTCCAAAACCTCCATCTCCAACGCCACGTTTGCAAATCGAACGAGTCCTCACCTGTGCTCAAAGTCAGACACACAGCCGGCATAGTGCTCATAATCACGAACAGATTTCAGATACACAAATAAGATAAAGTGAGAGAAAATATAGTGGTAGTCGAGTTTAACTGACTACAGGCACAAGTCAGGAAGACAAACAATTTAGGATTATTAAAAGAGAAAAACACAAACAAACGAATACAAACACGAATACAAACACAGAACTCGCGGCAAACAAGTCAAACACAGGAAGCTACGTCACCGGAAGCCAGATAGTCAACCAGAGACTGAGATTGTCCATTACTATCTATTGC
>JBCEWE010000691.1:0-20000 GCA_039877035.1 Silurus lanzhouensis
ACTGACAATGGCGGAGCAGAAATGCGGTTAAGGAAGACATTGGAGGAGGAGAGACTGACAATGATGGAGCGATGGTGAGACAGAGAGAGAGACTGACAATGATGGAGCGATGGTGAGACAGAGAGAGAGACTGACAATGACGGAGCGATGGTGAGACAGAGAGAGAGACTGACAATGCGCGATGGAGCGATGGTGAGACAGAGAGAGAGACTGACAATGACGGAGCGATGGTGAGACAGAGGAGAATGAAATGAGGAGCGATGTGGACAGACGAGAGGCAGACAGCGTGAAGGACGTGAAAGGTGGAGGATGAAAGTGCTGAGATCACAGTGAGTCATCACTCGCACGGCTGAAGCTTTATGGAAAAGGGGATCCAAGGTCAGAGCTTCATAATCGCCCCGGAGGTTCCTAAAAGCTTTCACCCGCGATGAAGAGGTTACGCTGTAGCACAAGATACATCACTATCACACTCGCTTTCCGGAGAGAGGAAAAGAAAATTGGTGGTTGTGTTGAATGGTCGGGGGGGGGGGGGGGGGGGCGGGGGGGGGGGCTGGGAAGACAACGACCTTGATCAGGAGGTCGTAAGTTCAAATCCCTGCACCACCAAAACGTGATCAACTTTCCAGCATTGTGCGATTCTCCTCCAGACTGATCCCACAAACTTTATTTGAACTAGGAAACCAAATCCTGTTATAGCATGACGTTTGTGCACACAGTCAGCCGCACGAAGATCTGCTTTCCACAAATCTCCACGAAGTCTACGCAGCATGGCATGCTGGGATTTGAACTTCTGACCGCGTGAAGATGCTTGTATTATTATTAATTATCTCGTTTCTACACCTGGACGGGTGAGAGGTTTTTTTTTTCACCTGGTCTACTGTGAAAAGGTTTTCTCCAGTTTCTGCTAAAAGCAAACTCTTGTATCAGGACGGAAGAACAGCGATTGGGGAAATGAGGATGGTGAGGGGAAGAAAAAAAAAAAGCAGTGCAGATACATTTGTGCTTGATGGGATGGTCACAGTAGTATGAAGTCTGATTGGTGGACTGCAATGAAATGTATATGTATGGAAATTGGCAAACTTGCTCAAAAGGCACAGCTTGGTGGCGGTTCTGGGATTTGAACTCATGACCTTGTGACGGCATTTGGCAGTTTCGCTCACAATTATCTCCTTGTTATCTCAGCAGGTGAGGATTAAGGGTTTTGTTTGAGCAGAGAACAGAACTTGGTGGTGCTGGGATTTGAACTCACAACCTCATGGTTTATGATGGCATTTGGATGATGTCTTTATCTAAAGCAACACTTATATCATTTAATCACGTTGACAGGTGAGGGTTAAGGGCCATGCTGAAGGGACAAGCAGTAGAACTTGGTAGTGCTCGGATTTGAACTCATGACCTTATGATGGCATTTGGCAATTTAGCTTACAATTAATTCTCACCTGCCGAGATGTACAAAGGAAATATGGGTTTTGTTCAAGCAGAGAACAGAACTTTGTGGTGCTGGGATTTGAACTCACAACCTCATGGTTTACGATGGCATTTGGAAGACACCTTTATTTAAAGCGACTGACAATGATCTCATTTATGGGCAGGTGAGGGTTAAGGGCCTCACTCAAAGCCTCAGCAGTAGAACTTGGTGGTGCTTGGATTTGAACTCATGACCTTCCATCTGATCAGGTCTTTTTTCACGTCCCTAAACTAAATCCAACAAGAACCAACAAAACTTTTCATACCTGTATTTCATGTACAATCGTACCGATTTGCATACATGGACGTGCGTTTGTCCAGGGCATGTCAGGAACTTTCATGAGAACATTTTGAGTTCTCCTTGGCTGCGATTAGATATTCTATAACGCTGCACTTCAAAGCCAAACACGATTTTCTCAACGGGTCTTTTTTTGCACTTCCACCAACCCTCTGCTCAAATCACAATCCCCGGCCAGAGAGCGAGCGATCTCTAAACATCATCGTTACTCCACCGATCACAGCCCTCACAAGCAGCACATCCCCAGGCACTCGCTCAGAATCGTAGACGCGTCTCCTTTTAACAACCCACACTCCGAACTCGTCTACGCCGAGTCTCGCTCGCGCACTGCTAATTCTGCTCTTTCTGGCTTCTGGTTTTAATCATTGCCTTGGCCTTTTGGTTGCTTCTGCCCAGGTTTGTTCAATAAACTGAACTCTGCATTTGCCTCCGAGCCTGCTCGTCTTTGACAGATGGTCCCTGTAGGACTAAAGACAGCGGGCTCTTTCCGTTTGCCCGAGAGAGAGAAAGAAAGAAAAGTAATGAAAAAGAGAGAAAAAAAAAAGAGCCGGCGTGCCTCGGAGTACCTGACCACAGTGACACGTATAATAATTTAAAGCGCAAAGTACAAGTGCTCGGTGAACGCAGCGCTGCCCGTAGACACTGAGGAAATTGCATCGAGAGAAAAAAAAGGAGAAGAAACGGCGGCGGTGTCGAGAATTTACATGCAGAACGTATTCGTAGCCGATTCGCCCCAAACGTCCCTGCATGGAATAACAACAGAGTCGAACGGGACGATAAAACAACAAGCCAAGTGTTGATGATGTGAACCGAACAGACGTTCTCGAGTTCAACCAGGGCAAGATACGATACGCGTCGCGATCCAGGGGGGTCAAGAACCCGGCGATACGCGTCGTGATACAGGGGTCAAGAACCCGGCGATACGATACGCATCAGGGTACAGGGGTCAAGAACCCTGTCGATACGATACGCATGGTGATACAGGGGTCAAGAACCCGGCGATACGATACGCATCGCGATACAGGGGTCGCGATACGATACACTGCGATACTGTAAGCAAGGTGATACATTGGGAGATTTCTTGTTGATAGGAATAGGATAATTTTAGGAAAAGTTGTGAAAGATTTTCGAGACTAACGAGGCTGAATGGTGTGTTTCTGACCCAAGCGAGTTCTTCTTCTTCCTCCCATTCATCAGGTTGACTGAAGTTAATTAACTTCTCATGAGCGTCAAACGGGAAGTTCTACACGACGTCCAAATGCACAATAACGTTTGTAATTGAGGAGGATGTTCTTGTACTAATTAAAAAACAAAGGATCGGAATGAGACAGGCTCATTAGGAGCTGCTCTGGAACAGCGAGCATCAAGATAGTCTGGGAAACCCTGGGACAGGGACGTCTCTCGTCAGGTACACGTTCCAGACTGACTCCGCACTCCTGAATTATCAATGCGTCCGTGGTCCTGCTGTGAAGACATTTGAGGAACCGTTCCCACGTACAGCATTGTGTGTGTTTGCTGTAGTTTTTCCACATTCCTTCCACAAGTCATTATACAATGAATCGATTCCGAGATGACGAGGGCTTATTATCAAATCCAATCCAATCTATTAGATCATTTTCATCCCTAATCTCATCCTCTTGGTCTTTTCATGGTGACCTTGAGATTCAGAGATTAACCCCAATTCCAACATGCATGCAAGACAGCGATGCTTTAAATAAAGCCTGAGGAGAACTCGTGGCTGTGGATTAGGATGATGGTTATCGAAACCCTTCCCGGCTTCAAAGCCACTGTTTCACGGCTGTTATCTGATCTCAGGACAAAACCACGAGCGATGCTCAAGTACCTACACGCTAACTTGAGAGGAACGTGAGAGGAACGTGCTGCTTGGCGTAACAAATGGTTCATAGAGATCAGTTCAGGATTCGTGTTCCATGGGTGTAAATGTAAATGGTTCAAAAGTATTGGGACACATGACTTTTCCAGCCCCGTGCGTTTCTTCTGAAAACTGTTGAAAGAACACGATTGCACACGACGTCTTTGGAAGGTATGGAAGGTTTTTCCCGAAAAACGTAAGCTAGTTATGAAGTGCAACAAAGCCAGCTCCATGAAGATCTGCTTTCTATGGGTTGGATGTGTGTGGAAGATATTGAGAGGCCTCCTGTATAGAGCTCCAACCCTATTTAGGATGAATCTGAACACCATCCAGGCCTCCTCATCTTCATCAGCACCTGACTAACAGTCTGAATCAAATCTCACACAGATCTAGTGGAGCTCATTATCAGAGCAAATGGAGACTCCAAAGAATTAGATTCTAGTCTTTATTTTTTCTAATCCAGACTCCGCCCCTTTTCAAGGACGTACCACTGATCAGATAATAAACCCACTAGATATTTTAATAAACTCCACATGATCCATCAGATCTGCTAGAAGAATATGAATCATGTTGATCATGTTGACACCCAAACAACTGATGCTTGTTTTTAATTACTAAATGGTCCAGGGAGTGCCCCTACAAACGCAAATGGTTTAGTCCGGTTTGATTGGCGGATCCCAGTTATATATCAAACGACAATTAATTAAATCATAAACCATAAACACATAACGAGATACGGATCTTCAGATAATGAGATGCATAATGTGTGTGTGTGTGAGTGTGTGTGTGTGTTGTGGTAAATATCTGGACGTCTGCACCATCAAAGAACCAAACACTGTAGATCGTACTAATGAGACGTCGTTGATCATCTCTCCGTGTTCTACATTTGACACGTTAGTGTCCGCACGTCTGGACGTGTATTTGGAGTTACGTGATTCGACGTGGAACAGATGCAGTCGCTTAGTTTTACACTGAAGTTAAATAATGTTCACTGCACGACCACGTCTGTGTCTTTCAGCTACACTGCATCGAGGTCATGTAGCTCATAAACAATGTGTCTTCCTGACAGCTGCAGAGGTAGACCATTCTCCTAATAATCCACACACACACACACACACACACACACACACACACACACACACACACACACACACCACACACACACACACACACACACACACACACACACACACACACACACACACACACACACACACACACCGAGCGGGAAAAAGTAGGCCCTTGGCTGCAAAGTAACTGATTGTGTATGTTGTGGTGCAAAGACATGACTTACAGAGGTGATGTTTTTGATTAGATCCAGAGTCCGAGCGAGGAGCTGCTCATCTTTGCTCTCGGCCATCAGCTTTAACGCCTCTAGTTTGAGACCACTGTTCAGCAGCAGGGTAGAGATGTGTCCTATACACTGAGAGAGAGAGAGAGAGAGAGAGAGAGAGAGAGAGAGACAGTTAAACATCTGTGACCACTATTCTTCATCACCACCATCAGTGTCATCCCCATTACCTCGGCCTCCATCATCACCATCACATCACTGTCATTAGTTTTGTCATCACTGTCATCATCAAAGCCATAATCACCACATCATCATCATCATCATCATCAAAGCCATTTTCATTATAAAAGCAATAATCACCACCAACATCAAAGTCATAATCATCATTCAAACCATAATCATCACTATGATCAAAGCCATGATTATTATCACCATCAAAACCATAATCAAAGACAATCAATAAAAATCACCATAATCATCAAATCATCATCAAAGCCCTTTTCATTATAAACATCAAACATCACCAACATCAAAGCCATAATTATTACCATTAAAACCATCACCACCATCATCATCATCATCATCATCATCATCATCAAAACCATAATCATCATTAAATCCATAATCATCATCACCATCATCATCATCATCATCATCATCATCAAAACCATAATCATAATCATCATTAAAGCCATAATCATCATCACCATCATCATCATCATCATCATCAAAACCATAATCATCATCATCATCATCATCATCATCATCATCACCATAATCAAATCCATAATCATTAAAGTTTTAATTGTGGTTTTCAATTGGATAATCATTAAAAAAAAAATTAATAATCGCCATAATCAAAGGTCATAATCATCAAAACCATAATCATCATCATCAAAACCATAATCATCATCAACACAAAAGCCATAAATCATCAAACCCTTCATCATCATCAAAATATGAATCATCATGGCTGTTCTCTCAGCTGATCTTTGCTCAGTCACATCAGTGTGGAAATGTAGCTGTTTGGTTAAACACTGTGAAACCATATGAGCTCTGCACCGAGCGTCTCAGAGCTTCTCCACTTACACGCGCACGCACGCACGCACGCACGCACGCACGCACGCACGCACGCACAAACACACACACACACACAAACACACACAAACACACACAAACACACACAAACACACACACACACAGTACCTGAGGATTGAGTTTGTGCTTGGTGGTGTACAGCGAGCGGCACATGGTGAGGATCTCAGATCCGGGGCTGATGTTCGACCACGTGGAGCAGTGTGAGAGCACGCCTGACGTCACACACACCCACGGGTTCTGCTCGGACTCCAGTCTGTACAAACCAACCAAGGTGTGAATCAGCGAGTGTGTGTCGAGATGTTTTGGTTATTTTAAGCACACGATGAAAATAAAATCTTTTGGGCTTTACAGATGTTCTATAGGAATATTGCCAACATTAGATCTCTCTACAGATGTTCTATAGAAATATTTTCATATTTCGGTCTCTTTCCAGCTGTTCTCTGGGGATACTGGCATGTTTAGCTTTCTGTACAGATGTTCTACAGGGATACTAAAACCTTTTGATCTCTCTACAGATGTTCTATAGGAATATTTTCATATTTAGGTCCCTTTTCCAGCTGTTCTCTGGGAAAATTGGCATGTTTAGGTTTCTGTACAGATGTTCTATAGGGATAATAAAACTTTTTGATCTCTACAGATGTTCTATAGGAATATTTTCATATTTAGGTCCCTTTTCCAGCTGTTCTCTGGGAAAATTGGCATGTTTAGGTTTCTGTACAGATGTTCTACAGGGATACTAAAACCTTTTGATCTCTACAGATGTTCTATAGGAATATTTTCATATTAAGGTCCCTTTTCCAGCTGTTCTCTGGGGTTTCTGTACAGATGTTCGACAGGAATACTAAAGCCTTTAGGTCTCTTTACAGTTGTTCTGTCAGAATATCGCTTTTCCTCAGACTTTTTTCTTTTTACAGATGTCTTCACAAATCTCTACAACATGATGTGGAACATCTGCCCAGAACAGTGGAGCTCATTCGAAAAAGTAAATGGAGAATACATTTTTAATGGGATGTTCAGGTGTCCATGTAGATGTACGAACACACATTTATGGAAAATGTAATACTTTTTGCTTCTGAAGCGTAGCAGCGAATGAGGAGAGCCGAGGTCTCCATGAACTTTCCACACAAACAGAAGTTCTGGAAGGAGATCTTTTTGTAAATAGGAGCATTTTAAACACAAGTCGTTCGGCAGCACGTTCAATAAGCTCAGTGATGTGCTCGGAGTTTACCGATTCGTTTAATTGGCACACAAGAGCCTCTATAGACACGTGTGCACACACACACACACACACGCACGCACGTGCACGCACACACACGTGTTGTTTAGCTTTAGACACAAGCTTCTCCTCGTTTTTCCGCATCCCGCCGTACACTTCATTCGTAGAAACAGTAGGCCATTAAGCTCATTAACAATCTCAGCGACGTCTCCTGGAAAAAACGCTGCGTAACATTTTCGCAGAAATCGACTGACTGAAAAAATCCCACAAAGGCCACCAGCAACTAAACCATGGCACCATCTGCGTTTCGGAGAAGAAGGACGGCTTAAAGAAAAACAATTACACAATGGATAAATAGAAACATTATTAACAGTTTAACCTACGTTCCTCTACATCATTAAAAAATAACGGCTTTTTCCAGCCAGATGTGCTTGTGTGAGACGTCTTTCCAGACCTGTATCTTCAGCATGACACAAAGTGTGTTTGAGTGCTTGGGGAAGATCTGAAGTGGCCTGCTATAGAAGCTGTTCTTACCTGCTCTCGTCAGTCACAGGTGGCCACGCCTGCAGGAGGAGCATGAGGTGCTGAAACTCCTCCCACTTCGTACTCGACTCCAGCAGCTCCAGGAAGAGAGAGAGACGCCGAGCCTCATCCTCGATGTCGCTCATGACGCACTGAGAGACAGAAATTAAAAAGTCTGTTGATGGGCGGAGCAACCAATCAGGAGACGGACCGTCTGCGCTCGGTTAATCATGACATGAAGCTAAAACCTGATCTAGTTTGTTGCACGCTTAAATAAACTGTATATAAACATATAGAACATAAATATAAACTACTGAAAGAGAGCAAATCAATAGATTGAAGGGAGAAGAGTGGAGAAGGAGTAGAAAGGAGAAAGAGAAATTGATAGATTAAGAGAGGTGGATGATGGAAGAGGGATAAAAATAGGGGCAAAGGAATAGCAGGACGGAGGTAAAGAAAAGATTGTTAAAGTGGTGAGGTTGTGGAGGTGGGGGAAGAAAAGAGGGGTGAGGTTGTGAAGGAGGGAGATGGAGGGGAGGGGAGGAATTGGAAGAAGAATAGAGAGATGGAGGTGGGAGAGGAATAGAGGGGTGAAGATGTGGAGAGGAATAGAGAGATGGAGGGGGGGGGGGGGGGGGGGGGGGGGGGGGGGGGGGGGGGGGGGGGGGGGGGGGGGGGGGGGGGGGGGGGGGGGGGGGGGGGGGGGGGGGGGGGGGGGGGGGGGGGGGGGGGGGGGGGGGGGAGGAAGGGGGTGAGAGAGGGAGGGGGGGGGAGGAATAGAGGGGTGAAGATGTGGAGAGGAATAGAGAGATGGAGGTGGGAGAGGAATAGAGGGGTGAAGATGTGAAGAGGAATAGAGAGATGGAAGTGGGAGAGGAATAGAGGGGTGAAGATGTGGAGGTGGTGTGTGAACGTTGATGAGATGGATTCGAAATGGCAGCACACCTGAGACCTGGAAGAAGCTCCTGCTGAAATGACACACTGATCAATGCAGGAGGAGCAGTGATTAAACAGGCAACAGCACAAGCACGCACCAACACACACACACACACACACACACACACACACACACACACACACACACACACACACACACACACAGCACAAGAAGAGTACTCTACCCCTCTGGTGGTTTCTACGTTCCGGATTGTTGTAAAAAAAAAAAATAAAAGAATAGGAAGAGGAGGAGGGAGAAAGTAATTAATTTCCCTTCTGAGGGACCCGAGCAATTTAACAGTTGAGGAAACATCTGATCGCTTCAGGGAGAGAAGTGCAAAAGAGCGAACGAGCAGCAGAACATGGAGAAATCATTGCAAAAAGCATCTGAATACTCAAACTGAGAGAAAAGAAATGCAACACAAAGCAGGTTTTTGAACCTTGACTCAGCCTTGATTGTTTTCCTCAAATAGTCTCCTTCCTCAAATAGCCATCAATCCATTCCTTTAGATATCTGGACCCCAAATCTCAGACCCTGATTCCAAATCATCTACCAGACCCCAGACCTCTCACCCAGACCTAAAACCTCTCACCCAGACCCCAAACCCAGACCTAAAACCTCTCACCCAGACCTAAAACCTCTCACCCAGACCCCAAAACCAGACCTAAAACCTCTTACCCAGACCTAAAACCTCTCACCCAGACCTAAAACCTCCACCCAGACCCCAAACCCAGACCTCTCACCCAGACCTAAAACCTCTCACCCAGACCTAAAACCTCTTACTCAGACCCCAAAACCAGACCTAAAACCTCTTACCCAGACCTAAAACCTCTCACCCAGACCTAAAACCTCCACCCAGACCCCAAACCCAGACCTAAAACCTCTCACCCAGACCTAAAACCTCTTACTCAGACCCCAAACCCAGACCTAAAACCTCCACCCAGACCCCAAAGTCAGACCTAAAACCTCTCACCCAGACCTAAAACCTCTTACCCAGACCCCAAACCCAGACCTAAAACCTCCACCCAGACCTAAAACCTCCACCCAGACCCCAAACCCAGACCTAAAACCTCCACCCAGACCTAAAACCTCCACCCAGACCCCAAACCCAGACCTAAAACCTCCACCCAGACCTAAAACCTCCACCCAGACCCCAAACCCAGACCTAAAACCTCCACCCAGACCTAAAACCTCCACCCAGACCCCAAACCCAGACCTAAAACCCAGACCTAAAACCTCCACCCAGACCCCAAACCCAGACCCCAAACCCAGACCTCTCACAGTAAAGTCACAGTGTGTGTGTGTGTGTTTAAATTTTGTTTTATTTGCACAGCAAAAAGAAACAAAAAATAAGTATAGATAAAATAACTATAATTATATAGTAATAATACACAAAAAAATAAACAAAAGAAAATTAAATAAAATTAGAAACCGAATAAAAATAAAATAAAGACTAAAATATAAAAAGGGGTTATTTGGTTGCGGAGGAAAAGACTGGAGCAGATCCGTACTAATTAACCAGAGTAATCATGATGTCAACGAAAAGGGTGTAAACCGCGAGTGTGTGTGTGTGTGTGTGTGTGTGTGTGTGTGTGTGTGTTCACATCCCGACCCTTTTTCTTTCATCGCAGGCCAGGACTGGATTAAATATGAAAATTAATTCCCTCCATATTAATAGAGCTGAATGGCATTTCTTCTCTGAAGGAGCTGCTGACTGCAGGCACCATTTTACTTTTATTTATTTTTTAATCCTCATTTTTTAAAATTGTTTTCTGCTTAAAAAAAAATCTTACCCATTATTTAAACTATTGTTGACTATTAAAACCATTAAGACATAAGATGAACTTCCACTGTAGCGCTGATGACCCCCAGCTATACATCTCATCAAAACCAGATGAAACATCTCATTTTTCTCTGATGCAGAGAAGAAATGGTTTATCTCCATTTATCTCTCCAGTCTTCTAACATGCTACAATCCATCACGCTCCCTGAGATCTCAAAACTCCAGACTTCTAGTGGTTACTAGAATAGCAAAGTCCACTAAAAGTGGTAGAACATTCTCACATTTAGCTCCTAAACTGTGGAACAGTCTCCTGACAGTGTTCGGGGTTTAGACACAGTCCTACACATCACATCATAACCTTGTGCTCCAGAACATCTGATCACATGCACATGATCAACTTCAGCAGCTACGCCGATTCCTCTCCACTGCTTCTCGTTCTTCACCCATCCCTAGGCATCCTGTGGTTGCTCCAGCTCCAGTCACGTCCACCTCGTAGACACCACAATTTGTATGTAGTCCAATTCATATCTATTAGATGCTTTTTTCTCCTCATATCCAAGCTGCTGTATGATACGTTCCTGTCTATAACATGGATGTTTTTTGTTTTCTGCACCACTCTGCTCATCAATGGAGAAACATGCGTGAATGAGAATGGTGTAGGTGTTCCTGTTCAAGTGGCCAGGAAATCCATGATTGTCTGGGTGGTAGGTCTTTAACGCTACATCTCCAACATAAAGCCCAGAAGAAAAGAAGCGTAAAGTTCAGAACAGCAATCGCGTCTCACGCTCATGATCCAGGAAAGAGCCGGGGAGGAGACGAGCTCCTCCGCTAGTGGACTCATTCTCCTGCTTCTGATTATCCACCCACATCTAATCTCTCAGTGTGTGTGTGTGTGTGTGTGTGTGTGTGTGTGTGTGTCATGACTGAATGAGTTCAGACATGCTTCACTTAATAACATCCACCCACTCCATGGCCTCCCTGCCAAGTGGTTCTCTTCTCTATCAGCTCTGACACACACAAACACAAACACCACAAAAAAGAACAGCAACAACAACAATCACCCTCACAGCGTTCCAACATCCGGCTGTGCGCATCTTCTCGTCCCCGAGTCTCAACCCTGCTTCATGTCAGGGTTTTATCAAGCTCACGATATGAGGCCTCCATCCTACAGAGTGAGCGTGTGTCATGAAGGCTGGAGATGTTTCTACAGCTGAAATATCACATATATAAATAAGTATTAAAATGAGCTTGGTGCCTTCCTGGTCTTCCTGAGATGTTTCTACACCTTGATTAAAGACGGGATTGTTACAAGGCACAGATGTGAACACAGTGACCTCCATCATTCTCAAATGAAAGAAGTGTGGCACAACCAGGACTCTTCCAAGAGCTGGTCACCTGACCAAACACCTGATGGTCACTCTGATGGTACAAAGTTCCGGAAGGACAACCATCACTGAAGCCCTCCACTGATCTGCGCTTTATTTCAGAGGGTCTACATAGAGGCCACTCTTTAGTGCAAAACCCATGAAAGCCTGCTGAAGGACTCTCAGACTGTGAGAAACAAGATTCTCTGGTCTAATGAAACCAAGATTGGCCTCACTTCTAAACGCTGTGTCTGGAGGAAACCAGGCCCCATCCCATGAGTGAAGCACGGTGGTGAAAGTATCATGACATGGGGGTGTTTTCTGAGCAAGGGATTCGAGTGAAATCTGAATGGAGCAGAGATCTTCTCAATAAAAACCTGTTCCACAGTGCTCAGGACCTTAGTCTGGGCTGAAGGTTCATCAACATGACACACAACCAAGGCTTAGGGAGAACTTCTAGAGTGAAGATGGAGAAGATTTGCCCTGCAGAAAATCCACCAATCCCCAAAAAGAATCCGAGTCTGACGACTGTCCTATGAAGATCATGTAAATCCACATCACATGATGGACACGCACACACGCACACACGCACACGCGCACACGCGCACACACGCACACACGACACGCACACACGCACACACGCACACACGCACACACTTTGTTCTCTAATATTTCAAACCACCACAGGGCAAAACTGTGAAGCATGAAAATGTCAGCAACTGACAAAGAAATAGAGAGACAGCGAGAGAGAGGGAAAGAAGGTGAGGACATGAAGATCTCCCGAGGCATAAACAGGCCTCCTCCTCCTCCTCTTTTCCCTTTCCCTCGTCATCAGAGAAGAGTGGAGCGGAGGAAGACGAGAAGAAAAGTGAATCTCTTCATCAGCTGGTAAACAGCTGAGGGACACGGGCGCAGATGGATGAAGCTGCGGCACAACTGAAAGAGAAATCAAGACTGTCGGCTGCACTTAACTCCCACTTTACCCTCTTTCAGAGTGTGTGTGTGTGTGTGTGTGTGTGTGTGTGTGTGTGTGTGTGTGTGTGTGTGTGTGTGTGAGAGAGAGAGAGAGAGCTCCTGAGGATGAAATAAAGCATTGCAGAGTAGGACTGGGACTCTGGGCTGTGAAAGCGTATGAACTTGTTTCTGGAACGTAATGAGGTCGTACTGGGGCTGTGCTGCGACTCATTTGCTTATGAATGAGAGAGTGTGTGTGTGTGTGTGTGTGTGTGTGTGTGTGTGTGTGTGTGTGTGGTCATGCAGGATAGAAACGTCATTCGTTCATGGAATTTTGAGCCTTTCCATTACCAAAATTCTCAAAAGATCTCCAATTTCTCCAAGATCATGAAGATCACCAAAATTTCAAAGATCAACATGATCTCAATTATCTCCAAGATGTCAAAGGTCTCCAAGATCTATAAGATTTCCAAGATCTCCAATATCTGTAATCTCTCAAAACACACACCAACTTTACCAAGATTAAAAAAAAAAAAATCTCCAATAATCAGCAAAATTGTAAAGATCTCAAACTTTTCCAAGACCTCCAAGATCTCAGCATTCCTCCAAAAGCTTGGGTGAAGTCTGATTTAACTCATTTGGAAATAAAAAAAAATTATATATAAATGTCCTGATGCCTACAAAGCAGGGAAATGCTCTGGATAGATACACAAACATCCAGCATTGGATTTCCACTAACTGTTCGAGCAGCATTGCTGACTAAAAACATCTCAAAGATCTGCATGGAAGAGTCATCAGCCTCGGGAACTTCATGTAGATGAAAAATAAGGCTGAGCGAAAAGCCGGGAACCGATAGAACAAATAAGGATTAGGATACATTTCAGCGTGAACCTGAATGGCACTCAAGATAAGTGCTCACTGCGTGGTCCAGTTCTTCTGAATATTCCAGGATTTTTCTCCCCTCGATACAGGACTCGTGGGTGTGTGTATATTAGATGACGTTGAGGTCCAAATAAAAAAGAATTTCAATCCTTCTTTTGAAGTCCACCTCTACACACCTGCGATACTGAATGTAAGCGTATAGGTGGAAAACGTCCACCAGATAACGATAAAAAGAAAGAAGTTTGAGAAGAAGCTCAAAAAGATAAAATGGATAAAATAAAAGCGGATTGTTTAAACTCAACTAAATATAAATAAAGCCAAAACATTTCTCCTCACAAGGTGACCTGAAACCTGTGACCTAAAGAGCACAGAGCTCCATGAACTCCATGCACTGCTTTCCATGGGTTGTGGAAGATCTACAGGCTTAGAGCTCAATCACTACTGAACACCTTTGAAGCATCCTCACTTCCTCACCTACATCAGTACCTGACTGTCTGAACGAAAATCTCCACAAAATCCAGTAGAACATCTTCCCAGAAGAGTGGAGCTCATTCTAACGGGAAGTCTGGCTGGAATATAAATGTCATGAACGAGAGCGATTTAATTGCGTGCGGGTTTTTAATATTTCAGCACAATAAGGACTCGAGTCGGGGTTAAAGTGGAAAGTGCTGACATGGTGTTTCTCGTCTCGAAGGTCTTTGTTAAGGTCAGAGCAGCTTGTTCCTTTCCCGTTCTGCTGTTCTGGGCCAGAAGGGATGAAAGAACGATGAAGAGAAGGGAAAAGTGGGAGGGGGAAAAGAAAAGGAATAGACCTGTGTGTGTGTGTGTGTGTTTGTGTGTGTGTGTGTTGGGTCCAGGCTGTTTCGAATGACCTCACAAAGCTTGGCATTATTATTCCAGTGAAGTTCTACAGCCTCCTTTTAATCTATAGAGGTCGTTCTTCCTTAGAGAAGAAACACGAGGGGAGAACAAGGGGCTTTGACTGGTGTTGAAGTCAGGGCTGGAACAGGAAGATAAAGCGTACGTCCCGATATCACACTTTGCAGTACAACACAACTCTACTGCACTCGCCTTCATTACAGACGCTCACGCAAACGTGGAGGACGTGTGATGACTTACAAACGTGAAACTTTTCATGCATAAGCTTGTTTTTTTTTTTTTTTTTACCTCCAGAACTGCTTTCTTTTTAATACGATCTTCTACAGGTAATTCGCATCTCGATGCAGCTCTACCTCTGCCAGGTTAATCTCTATTGCGTGTGACTCTCAGGACACGCCTCGGTCTCCCAAATGATTGGTTTCCAGATGATAAAAGTAAAAAGTATTATATATAAATAAATCTTTTTCTCTGCAGAGCTTTATTCCTTTTGTTTATTCTGTACTGAACCGTTATTGTACTTGGGGAGTGTTTATAGAAACCCCATGGAGGTTCCTCACACGTTCCTCATCAGACACGCGCGCATTACAGTGATAAATATTTCGATATGTGGATGATGAATGCCACTTGTGTAGAGACTCCCGGACGCTCACGCTCAATGTGAATGAATTTGGAAGGTCATGTCATTAATATTCGAGGGATAATGAAGCACTCAGGAGTTTTTCTTCGCCATTTTCTGGAGTTTTTAAAAGTGACTCGGAGGAGAGACGTCATATTAAAGCGTGAACATGATACTGGACTTTCATGCTGATTCAGGAAAATCATCAAGGATGCGGTGGTTGTGAAGCGAGTTACTGTTACCAGGTAGAAGATGAATAATTTACAATATAGATGGATGTATTGATAAGTGGAGGATGAATAATTGAGTAGATGAATAGATGGGAGGATAGATATAGATGGATGGGAAGATGGATGCACTGGAGGATAGATAGATGGTGGAAGATGGATAAATGGATGGGAGGATAGTTAAATAGATGATGGGAAAATAGATGGAAAGTGTGAGGAAAATAGATATATGGATGGATGGGAAAATGGAAGGATAAGCAGGATGGATGGATGGATAGGAGGATAGATAAATGGATGGGAAGATAGCCCTGACCTCCTCAACACAACATCATTAGGAAAAACTGGAACTGGAGAAACCGGTGCCTCTCACCTTCTCCATCATCAGCACCTGACCTCACTAACCCTTTTGTAGATCATGACTGATCACTAAACCCCACAGTGACGCCCCAAAACTTTTCCAGAAGAGAAGAGTGACTGAGATAATACTGAGTTGTAAAGAGTTAGAAGGTGCAATGAGTGAGTGCGATGGTGAGGTTTTCATAACCTTTTAGACATCAAACCTTCAGCAAGCCTCAATGGGGTGTGTAATGGCTTTTTATTTTGCGTTCATCTGATGCACACTGGGACCCAAAGCTCGGTGATGAAGAACGCTGATATAACAGCACAGTAAAATGACCTATAAAGTCCCCTCGGAGAACGACAAACTGTTTTTGTAGGTTCTGCTGGTGGGCAAAGACTTCGTGTTCTCCGCCAGAGAGCAAACTCTTATAGCATGTCATTAAAAACCGCGAGGAACGCAGCTGTTCACGCACCGCTGACCTACACCGAGTACTCGCCTATTCCACTGACCTCCAGCCAAATCCGAGAGAGGGAGAGAAAGAGGGATAGAGAGAGAGAGGGAGAGAAAGAGTGATAGAGAGAGAGGGAGAGAGAGAGAAAGAAACACACCAGTGACGGGAACATCGATGTAGAAGAATCAATAATGTTCAGGATGTGAGAAAGTGTAGCGTCACTTCAGCACTTGGACAGCGACTCTCACAGAAAGAATGAAAGAAAAGCTCCGTTTTCCTTCATGTCTTCTCATTACAAAAATACCCCCCAAATCTGACCAACCCACTCACTCTAACCCCACCTAAGCCTACAACCACCCAACCACTGTAACCCCACCTACACCCACCCACCCACCCACTCTAACCCAACCTACCCCTACATCTCACTCTATCCCCACCTACCCACTGTAACACCACCTTCACCCACCCACCCACTCATTCTAACCCCACCTACCCCTACAACCACCCACCCACCCACTGTAACCCCACCTTCAACCACCCACCAAACCACTCACTGTAACCCCACCTACCCCTACAACCACCCACCCACTGTAACCCCACCTTCAACCACCCACCAAACCACTCACTGTAACCCCACCTACCCCTACAACCACCCACTCACTGTAACCCCACCTTCAACCACCCACCAATCCACTTACTGTAACCCCACCTACCCCTACTCACTGTAACCCCACCTACCCCTACAACCACCCACTCACCCTAACCCCACCTACCCCTACAACCACCCACCACTCACCCTAACCCCACCTACCCCTACAACCACCCACCAACTCACTCTAACTCCACGTACAACCACCCGCCCACTCACTCTAACCCCACCTACCCCTACAACCACCCACACACAACCACCCACCCACTTACTCTAACCCCACCTACCCCTATAACCATCCACCCACCCACTCACCCACTCACTCTAACCCCACCTACCCCTATAACCAGCCACCCACCCACTCTAACCCCACCTACCCCTATAACCATCCACCCACCCACTCAACCACTCACTCTAACCCCACCTACCCCTATAACCATCCACCCACCCACGCACTCGAACCCCACCTACCCCTACAACTACACACCCACTCACCCTAACCCCACCTACCCCTACATCTACACACCCACTCACCCTAACCCCACCTACACCCACTGATTCTGTAGGTTTTGGACCAATGTATTTTGGCAAGACGTGTGATTTTACTTTCTGGAGCGGTTTCTAACTACATGGGCAATAACACAACTCCTTTATATGGTGAGTTGCAGAAGAAGACACAGGGTGGGTGAGATAAGCAGGACATCATGGTGTTTGGGGATGAAATCCTGTAACCAGGGAACACTTAGAAAGACCAGACAGAGCTAAGACACACACACACACACACACACACACACACACACACACACACACACACACACACACACACACACACACACACACACACACACACACACACACCCTTGTGGGAGAGTGAAGACAGGAACATGGTGATAAGACATGTTTTGCTACAAACTAGTTATAATTCCTACAGAAAACAGATGGACGTTGGACAGACGGAGCTCAGGCTGCAACGAGACAATGTTCTGCTCATAATGCTCAAAAAAACAACAACATCTCATCAGTTATTTCTCCTGTTGATTCACACACTTTCATTAACAAGCCTTCAGTCGTACACAATTTATTTCTTCCATCAACCATTCAATTAATTCCACACATCTGAGCCCTTCATTTATCCATCCATTTATTGATCCATCCATCCTTTCACTCATCCTTCCATTAAACATTCCTTTTATCCACTTGTTCTTTACGTTTCAGCTCCAGTGTCCAACAATTTGTCTGTCTGTCTATCCATCTAACTTTTTTTTTCACTCAGGCACTTGTCTTTCCATCTTTCCACCCATCCATCCATCCATCCACCCATCCATCCAATAATCAACCCATTTTATCCATATATCCATTCACCCTAATCATTTTCCTCAATTTCATAAATTTACCTATTAATAATTAAATATGGTCAGTCATTTATTTATCCATCCATCCATCATCCATCCATCCATCCATTCAATTAATTCGAACCATCTGTCCATTTCATCCCTTATGCAATTTATTCCATCCATCTATTTATTTCATTAGGCAGTTAGTTCACCCATCCATCCCTCTAACTCCTTTATTCACCAATCTCCTCTATAATGCAAATAATTCTGTCTATCCATCCATCTCTAATATTTCATCCATCCAACCAACTAATTCCTCCCATCTTTCCCATGATGCAGTTAATTCCATCCATCCCTATTAATCCAATCCAATTTAATCCACTCTACTATTTTGCAGTTAATTCCACCCATCCACCCATCCATCCATCCATCCACCCATCCATCCATCCATTCATATTAATTCCATCTATATAATTTCTACCATCGTAACTATTATGCAGTTAATTTCATCCATTCATCCTGCACCAAATTCCATCCATCCATCTCTAATATTTGCAGCTAATTAATTCCATTCATCTGTCCATCTCTCTATTTGTCTTGCAGTTAATTCCATTCCTTCCACTATTCATCCTTCCTATTAATTTCACCCAATTACTTCCCTCATCCACCATTTCTCCCATTATGCAATTAATTCTATCCATCCATCCATCCATCCATCCATCCATCCATCCATCCAAATAATTTCCTATATCTTTCCTATTATGTAGTTTCTATCCATCCATCCATTCATATAGAGAGATAATGATCATTAGATTACTAATAAAAGAACTAAAGAATGTAGAGTTTCACACTGAACTACAGCAGCACAGTGTGGACATGAAGGATGATCCCATCGACAGAACAGAACTACAGGTTTCTGTTGGAGGGAATTGCCAGAGAGAGAGAGAGAGAGAGAGAGAGAGAGAGGGAGGGAGGGAGAGATAGAAAGAGAGAGTGAGGAAAAAAAGAGAGAACAGTGCAGAGGAGTGAAAAATAGGCAGTTGTTGACATACAGCGGGCTGAAAAGAGAGAGAGAGAGAGAGAGAGAGAGAGAGAGAGAGAGAGAGAGAGAGAGAGAGAGAGAGATGGAGTGTCACTGGTGGAAGTAAAAGAGCGAGATATATACATACAGACTTGTGTGTGTGTGTGTGTGTGTGTGTGTGTGTGTTTGCACGCGAAAGGAACTACACAGACTTTTTCTCAGAAATACACACACTAAACAAACGGGACACAAAACCAGGTGAGTGAATACAACCTCAGGTTCAGTCATACGCCGTTAAATCAAGGACACACTATGCAGGCAATCACACACACACACACACACACACACACACACACACTGAAGACTGCCACTAGGAGCAATCAACTGCTCCGTGATCACTGAGCAGCCGAGCAATGAGTACACACACACACACACACACACACACCCACCCACCCACACACACACCATTAACAGTAGCCCACTAAGTGGCCATATTAAAGCCAGTGAACAACAGGGGAACAGGGGACATTGTTTTAATGACCACATTAGCCCCAGTCATTCAGCTTGTTTGTGGTTACACACACACACACACACACACACACACACACACACACACACACACACACACACACACACACACACTTTACACCCTGACAGCTTCCTAAAATGACAAATGGCCTCGGATTATGAAGTCAGGGGACCAAGGCAACTGCAAAAGCTTGGCATCTAATCCCAACACACACACACACACACACACACACACACACACACACACACACACACACCACACACACACAC
>JBCEWE010000691.1:30000-35000 GCA_039877035.1 Silurus lanzhouensis
GGAGGATTCTTCAGGATGTGGGCGTCGCCCTGCCAGAAGAGCTTGGGAAGCCACGCGGCGTGCACGGCGCTGGCCGTCAGAGTGCCGCCGCCTTTCTGAGGAATCCGAGACGCCAGTTTGGAGATGGACAGAACGTTCTGGCTGCTCAGAACCGGCTCCAGGGCTCTGAGCGGGTCCGAGTCTTCGTCGGTCAGCTTTTTATAATCCAGACCTGTCGGATACGACATGAAGCGTACATCAGGTCCAAGCTAGGCTAGTCAGCGTTTAGGCTAGTCAGCGTTTAGCATGCTAGTACAGGATTAGAGTTTAAAAACAGGACTCGGTGGGTCACGTGGACGACTGTTTTTAAACAAATTAAATAGCAAACATTGATTTCATGAACTTTCCAGCTTCTGCTACACTCCTCTCAGGTATGACTCATGCTGCTCACCAGGGCAAATAATTTACTGTGCACTCTTATTATTAACATGGACCCAAACCCGGACTGATTCACCTCTGCCGCATTGAGAGATTGGTGGAAAACAAACGGGTACGTGATGTTCTACAGGAGATATCTACAACCACTTTTTCCACTAATTCAGCATTCATGAGTGCAGCCAGGACCAGAAGTGGACGCATTCGCTTGTAGGGGGGAAAAAAAAATTTCTGATTAGTTTTTTTTTTGGGATTTACTCCACCTCATTTCCAGTGATGGAGTGTGGTGTATGGAGAAAGCGAGGAACCGGTTCCTCGAACAACAGTAACCTTGATGATGATGAATGAAAGCTGGCGAGACTCAATTAGCGGGGTCTCATTTCCATAATGCTAACTGCACCCTGAAAGCTTCCATTCATCTTTAGGGATATGAGACTTAGGAGAACCATGAATCATCAGGAACCTCCTACAAGTGAGTCCCTCAAACAACGTGTCTGATGTTCAAGAGTCACGTTTAATGACATAAGCTTCAAACTTCCACATTTAGTCTTCAGTTTTGCTCTTATAATGAGCTCCATTTCTTCTGGGGAGATGTTCCACTAGATTTTCTACTGGTGTAGCTGAGGAAGTGGCCAGGGGTTGGAGCTCACATTCATCCCCCCCAAGGTGCTGAAGAGGGTTTGAGCTCTATAGCAGGCCACTCGAGATCTTCTGCACACATCAGGAGCTGGGCACTTTGTGTCATGCTGGATAAAGGTTTGGTTCAGGTTCTCCTGGTTCAAGTGAGGGAAAAGAAAAATGTGAATTTTGAGCAGAGGCGATTCCTGAAACTCGTCTAGATGCGAGGAGCTTAATTTTTAAAGGGAAATGTATTCAATTCCATTCAATTCAATAATGCAAGTATAAAATCCATGGTACAGAAAATTCTAAAATGTTTCTGGTTTAACTGAAATGGACTCTGCATTACTACAGAATCATCTCAGAGTTTCTTCACCCACCACCGCCAACAAGCAGTTCCTGACTGCATCTTGATATCGGCCCTTTCATATGATACTTAGTAAAATTGATAGCTTTTCTAGACAGTTTGAACTCGGGGTACTGAAAAGTAATCGTATTTTTTGGACTTCGCCACACGTGTACAGGACCGTACCTTTCCAGAGAGCGACTTTTCTGCTATATTTGCGCTTTGAAATTAGACGTGGGTACAAAAAAAACGACTCTCAAGGCCCCCGGCGCAAGAAACGCGACCCCGTTGGCATCGAAGCGGAGTGACAGTCTTTTTATTTTTTCCGTCCATTTCCACTTCTCTTGTCTCGTTCGGAAGAGCAATTAACATCCGCGAGTTGCGCCTCGCTCGAGAGCCGGAGAATGCGACTAATTAGATCATTTAGTTCTTATCTGCGTGCCCTCTTTAAATTTCCGCTGTTTCCCTTTTAATTTTCTCTTCTTCAAGCGCCGGAAAAAAAAGAAAAGAAAAACAAACACGACGAGCAATTAAGCTGCTTTTATTATTGTTTTCAATCCCGTACAGAATCAGTGTTGGCGAACGAGGAGGCTGTAATTAGGAGTCGCGGCTTGACGCGTTTGTTCAGGCAGGTACCGAACCTGCAGTTTTTGCTCGTCGTAACAAGGTTCTGTTCATCTAGAACATATTGTTCTTTTTTTTTTTTTTTATAGAAAAGCGAAGGAGCTGATTTACAATTGAAATAAAAGCGAGCAGGTTAAAACTGAAGGAAATGGTCAAGGAGGAAGTTTGAGTTCGGGAGAAAAGTTTCTCGACGCCTCCCCGAGATGTTTTGCTGGTTTTGTTTTAAAAGTTATAATCAAGTAGATTTCCATCATTTGCATTTGAAAAGAATAACGAGTTCGAGGTGTTATGAGGGCAGAGACGAGGCATCGGGAAACTTCGCAACAGTATACAATAGGTACGTTTACAGTTCCGGTTCCTCGTGCGCCTGCAGAACACCTCTGACCCATCAAGACCTGGACTCCACAAGACCTCTGAAGGCGTGGGAGGTCTGGCACTGAGACGTGAGCAGCAAATGTGACATGGAGCCTTCAGACTTGTCCACCAGCATGTTCCTTGCAATCAAATTAAGATCTGACACTATGTGATGTTCCTCAGAATGTTCCTGAACCACTTGTTGCATTGTGGAACATCAAGTGACAATGCTCAGAGAAACATCCATATGGACCAAGGTTTCTAAGCAGAACATCTGCCTCCACGGCTCCATCCTGGTGCCATCTCTTCTCCAGGTAAGCCATGCCTACACACCTAATTAGTTAAGATTTTGGACTTCTTGGATCTGAGAGGTCATGAGTTCAAATCCCAAAACCATCGAGCTGCCAGTTATATAAAGATGATTGTAAGTCCCTCAGCGTCTAAGGCGTTAAACTTTGGATTGGAAGGTCATGAGTTCAAATCCCACAACAATTAATCTGCCACTGCTGGGCCCTTGAGCAAGGCCCTTAACCCTCAACTGCTCAGTTGTATGAAAGAGATAGATGCACGTCGCTTAGATAGGAAGGTCATTAGATCAAATCCCAGCAGTGCCAAGCTCCCACTATGGGGCCCTTGATAAAGGCCCTCTGGATAAGCATGCCTGCTAAATGCAATGCAATGTCAAGCCTTCGCTCATCAATGAGCCTGAAGTGTCCATGAATGTCCAACACGTTCGGAAGGTACAAAACCCCACATATTGGCTAAACCAGAGATGCTGTCTAGACATAGTCTAGACACCACACATATCAAGGTCAGATCTTTTCCGTCCATCCAATTACTCTGCCTCCAGACAATCACAAGATACTCCGTGTTCTTCACGTCACCTGTCGTTGGCTTTAATCACACCAATAATCCATGCATCACTGTTACCCCAGTGTGGGTCAAACTCACCGTTAGCGACGGCCTTCAGCTTCTTCAGCAGTTTGACGTGTGTGTCGGGGCTCATGGTGAAAGAAGGAAGGTAGTTGGAGCATGAGCAGCCCTCCAGCAGTGTGTAGTAGTAGAGCAGACGCTGCAGGTCCACACCTGCGATGCCTGGGTACACGTACTTGCTCATGTGTGTGTAGAAAGCCTGGGGTTCAGACTTCAGGGTCTGGAAAAGGCCCAAGGACTCACTGCGGCTCTCAATCTCTTTAGTGGAGAGTCTGAGAGGAAAGAAAGAGACACGACACGTGAATTTATGAGAACTGAGAGTTCTGAGGAGGACACGGGTAACTCAATACATACGTGTCTGTCAGTCTGTCCTGGTCTGTATCTCAGAGCTAGTCTCTGTCTGTCTGTCTGTCTGTCTGTCTGTCTGAGTGTCTACCAGTCTCTAAATGTAGTACTCTGTCTACCAGTATCTTTGTTAGTCTCCGTCCATCAGTCTGCATTTACCAGTTTCTATGTTAGTCTCTGTTTATCTGTCTCTACCAGACTGTTGGTATCTCATCAGTCTCTGTCTGCCTTTACCAGTCTCTGTCTGTCTGTCTGCCTCTACCAGTCTCTCATACTCTGTCTGTCTGCCTTTAGCATTCTCCATCTGTCTCTCAAAACCATTCCCTGTCTACCAGTCTCTATATTTGTCTCCGTCTGTCTGCCTCGAGCAGTCTATCTGTCTGTCTGTCAGTAGCATCATCTGTCACTCAGAACCAGTCTCTGTCTGAGTGTGGTACTCTGTTAGTCTCTGTCTCTACCAGTCTCTCTGTATCCCTCTTACAGAGTCTCTCTTGTCTGTCTCTCTAGTACTCCATCTGTCTCTTCCAGCCTTTCAGTCACAACCTGTCTGTCTGTCAGTCTCTCTCTCTACCATAAACTGTCTTTTTATCTCTAGGACTCTTTGTCGGTCCGTCTCTATAAATCTTTGTTATTCTCCATCAGTCTCACTTTCAGTCAGTCTCTCTATCTACATGTCCTCTGTCTCTCTTTATAAGCCTGTTTTTGTCTGTCTGTCTGTCTGTCTTTCTCTTGGTTCCTCTGTATCTTGCCTTGTCTTAGTATGCTGAAACTGGAGACTCCATTTAAAAAAAAAAAAAAGTCTCATTACGTTAAGTCGTCGCTATGGAAATGATGAGACAATTCCCACCCAACTGAGTAAATGTGAGTTGAACAGGAGGTCGTCTGGTCATGTTTCATCCCTTCATCTCTGAAACATTGCTGATTATTTGTTTGGGGGACGGGGACGGAAATCTTGGACCATCTATATTTAATGTCCGTGTCTTTTTTTTCTTCTCTAAATGAAAGATGAACAGATTTCGGGAAAACGGCGCTCCGATTCTGACACGTGGGAATGTTGTACATAGCCGAGCTATTAATAAATTACACCACGGACCTGCTCTGGCTGTCGGGTTCATCAGGGTTCACTCCCATAGTGGAAGAGAAAAAAAAAGGGAAAGAAAGGAGGAAAAGAAAGAGAGAATTCAAACAATGTGTAGAACAAGAGATGAACAAGTCGTCGTCGTCTCCGCTGTCCCGCGTCACCTTTCTTCACTAATCACACAAGCTGAGGCCGAGAAGAAGCGCAAACACAGAGACAGGAAACTTTCTGGGAACGTTAGGAACCTAAAGAGCTCTGGAGGAAAATCTCTGTAGGCTTCTGTTCATG
>JBCEWE010000691.1:37500-57500 GCA_039877035.1 Silurus lanzhouensis
GCTGATTGGTTCTGTCCTAATTAATATGCGTGATAACAAACTAAATAACGCCGGTCAGAGCATCGACTTCCTGCCAAGCTTCAGTAGATCACGGATGTTCATGCAGACGTTCAAGCAGATGTTTGGGGAACGGGTTGCTCGCTGTTAGAGGGAGATCTTTATTCATTATTATATTAATTATCCTGGGGGGTAATTAAAGGGCATGAAGGGGTTTAGATGCGATTAAAGGAATCAAGAAGGTGTAGGTTCCAAACGCAGGTACTGACTTGAGGAGAATGTGTGTGCGCGCGTGTGTGTGTGTGTGTGTGTTTGATACACTCTCTCACACACACTATTTACAATGTCAGGACCTTGCTAAAGTCCTCAGGAGCTCTATATTACAGCAGAACACCCCGAGATTGTATTTAATACCGGTGATGTCACTCACGCTACAGGAGTTTAGCACCTGCGCTAACATGCGCTCACACTAACAGGGTTTGAAAGACTACTGATGAGAAGACACACAGCTGAGGGTCTCGCTAACGAGCTCTCCTCGTTACACACCGACTAGGGAGAAAAGATGAGAAGAGTGAAGGAGAAGTGGATAGAAAGGAGGAGAAGAGATTAACGGAGACAAAAGAGCGAAGGATAAGAAGAGACGAAGAAATACAAGAAATGAGAAGACTGAAGGCAGAAGAGTAGAGAAAAGAGGAGAAGAGAGGAGAAAATAATAGACATGGGGAGATGAGAGAAGGGAAGAAGAAAAAAGACAAGAAGAGAGTAGAAGGAAAAGAAGAAAAGATAAAAAGAGTGAATGAAGGAGAAGAGACAAGAAGAGATGACTGGAGAAGAGAAAAGACAAGAAGAGATGAAAAGAGACAAAGAGAGAAGAGAATAGATAAGAATATGATATAAGATATGAAGAAACAAGAAGAGCTGCAAAAACACACAGCTGAGGGTCTCGCTAACGAGCTCTCCTCGTTACACACCAAAAGGGGGGGGGGGGGGTGTAGATAGAGAGAAATGAAGGAAAAAAGATAAGTAAAAGAAAGAAAAGAAAGAGGGGGAAAAACAAAATGGAGGGAAATACAGAGAAAGAAAAGATTTGAAAAAACTAAAGATAGAGAGACTTTGGGATGGAGAGAGAGAGAGAGAGAGAGACAGAGAGAGTAAAGGAGAGATCATCACTTCATCCTCAGTTTAACACACATTCCATCATGGAGTCAGTGCAGGTGCCATGTGACTCATTAAGACGCACCTGATAGCTAATAAAAGTGGCACAGACGTAACAAGGTCATTAACACACACACACACACACACACACACACACACACACACACACACACACACACACACACACACAAGCGGTCAGTGATGTTCTCAGAAGGAAACTGACTACACGGATGAGAAGAACGCTTGGTTTGCTTACCCTGTACAAGGGGCTGCACTTGTTCTTGAAGCAGGGAACCAGACGGGAGTAGATCTGAAGGGAGTAGTAATACGCAGCCAGCTGGAGAGACAGAGCTGAAGGAAGCTGCTTCTCAAAACACGTGTTTGCGTCCAACACCTGAAAGACAAACAGGATTTATTATTATTCATCAATGTGCTCTGCTGGGATATGAGCACACACACACACACACACACACCCTGACAAGACAAATGAAGGGGGGGGGGGGTAATGGAGAACAAAGAGAAAATAATAGCAGGTTAGAGAGAACATGGGATGGGGAGAAATAAAAAAAATAAATTACATGGCAGGACCACAGAAGAAAGGAATAATAGAGAAGCAGGTGGGGTAAGGAGGAAGAGAAGAGAAAGGGGGAGAAGAAACGAAATGAGAGAAGAGATACAGTAGGAAGAAAAAAGAAGAGGTAAGAGATGGAAAAGACAAGAAATAGGAGAAAAGATGAAAAGAGAAGAGGAGACACCACAGGAAACGAGAGATGAGAAGAGAGTAGAAGAGGAGTGGAGGGGAGACGAGAGGAGATGAGGGGAGAAGAGACGAAACAGGAGATGAGGAGGAGAGAAATCGTGAGACAAAAAAGGATATAAAGAAGAGATAATGAGACAAGATAAGAGGAGATGAAGAGATGAGAAGGGAAGAGAAGAGGAAAATGGACAGATGAAACCAGGAGAAAAAATCATTGTGTTTACAAATTGCACGTTCAGGGATTACGGATGCTCAGTTATAGGATGGAGCAGTGTGATAATTCTCTGCTGTGTGTGTGTGTGTGTGTGTGAGTGTGAGAGAGAGAGAGAGAGAGAGAGTGTGTGTGTGTGTGTGTGTGTGTGTATATATGTGTGAGTGAGAGAGAGTGGGTGTGTGTGTTGCTGCACTACATGCTTAAGCCGACAATGTTCTTGGCAAAGCAACAAAGTCAGTACACAGCCGGAGTCTGGGGTTAATTCATGTGAGCCTGAAGCTCACACACACACACACACACACACACACACACACACACACACACACACACACACACACACACACACACACACACACACACACACACACACAGAGCTGTTTAACATTCCTCTCACTTTTCTCTTTCAAATCTCCCCCAGTCTGTTTCAACAACTTAAACTCACACTTCAAACACACTTCCAACAGAGAGGAAAAGAGAGACACACTTACACACACAATGTGTGTGTGTGTGTGTCAGTGTTAATCATTTAAACTTACATGTAACACATACACACACACACACAATCATTTAAACTTACATGTAACACAGACACACACACACACTTTAACACTGACAAATACACACACTCAGATACACACAGAGACACAAACTCACCTGAGGCAGCGCGAGCAAATAGGCCAAAGCCAGCGTCATGTCCCGGGGAAAAGCATCACTCGCCAACTGGAGTAGAACTGAGAGAGAGAGAGAGAGAGAGAGAGAGAGAAAGAGAGAGAGAATTTTTGAAATCTCACAATTGGGTGAAAATTAAAGAAAGACAAAAGAAAGTAGGATGGAAGTAGAGAAAAGTAAGAAAGAAAGAAAGAAAAAGACAAAAAAAACAAACAAAAGGAAAGCATAAAGAAAAGAGGGAGAGAAGGACGAAAGAAATGGAAGCTTAATGGAAAGAAAGACAGAAAGAAAGAAAGCATAGATTGAGAAAGAAAAACAAAAAGGAAAGAGGGAGGGAAGAAAGGAGGACAGGAAAAGAAAGAAAGAAAGAAAGAAAGAGCATAGATTGAGAAAGAAAGAAAATAAAGAAAAAAGAAAAAGACAAAAACAAAAGGAAAAAGGGAATAAAGGAAGGAGGACAGGAAAAAAGAAAGGAGGACAGAAATAAAGGAAGGAGGACCGGAATAAAGGTAGGAGGACAGGAATAAAGGTAGGAGGACAGGAATAAAGGAAGGAGGACAGGAAGACTCTCTCTGTCCCTGTAATATTCGAGGTTACCCTCAGTGGCAGGAAACAGCTGCTCTCCCTCACTCCTGGTCTCAGCTAACTTTCCTGTATGGAGCAAAACTTCTGCAAAGTCCTCGTGAGGGACGTAGTCATAGGAAGAGTACGCGTCATCCCTCTAAATAACACACACACACACACACACACACACACACACACACACACACACACACACACACACACACACACACGTTTTCAGGCTTGTAAAAGGGGCGTGGCTTTCAGAGGTGTCCTAACATTTAGCGTATTTGGAAGGGGACTGAAGTATACGGAGGAACTCACCAGGTCGACATACGGTTCCTCAAAAAGTTCCTTGTAGAACGGGCTGCAGCCCTGCATCTCCAGCCCTGCTTTCTGATTGGCCGCTCCGACGTTGTGCGAATCCTGACCCTTACGAGAGACAGGACATACCGTGATTAGGAGACGTCTGAGTGACGTTCACGATCGGGAGACAGAAAAGCTGGTTTAAATCGTACGTGTAAGGGGCGGAGATAGCTGATGGAGTCTTTCCACCACTGGGAGTCGCTGATGGTGTTCAGCACGGCCTTGGTGTTCATGGTGGTGGTGGTCAGGACCTCGAGGGTGCGGGCAGTGGTTCGCTGGAGAAGTGCTGAAGACTGAGAGACTGAACCTCCACCAGACCTTCCACCTCCACCCTGCTACAATCATACAGAGGATAACATCTGAGTTCATATTGAAGCCTGAAGGAGAACAATTAATAAAATACACTGCAGGTAAAAGTGTTAACAACTTCTCACTTCTGATTGGTCAGAAAGCTTCTGTGCTGCATCTCCATCCAATAATCTAGTTTCCACACCTAAACTCCTTTAGCCAATCACAATCCACCATTCACACCTGAACTCCTTCAGCCAATCACAATCCAGTATTCACACCTGAACTCCTTCATCCAATCACAATCCACCATTCACACCTGAACTCCTTCAGTCAATCACAATCCACCATTCACACCTGAACTCCTTCAGCCAATCACAATCCAGTATTCACACCTGAACTCCTTCATCCAATCACAATCCACCATTCACACCTAAACTCCTTTAGCCAATCACAATCCACCATTCACACCTGAACTCCTTCATCCAATCACAATCCAGTATTCACACCTGAACTCCTTCATCCAATCACAATCCACCATTCACACCTGAACTCCTTCACCCAATCACAATCCAGTATTCACACCTGAACTCCTTCATCCAATCACAATCCACCATTCACACCTGAACTCCTTCAGCCAATCACAATCCAGTATTCACACCTGAACTCCTTCATCCAATCACAATCCACCATTCACACCTGAACTCCTTCACCCAATCACAATCCACTATTCACACCTGAACTCCTTTATCCAATCACAATCCACCATTCACACCTGAACTCCTTCAGCCAATCACAATCCAGTATTCACACCTGAACTCCTTCATCCAATCACAATCCACTATTCACACCTGAACTCCTTTATCCAATCACAATCCACCATTCACACCTGAACTCCTTCAGCCAATCACAATCCAGTATTCACACCTGAACTCCTTCACCCAATCACAATCCAGTATTCACACCTGAACTCCTTCATCCAATCACAATCCACTATTCACACCTGAACTCCTTTATCCAATCACAATCCACCATTCACACCTGAACTCCTTCAGCCAATCACAATCCAGTATTCACACCTGAACTCCTTCAGTCAATCACAATCCAGTATTCACACCTGAACTCCTTCATCCAATCACAATCCACCATTCACACCTGAACTCCTTCATCCAATCACAATCCACTATTCACACCTGAACTCCTTTATCCAATCACAATCCACCATTCATACCTGAACTCCTTCAGCCAATCACAATCCAGTATTCACACCTGAACTCCTTCATCCAATCACAATCCACTATTCACACCTGAACTCCTTCATCCAATCACAATCCACCATTCACACCTGAACTCCTTCATCCAATCACAATCCACTATTCACACCTGAACTCCTTTATCCAATCACAATCCACCATTCATACCTGAACTCCTTCAGCCAATCACAATCCAGTATTCACACCTGAACTCCTTCATCCAATCACAATCCACCATTCACACCTGAACTCCTTCAGCCAATCACAATCCAGTATTCACACCTGAACTCCTTCATCCAATCACAATCCAGTATTCACACCTGAACTCCTTCATCCAATCACAATCCACCATTCACACCTGAACTCCTTCACCCAATCACAATCCAGTATTCACACCTGAACTCCTTCACCCAATCACAATCCAGTATTCACACCTGAACTCCTTCATCCAATCACAATCCACTATTCACACCTGAACTCCTTTATCCAATCACAATCCACCATTCACACCTGAACTCCTTCAACCAATCACAATCCAGTATTCACACCTGAACTCCTTCAGTCAATCACAATCCAGTATTCACACCCGAACTCCTTCATCCAATCACAATCCACCATTCACACCTGAACTCCTTCATCCAATCACAATCCACTATTCACACCTGAACTCCTTTATCCAATCACAATCCACCATTCATACCTGAACTCCTTCAGCCAATCACAATCCAGTATTCACACCTGAACTCCTTCACCCAATCACAATCCAGTATTCACACCTGAACTCCTTCATCCAATCACAATCCACTATTCACACCTGAACTCCTTCACCCAATCACAATCCAGTATTCACACCTGAACTCCTTCATCCAATCACAATCCACTATTCACACCTGAACTCCTTCACCCAATCACAATCCAGTATTCACACCTGAACTCCTTCACCCAATCACAATCCACCATTCACACCTGAACTCCTTCACCCAATCACAATCCACTATTCACACCTGGAGAAATACTACACGCTACAAGATGTGTATGTATGTGTGTGTGTGTGTGTGTGTGTGTGTGTGTGTGTGTGTGTGTGTGTGTGTGTGTGTGTGTGTATTAACAGACCTCTTTAAAAGCCTCATTTGAACAACAGAAACAGAAAGAGTCAGACGGTTACCTGTTCCGGGTCGGCGCCGGCTCCCTGGGCCTGGGACAAGTCCTTCTTGTAGTTTACTGCCTGGTACAGAATCTTAAATAAAAAAAAGAATAAAATATTTAAAGGTGTTTATTTTATTTTAAGTTTATGTACTTTTTTTGGGACGTCTCTCCGTTGTGACTCGATGTTTCTCTGTAAGGACTCGTTAAGTATAAATGATTCAGTGTTATTTCACTTCCTTGTTTTAGGCCGTGTTTAACACCCAGCAGACTCGCGCTTCCAAACCCCACGGAGAAGTAACACGTGCAAACAATGCTTTGATTGCGATCTGCTTCTTTCTTAACATCTACATTTCATATCGAGTCTCCATTTGCTCTTATAATGAGCTCCACTCTTCTGGGAAGATGTTCCACAAGATTCTGTGGCGATTTGCAGGATCACATTCAACCGTATGGACGTTAGTAAAGTGATGTAGGTGAGGTTCAGATTCATCCTGAAGGTCTTTGATAGGGTTGAAGCTCTACAGCAGGCCACTTGAGATCTTCCACACACACACACACACACACACACACACACACACACACACACACACACACACACACACACACACACACATCCAACACATGGGAAGCAGATCTTCATGGAGCTAGCTTTGTGCACTTTGTGTCAAGCTGGAAGAGGTTTGGGTCTCCTAGTTCAAGTGAAGTAATCGTTTTGAAGAACTCATCAATTAATCAATTACAAGTGAGAAATATGAAAATTATATTTAAATTAAAGAAATATATATTTAAATGAAAAACAACATATTTGACCTTGCCGTGACCTTGCTGCTATTTGGATTAATAGATCCTGTAGTGTTGCGTTCTATCTATCGTAAGCAGCAGTTGGAAACCATGGGGGAAGAAACGTGTGAAATGCGTGTTCGAGGAAACACGGAAACACACCTGAGTCTGCAGAGAGCTGGAAGCTGCTAGAAGGTTCTGGATGTTAGCAGGAGGACAGTGGGTCAGAGCAAACGCCATGAGCTCCTGACGAGCCGAGAGATGAGTGTAGCTCTCGCACTGACCCAGCTGAGAACATACATCCCAACCTTGACTGTAACCTGGAGACAGGAGGAGAGACAGAAAGAGAAGAGGAGAGACAAAAAAAGAGAGATGATGCAGAAGAAAGGTTACACCGTTTTCCATCACTCTGTTATTGGGAGCTTTTGCCGATAACAGTCAGAGATTAGCGCTCGCTGTTATACACACACACACACACACACACGTGAGTACAACCCTCACATTTAGCCGCACACTGCAACAAGGAAGCCTCTTCTGAAGCTCACACCCACAAACAGTTTGATGAAGACGTCCAAGTCCAAGAGCATGAATCACTGGAACCATGTCCCATGGTCTGATGGGACGAAGTTAAACTTGTTTGGCTCAGATGGTGAGAAGAACCAAGAAAATTGTGTCTTGCCTACAGAAAAGCATGGTGGTGGTGGCAGCATCACGGTCTGGGGCTGCATGAGTGCTTCTGGTACCGTGAAGCTGCAGGTTCATTCTGCGGATTCCAACATGTACTGTGACAGTCTGAAGCAGAACATGATGCCGCCCTTCAGAAACTGGACAGAACCGACGTGGTGCTCCTCAAGCAGAAGGTGGAGAAGCTTTTGACATGTTCACTGAGGGTGTACTCACATTTTATTTATTTTTTTTAATTTATAGTCATTTGTAAAAGCATATAACAAATAATACAAATTGAATAAATTGTCCAACCAGAACTATGGATGAAACCTACATCTGTGGATGAAACCTACCTGCTGCCATCAGGTCCTGGCAGTGGATGTAGGAGGCCTTGTAGGCGTGTGTGTGTAGAGCCTGTTTAGCCAACAGTGTGAGGACTTGCCCCTTCCTCTGGCTTTCATCACCACCTATAAACACACACACACACACACACACACACACACACACACACACACACACACACACACACACACACACACACACACACACACACACACACACACACACACACACACACACACACACACACACACACACACACACGACATTCGCTCATCAGCAGTGAACTGGACTGAAAATCAATTCTCTCAAATCTGTTCCTGGTGTAATGGACTCCTAACTCGATCTGCTCTAAACCAATAAACATGCATCATCAATGGGCATGTACGAGCTGGATATTTTATCCTCTTTACACTCATAAAAAAAATGAACGTCTCGGGCCAGGAATCCGAGTCGTCTCGGAAGACTCGTCTCCGACGTGTTCCAAATATAGTCTGGGGAGACGGGACGGCTCCGGAAGAAAAGGTTTTGTTTTGGCAATAAAATCATTTGGATCTCCCCTGATAGGTTCTTGGATGGAGGCTGAGGAACGTAGCATAGCGTCGGACTTTGAGACTCTGACATTAGAACAGTGAAGTTTCACCTCGGTGGTTGTTGCGTTATGGAAAGGTGTGAACGTTTACCTGAGACCCGGAGAAGCCTGGCCAGCTCCAACAGCAGAGTGGACTGTTTATAAGCCGTGGAACACTGAGAGACGCACTCCTTGATCAGCGAGAGACGGTCATCACGCAGTCGCACTGCAGACACAGAAAGACGGTGAAGCACAGCGCTTAGACCCAGGAGACAGTCATATATCCAGGACATATCTGGACAACATCTGTCACAGGTTCCAGTATTCTAAATCACCTGCAAAATGAGCGCGGTTACACAGGAAGTGTCAAAATCAGGAAACGACTGAAGCCAAAACTCAGATCCATTGATTCATATTCATCTTTTCATCACAAACAGAAATGTATTAAGTGTAGCGCAGCAGGAGTGCTGGAGGACTTTACACTCACAAGAACAATGTGAACCTACACAATACCTTTATATTATCTATAGAGTCTGTAATATCATGGTCATTCCTTATCTCCCTCTTACTCACTACTACTCTGACTCATTGCCTCACTCATTGACTTACTCTGACTCTCCGACTCCCTCTCCGAGTCGCCCACTGCTTTTCTGACTTTCTCCAAGTCTCGGACTCCCTCTCCGAGTCTCGGACTCCCTATTTGACTCCCTCTCCGAGTCTCGGACTCCCTATTTGACTCCCTCTCCGAGTCTCGGACTCCCTATTTGACTCCCTCTCCGAGTCTCGGACTCCCTATTTGACTCCCTCTCCGAGTCTCGGACTCCCTATTTGACTCCCTCTCCGAGTCTCGGACTCCCTATTTGACTCCCTCTCCGAGTCTCGGACTCCGTATTTGACTCCCTCTCCGAGTCTTGGACTCCGTATTTGACTCATTCTCCGAGTCTCGGACTCCCAATTTGACTCACTCTCCTACTCGTGCATCGACACTCAGAGAAATTCGAGGGTAAATAGCAGGATATCAGTGTGGCGAAAGAGAAGCATGAATCGAAGCCACACTGATGTATTCTCAGCCTTCGCCGTTCGCCTGAAATTTCAGGAGGAGGAAAAACGACGATAAACCAGAGATTCTGTCAATGTTTTTTTAAATGCATCGTCTCTTTCCTTTTAGCGCTGTGGCTTTTTCTGCCTGACAGCCCCATGTTAAGCGTTAAACGCTCCAAAAGCTTCTGCTGAAACGCCTCCAGTCCATCGTTCTGCTGATGACAAAAAGGCATTTTTCCCTTAACTCAGAGAGCAGCCTCTTTGTCTCTTTAATGTTTTAATGGAGCGTAATCAATCAGCCGAGGATAAAAAAACAGAAAGGAAAAGAGTGAGATCTCCTGTACAGTGATTAATACCCATCAGGAACGTCGCGGATGATGAATCCGGACGAATCCCAGACCGTTTCCCAAGGAACGTGTTATTGCTGTAATTTCGGTACTCGTGAAATTGGAGCTTCGCTGCTGCTTATTCGTGTCAGGAGGAAAAAAAATGGCCTTTCAACCACTAAAGCGCTGAAGAGAAAGAAAAACAGAGTGCTGACCGTACAGCCATTTATTCAAACAAAGACGACATCAATACCGAGACACAAATGACTTTTACATTGGAGACGCTGACAGCTGCTGTTTAATGACGTGCTTCCTGGTGGACACTTCAGCAATTATCATCATTTTCTTTGCTTTCACTCGAATGAAAGTTCCAGAAAACACTTGACTTCTGACTGCTTAAAACTACTCTGAACTTCCTTCATTTCTTCCTCCACTACTACCACTACTTCCACTTCCTCATCATCTTCCACTACCTCCACTTCCTCATCTTCTTCCACTACCTCCTCATCTTCCACTACCTCCACTTCCTCATCTTCTTCAACTACCTCCACTTCTTCTTCAACTACCTCATCTTCCACTACCTCCACATCTTCCACTACCTCCACTTCCTCATCTTCCACTACCTCCACATCTTCCACTACCTCCACTTCCTCATCTTCTTCAACTACCTCCACATCTTCCACTACCTCCACTTCCTCATCTTCTTCAACTACCTCCACTTCTTCTTCAACTACCTCATCTTCCACTACCTCCACATCTTCCACTACCTCCACTTCCTCATCTTCAACTACCTCCACATCTTCCACATCTTCCACTACCTCCACATCTTCCACTACCTCCACATCTTCCACTACCTCCACTTCATCTTCTTCAACTACCTCCACATCTTCCACTACCTCCACATCTTCCACTACCTCCACTTCCTCATCTTCTTCCACTACCTCCTCCACATCTTCCACTACCTCCACTACCTCATCATCTTCCACTTCCTCATCTTCTTCAACTACCTCCTCATCTTCTTCCACTACCTCCACTTCCTCATCTTCTTCCACTACCTCCTCCACATCTTCCACTACCTCATCATCTTCCACTACCTCATCATCTTCCACTTCCTCATCATCTTCCACTACCTCCACTTCCTCATCATCTTCCATTTCCTCCACTTCCTTATCGTCTTCCACTTCCTCAAGGTAACCACTTCATCATTTCCACTACCTCCACATCTTCCACTACCTCCACTTCCTCATCATCTCCCACAACCTCCACTTTCTGAACTTCCTCCACGACCAGAAATTTCTTCACTATTCCCACTTTCTGAACTCCCTGTACAACCAGAACTTCTCAAACGTCTTCCAATTCCTGAACTTTCTCCACTACTTCAATTTTTTGAACTTCTCCCACTTCATGGAAGCCCTGCACTTCCTCCACTAGCAGAAATTCCTCCACTACATCCACGTTCTGAACTTCCTCCATATCCTGAATTTCTTCTACTTCCTGCACTAGAAGAACTCCTCCAACCTCGTCTCTGATGGATGTTACCTTGTAAAGGCAGGACTTTCACCCCGAACTCCTCGAGTCGAGAGAGAGCACTGATGAGGTCTAATTCTTCCTGGATTGAAGGAGGACAATCTGTGATCAGCTGCAGACAAGATCTGAGAAAACAAAACACACGGATGAGTTTTTCACTTCACTTTAACTCGGAGACTCAAACTGGTTCCAGCCATGTGCACAAATCCAGCTCCATGAAGATCTGCTTTTTATGAGTTGGATGTGTGTGTCTGCTGAACACCTCAGGGATGAACGTGAACACCACCCAGGACCTCCTCAATTCCTCACCTACATCAGAACCTGACTTTACTAAGTGGCTAAATGAAATCTTGCACAAATCTCCATAAGTTCTGGTGGAACATCTTCCCAGAAGAATGGAGCTTCTTATAAGAGTGAATGGAGATGTTCAGGAGTTAAAATAAAGCCACATTACGTCCTGCTCCACCTCACTTGTTACACTGAAGTCTGGGTGATGATGGAGCAGTGATGATGGAGCAGTGATGATGGAGCTGAAAGGAAACAGTATGCAGGTCACTCGGAGTTCCAGGTCTGAGATCCAGCGTTCCTCCTGCTCATGTGCACTCCAGAGCTGCAGAACTGCACGCTGCTGATTTCTGCTGACGCCTCGAACAAAACCCCACGCAGGAGATGACTGCAGGTAATCAAGGAGTAAAAAGATGGAGGAAATGGATTTGTGCACACACACACACACACACACACACACACACACACACACACACACACACGCACACACTAAGAGGCCGAGCACGAGGCACGGAGATTAAAGCGAGTGGAGGTATTTACACAAAATGTATAGCGTGAGTTAAAACCCAGGAACCCACTGTTTATCTCTCATCACACTTTTAGTCCCTCACTCTCTCCATATTTCTCTCCCTCCATCTCTTTCTCTCTCTCAGTTCCTTTCTCTCCATCTCTCTCTCCGCTCACACGCTGGCAGCTTCAGTTATTTTGACATTAACCTGCAAATTTGTTTACTCTCAATTTGTCTATTAAAGTCCCGAGTCTATACTTATGCTGTCCTTCTAGTGTGTGTGTGTGTGTGTGTGTGTGTGTGTACATGTTTTAGGTCTTTTTGAAGATATTTAGTTTTTGTACACAATCAGCCACTGCTTATTAATACTAACATTATACTAACATTAAGACTAATAGTTACGTGTGTGTGTGTGTGTGTGTGTGTGTGTGTGTGTGTGTGTGTTTAGACTGTAGTTTGGTCATCAGTAGACGATGGCCTGATTACTGTCCTACTTTACATCCGAGTGCAAAAGCATCACTCCAGGAACAGAACCAGTAACAAAAACCTAAAACAAAAACAATGATAGCGAGAGAGAGAGAGAGAGAGAGAGAGGGAGAGAGGGTGTGGAGAGTGGGTGTGGTATGTGGAGAGGGGGTGTAGTAAGAGGTTGTGGGGTGCAGTGAGAGGGTGTGGGGTGTAGGGTGCAGTGAGAGGGTGTGGGGAGGGTGTAGAGTGTGTTGAGAGGGTGTGGGGTGTGGTGAGAGGGTGTGTTGAGAGTGTGTGGGGTGTGGGGTGTAGTGAGGGTGTGTTGAGAGGGTGTGGGGTGTGGTGAGAGGGTGTGGTGAGTGTGTGGGGTGTGGTGAGGGTGTGGGGTGTAGTGAGAGGGTGTGTTGAGAGGGTGTGGGGTGTGGTGAGAGGGTGTGGAGAGGATGTAGGGTGTGTTGAGAGGGTGGGGTGTAGTGAAAGGGTGTGTTGAGAGTATGTGGGGTGTGGTGAGAGGGTGTGGTGAGGGTCTGGGGTGTAGTGAGAGGGTGTGTTGAGAGGGTGTGGGGTGTGGTGAGATTGTGTTTGGTGTGGTGAGGGTGTGGGGTGAGATTGTGTGGGGTGTGGTGAGAGGGTGTGGGGTGTGGTGAGGGTGTGGGGTGTAGTGAGAGGGTGTGTTGAGAGGGTGTGGTAAGAGTGTGTGGGGTGTGGTGAGAGGGTGTGGTGAGGGTCTGGGGTGTAGTGAGAGGGTGTGTTGAGAGGGTGTGGGGTGTGGTGAGGGTGTGGGGTGTAGTGAGAGGGTGTGTTGAGAGGGTGTGGGGTGTGGTGAGATTGTGTAGTGTGTGTTGAGAGGGTGGGGTGTGGTGAGGGTGTGGGGTGTAGTGAGAGGGTGTGTTGAGAGGGTGTGGTAAGAGTGTGTGGGGTGTGGTGAGAGAGTGTGGTGAGGGTGTGGGGTGTAGTGAGAGGGTGTGTTGAGAGGGTGTGGGGTGTGGTGAGATTGTGTAGTGTGTGTTGAGAGGGTGGGGTGTGGTGAGGGTGTGGGGTGTAGTGAGAGGGTGTGTTGAGAGGGTGTGGTAAGAGTGTGTGGGGTGTGGTGAGAGAGTGTGGTGAGGGTGTGGGGTGTGTTGAGAGGGTGTGGTAAGAGTGTGTGGGGTGTGGTGAGAGAGTGTGGTGAGGGTGTGGGGTGTAGTGAGAGGGTGTGTTGAGAGGGTGTGGGGTGTGGTGAGAGTGTGTGGGGTGTGGTGAGAGAGTGTGGTGAGGGTGTGGGGTGTAGTGAGAGGGTGTGTTGAGAGGGTGTGGTAAGAGTGTGTGGGGTGTGGTGAGAGAGTGTGGTGAGGGTGTGGGGTGTAGTGAGAGGGTGTGGGGTGTGGTGAGTGTGTGGGGTGTGGTGAGAGAGTGTGGTGAGGGTGTGGGGTGTAGTGAGAGTGTGTGGGGTGTGGTGAGAGAGTGTGGTGAGGGTGTGGGGTGTAGTGAGAGGGTGTGTTGAGAGGGTGTGGTAAGAGTGTGTGGGGTGTGGTGAGAGAGTGTGGTGAGGGTGTGGGGTGTAGTGAGAGGGTGTGGGGTGTGGTGAGAGTGTGTGGGGTGTGGTGAGAGAGTGTGGTGAGGGTGTGGGGTGTAGTGAGAGGGTGTGTTGAGAGGGTGTGGGGTGTGGTGAGAGGGTGTGGGGTGTGGTGGTACCTGGCGAGGTTGATGCAGGGGTCGTTGAGTGTGGAGGAGGAGTTGAAGTATTCTCGGGCGGAGTCGAGAGCGAGCTCCACGCTGCTTGCGTACGCGACACGGGACGCTTTTACACGGAACACAGGGCCGAGAGGAGGAACAGGACCTGAGGAGCTGCACTGCATCAACTGACCTGCCAGGAGAACGTTCTCCTCTCGACCTGAACACAGCAAACTCTCCACAAACACCTGCAGGGGGCGACAGAGAAGAGGGGGTGAAAAAAAAAACAATGAATAGCGAGTAGAATCTAAATCTGTAAAGTGAAAGAAAGGAGAGGAAAGTGCTGGAACAGAAGAGTAATTTATCACTCCGCTCTTTCACAATGTCCTTCTCCATCTGTCTCTCTCCCCGAGTGTGTCTTCATCTCTCTCTACCCATCTGTATCTCTCCCTCACTGTCTCCGTCTCTATTTCCCAGTCTTCTCTTTCCTTACTGTCCCTCCGTCTCTCCGTCAGTCTTCCTCACCGTCTCTGTCTGCATTTGTTTTTCTCCGTCTGTCTCGGTCTCAACGTCTTTCTCACACACACACACACACACACACACACGAATAATAAAGCAAACTACACACCGCTGAACAAATGAACATGAACATCTGCCACAAATGGAAAGTGAAATGAAGTGTGTGTATATGAGAGAGAGAGGGAAAGAGAGAGAGAGAGAGAGAGAGAGAGAGAGAGATGAAAGGAAAGCTCGGAGGTGTTCAGGTATCACAGGTACACTGGATGTTCTTTATGTCACTGTGCCATCTGCTGTCTCACACCTGCACGATTCACAGCTCAGACGCTTCTGGTGAATAAAACAGAACTCACTGTATTTATATTCACACCAAACCACCAGAACATCTCACCTCAGTACACACCAGCTTCTCTCTCCAGTTCTCTCATAAAAACACAAATAATATACAATCATTCGTTTCAGGAACACGAACGCAGGACCTTCAGATCATCCCAAATCTGAAGAAATGACTAGAAACAGCCTGGAAAACCGAAAACCGCTTTAAAGCTCAGATATTAACTACAGGGGACAAAAACTAATTCCCAGCCGCATGTAGACGCATAATCCTGAATATAATCACATTTAATTATTCACAAAAAAATATTTCTTTTACAGTCATTTACTTTCTTTCAAAAAATTCCCAACACAAATATTTTACACATTTTTTCACAATTTTTTGTAATTTTATATGTAAAAAAGATTAAACGATCTTATTAGATGTAAAAATTAAAAAATTCTCTCTGCTCATATCGTCTTCCTTTTCCTCCCGGCTCGATCAGACCCGATAAAAACGTGACCCGTCCCACTTTCGGAGATGATGGAAATAAAACAGGAGACGCAAACACACTCGGAATATTTTATTATCCGAACGCCGCGGTTTCATTCTGAAAAAAAGGGAAAAGAAGAAGAAGAAGAAGAAGAAGAAGATGATATTACGAGCGCCTTCATTAGTCTCCATTACGGGAGGCGATATCCACGGAGCGCGTTATCCCCGACGCCGGAACGCGCTTAACTCCAATTACGCTCGCAAATGAAATATCAACTCCCACTCTGTCTGCGAGCCAATGAGCCGGATCTAATACACATCTCACCTGGGGGGAGGGGGGGGGGTGCAATTGTGTCCGTTTACTGGAGTTTGGACGAATTGATTAGAAACACTGCTGCACTCCGGCAAGAAGAGAGGCGTCAATCAAAAGATCAAAGAAAACGACTTTGATCTTCCACCTTCTGCGGAACCTTCAAAGATCTTCACCGCTATCAAGCTCCTACACAACATACACAGAATTCTTCTTCTCTTCAATAGATTCTGCAAGTCATCCAGTCCTGCAGTCCCACCACCAGCCCAATGGATTTAACTCCTTCCACAAGTTTTCAGACCTTCTCACAATAATTAATTGGATCCATAACATCTGGTCACGTTCCAACCACGTTCTTAGAGATTCTAGAGAAACCCACTTTCCAAACTGGCATCAAGCAGCACATTCTGCAGAAAACTCTGTGAGAAGCTTCATGCTGTCCTCCTGGACCATGTTCAACTAGTTATCCATCCTCAAGAGTCTTGAAATTCATGGATGATCTTGGAGAATTAGGTCGGCTTTCACCTTGAAAGATCAGTCATATCATTTGTTCCATGCAGACTCCCCTGCTCCTCTCCTATTCTCCATCTACAATCCCTCAATCTTCTACCACTGATCCCTCTATTCTCTTCCACTAATCCCTCCATCCTCTACCACTCCACCAATCATCATTCCATCATCTACCACTCCACCAATCATCATTTCATCATCTACCACTCCACAAATCATCATTCCATCCTCTACCACTCCACCAATCATCATTTCATCCTCTACCACTCCACCAATCATAATCTACCACTCCAGGATGGCGTAGAAAGTGTTACATCATACATGCATGTTTAATGAGACGTGTAACAGGTGTGTGTGTGTGTGTGTGTACAGTACCTGGTGGCAGGTGGAGGGCTGTAGACAGGTGTAAACGTTCTTCTGCATGTCCAGTAGATCCTGCAGTAGATCTCTCCACACACTCTCACTCACTGGTGGATTTCTAAAATACACCAAAAGAGCAGCATAATAATAATAATAATAATAAACAGCAGCAGCAGCAGCATTATAACCCATGAAGATATGGAGATGGAGATACCTCCATGAAGATCTGCAATACATGGGTTGGATGTGTGTGGAAGATCTCAATTGGTGTATCTGCTATAGAGCTCAAACCCTATTGAACACCTCTGGGATGAAGTTGAACTTCATTCGACATGTGTGTGTGTGTGTGTGTGTGTGTGTGTGTGTGTGTGTGAGATGTTGTAAATGATCTGGAGTGTGTCTTACTTGCGTCCAGTATGGCGGGTGAGTTTGACCATCAGTTGGTGAGCCTCTTCTTTGCTGTTCTGACTGTTTCTAATGAATGAGATGGGTTTCTGTAGACCATGCTTCTCCAGGACCTCAGCAACACTGCAACACACACACACACACACACACACACACACACACACACACACACACACACACACACACACACACACACAGATATTACCATCTGCCTTTCAATAAAACAACCTATCAGATTATCCGTCTGTATCAAACATTCATATAGCTATCAATGCTGATAATGAAAAAATTACATTTATTCATTAAATACATCCGCTGTCCATTTTCCTTTAATTTAGTTGCTTTCAATCCACCCAGAAGATCCACTGGGCCAGTCTACCCAAAAAGATCCACCCAGAAGATCCACTGGGCCAGTCTACCCAAAAAGCTCCACCCAGAAGATCCACTGGGCCAGTCTACCCAAAAAGATCCACCCAGAAGATCCACTGGGCCAGTCTACCCAAAAAGCTCCACCCAGAAGATCCACTGGGCCAGTCTACCCAAAAAGCTCCACTGGGCCCGTCCACCCAAAAAAATCCACCTATCCGTTCTCAATCGATCCACCCAATCAACCGTTCAATCCAACCAGTCGATCATAAATCTGTTCCACTTTAACCATCCATGTAAACTCCCAGTCGCTCTACCAGTATATCAACCTGTCAATCATCATTAAACAACCTGTTAATCTGCACTCAAACCTCAACTCAATTCACTATTTAATCCTCCATTCAGTCTAATCATCCCTCATTAGTCCAGCTGTCAATTCTCCAGTGAATCCTGTTTATTTGTCCATCCCATTAATAAACCTTCATCTCATCCAGTATCCAACTCCCAAAAAATTCCTGTGTCCTCAACCGCGATTTCAGACAAATCAATTCTTCCTGCCACTCGACTCGTTTAATTACCAACTCGTCCATACCATATCCATCAAACCGATACGTTATTGATCAATTTATCAGTTCATCCATTTATCCATCCTCATACAATCCCTTCATTATTCTTTCCATCTGCCGTTAAATCACACGCACGCACGCACGCACGCACGCACGCACGCACAAAAGCTTAAAAAGGTACAATTTAGGAAACGGTGATGAACAAAATGAGTCGAAATAAATCAGTCTCATCAGTCAGCGCAGGAGGGCGAACGGACCGAGATGTTTCATAGAGCACAGATGTTTCCTGCTTACACACACATTAACACCGACACTCATCTTTCTCTCGTCTTTACTGATACGCGTTATATTCTGTCTTTTACTCCCTCCTCACTCCTCCCTCCATCTGTCCTCGAGTTGCCAGGAAAGCTCTTTACTCCTCTGCGGCGTTACGAAAGCTGTGAAAGGCGTGGGGGAGAGGATGGATTTCACCGACAGGGACGCGTAATCAAACCCGCGAGGTGGGGGGAAAAAGCGAGAGAAATAAAATAATAATAATAATAATAATAATAATAATAATACAAGGGCCCGAACATGCCTCCTTCATCACAGAGTTTTTCTTCATTACAACTTATAAGGACTCATTTACGCCGCTAATTAAAACATATCTGTTCCGTTCAATTAACAGAATTGAATTAATTAAAATGTTAGGGGGCCAAGCACCAAGGAAATAAACACCCTATTGCAATTCTTGTTCTATTAAGCAAACAGCCACACTAATTAGAGGGAAAAGGGCAGTAGGGGTAACAAAGTGGGCGGGGTCACAAAACGACACACGTGTGACGTGTCAATGGACTCAGAGAATGGAGTTGCATCGTGGGTAATATGGTGACGTCACGTGAAGCCATTAGCAGAAATATGCTTAAAATACGTGCTTAGACATGGGTGTGTCACATGTCATCATAGGCCCCACCCCTTGCACAGCACAACTTACATGTGACCCCTCAAACCGCTCAGGACGGTCGGCGGAACCAAACCGTGCCGCGAGACGTCACGTAGGTGAAAGGAGAGAGGAGTCGAAGGATAGGTAACGTGTTCACGTCACTAGCCCCACCCCTTTTTAACAATACGGCGATACCAGGCATGTGACATATCGAAACACTAGTCTCGCTGAGGATGATCGTGTTCTGGAAATGTCACAATCATATTCATTATTATTATAACAGTCTATAAAGCCGATGCAAGGCTTTGTTCTTTATTTCTGTACAAAAATTCTGTAAAACGCTTTACAACAATTCTGGTCTGATATAAAATATCGAAAAACGTAATACGTGTGTTACAGCGTGCAAATGTTTCCATGAGTTACTCACTGTAGAGTCGCTCTGATGAAATCGTTACCAGCTCACACACACTTATAAACAGTCCCCTTATAATGATTTATAAACATGGGCTTGTGTGTGTTAAGATTTAAAATGTGTGTGACTGTCAGGGCGCTGTCCCAGTCATTTTACACATATCACCCCACCTCCGACTAGACCACACACACACACACACACACACACACACACACACACACACACACACACACACACACACACACACACACACACACA
>JBCEWE010000691.1:65000-67500 GCA_039877035.1 Silurus lanzhouensis
TATATATCTCCGTCAGTCTCGTCTAGACACCTGTCTCACTGTTTAGAGTTACACTGCTATTTAAAACATCCGTCTCACTGCCTCTAACGGAAGTCTGCGGAAGCAGCGGCCAGACGGGCATCTGCGGAAGCAGCGGCCAGACGCTCCAACTCTGTCTGTCTCACGGCCCAATTAAGCGTCTACCTCCCTGCCCGTCTAGACACACACCGAGTGTGTATTTAACTGACTAAAACCTTTTATACATCTTGCCATTTTGTCCAGCTAGTTGTCCACATTAATCCATCAATCTATTGATTCATCCTTCACCTTTCAAATCCATCATTTCTGGATTTTTTTTGCCCCCGTTGCCACCAGCTCGGGGGACTTTAAGTTGTTTCATGAGCCAAACTCAGCGTTGTCACGACTATCAGGGACAAAACTGTTTCTCTTTTCGAAACAAAACCCTGTGCCAATAATGATAAAATCCTGCAACATATTGGAAAGACTTCATTTGGGCGACGGTCGTTTTCTCAGTGGCAGATGGCGAGAGTGAGGCGGTTCTGCCTCCGAGAAAGAAACCACAGCGCAGATAAACCCCTCTCGGACCTGCAGAAACGAGAAGGTGGCCTCCAGCTGTTGAGCCATGATGGATGCTCACTACTAAGGCAGCTCACCTCCTGGGGAAGAAAGAAAAATAGGGAGGGAAAGAAAGAGAGAAAGAGAAGAGAAACCGGGAGAGAAGGTGGGAGGCCGTGGCACTCGACGTGCCCTAAATCTTCCAGCACCCTCATTATCGGAGACGGCAGGGGGAAAAAGACAGATGCACCCTCTTTGTTTCTCCTCCACACACGTCTCGAATTCATGCTCACGATGTCTCCTAAATCCACACCACCAGTGCATAACGGCGTCTTCTGCAGCCGTGGATCAAAGGCAAAACCGAGGAGAAGAAACCTGGGTTTTATTGCGACGTCTGCATCGACATCGAGTGTAAATTTCGGAACGCGCAATTACGAGCGTCTGTTCGAAATTCCGTGACTCGAGGGGATACGACACAACGCACAGCTGGAGAGACTCCATGATTCCAGAGCCGGAGATTATACAACATCTGCAGCACAATTCAACACTAGAAATACTAAACCTTACAGTTCAAGAAAACACGTGTGTGTGTGTGTGTGCGCGCGCATTATATACAAAGTTTGTGGAGCCCTGACCATAAAATTGCCATGTGCGATTTCACATTTCAGCAGCATTCTTCTGGGAGATTTTGTGGATATTTCTAAAATTTCGTTCAGCTACTTGCAGTGACGCTCCAATTCTTCTCAATGGTGTTCAATACAGTTTTGGAGCTCTATAACAGGGTTTGGGTCTCCTGGGTAAAGTGAAGTGAAGAAGTTTCATCCAAAAGATTAGGAAAGAAGACATGGATAGAAAGAAGAAAAAAACAAACAAAAAAAAAAAAAAACAGGTGTCCCAATACTTTTGGCCATATATATTATATATAGAAAGAAAGAAGAGAGGAAAGGAAGAAGGGAAATGGAATATAGAGAGAAAAAAAGAAAGAGGAAGATAGATGGATAGATAGAGAGAGAGAGAAAGAGAGAGAGAGGGGAGGAGGGATGAAGGAAGAAAGGGAAAATAGTGATTAAGGATGAAAAGAGGAAATGGGGAAGAAGAGAGGAAAGGAGGAAGGGAAGATAGAGAGGAAGGAATGAGGGGAAAAAAGAGAAAGGGGAAGAGAGAGAGAGAGAGAGAGGGGGGGGTGAAGGAAGAAAGTCAGTAAAGGGAAATATAGCGAGGAAGGAAGAAAAGTGGAAGGAAGGAAGGAAGAAGAGAAGAAAGTAAGCAAAAGCAAAGAGTGATTAAGGATGAAAAGAGGAAATGGGGAAGAAGGAAAGAAAGGGATAGAAAGAAGGAATGAAGGAAATAAGGAAGGAAGAAAGTAAGAAGGGAAAGGAAAGATAGAGAGGAAGAAATAAGGGGAAAGAAAGAGAAAGAAAAAAAGAAAAGGACAAACATAGAAAGAGAGAGCGAAATGAAGAAAGAAAGTAAGTAAAGAGAAATATAGTGAGGAAGGAAGAAAGGGGGAAATGGGAGAAGGAAAGAAAGAAATGGAGAGAAGGAATGAAGGAAGGAAGGAAGTACGTAAAGATGATTAGAGATTAGATACCAGCAGGAAGAAAAAGTGTGTCCCGATACTTTTGGCCATATAGCCAGACGTGCGTGTGTGTGTGTGTGTGTGTGTGTGTGTGTGTGTACCCTACCAGGCCTCGGGGAGCAGTGCAGTGTACTCATGTGGAGAAGTGGTTTCTGAGAAGTTGCACAGGATGGCAAGTCGATGCTGGAGCAACTCCGAGCCATGATAAGTGAAGAGAATATCCAGCGCCTGAACGTTACTCTCCTACGAGAGAGGAAGAAAAAGGAAGAAAAGAGAGGAATAAATGAATAATTAATAGAAGTTAAATTCATGGTGCGTCCGTTTCTTCCTGCAGCTTTTTCTCCTCTAATAGTGTTTGTGTATGGA